>CAEFZP010005720.1:0-136292 GCA_903064625.1 Mallotus villosus
TGATAATCTCATTACTTTCACTATAAAATGTTGGGCGTTTGGATGAGGAACGTCTTTGTATATATATACACATACGTCATGGACAGTGATATTTTAGCCGTGAATAAGGTTTATTTGATAACAGAAAATATGCATACGACATCATAAGAGAATTAGACACTTGCATAAATTTTGGGCACCCCAACAGAAAAATCACATTAATATTTAGTAGAGCCTCCTTTGCAAAAATAACGCTCTAGACGCTTTTTATATCTCTGATGAGTGTCTGGATTCTGGATGAGGTAATTTGGACCATTCTTCCTACAATACATCTCCAGTTGAGTAGGTTTGATGGGTGCCTAGGTGGACAGCCAGCTTCCAAGTCACACCCCATAGATTTCCAATTATATTCAAGTCTGGGGACTGGGATGGCCATTCCAAAACATTGTAGTGTTCCTCTGATAAATGCTTAGTGGATTTGGAGACAATGTTCGGGTCGTGGTCCTGACGGGTGGAACACCCAACTGCGCCGTACGTAAACTCAGACTTTGTTACAGATTCGTGACATATTGTCCAGAATTGCTGGTACTGAGTGGAATCCATACGACCTTGCAACTCTTTCACTAGATTCCAGTTCCGTGCACTAGCAACCACAGCCCCAACAGCATGATCGGACCCCCACCAGATTTACTGATGGGCCGAAGCAAGTGGTTTTTCTCTAGGATGATGTGTTCTTTGCCCTCTATGCGTAACGCTCTGTGTGATCGAATAACTCCATCGTTGTCTCATCAGTCACAGACTGTGACTTTCCAAAAGGAGCCTGGCTTGTTCAAGATGTATAGTTGGCAAACGCAATGCAGCGAGACTCTTTTTGTGGCGCGTGTGTGCAGAACAGCTTCTTCCGCATCACTTCTCCGATACAGGATGTTCTCTGTGCACATGAGTGCGCTGAGATGGGCTCGCGCAATGACACAGGACACACTCTGCAGGCAAGCGAACCTTGCAGCTCTTTGGAGGTGATATGAGGGGGTCCGTGGACCCTTTCGCCATTCTTCGGCCTGCCTCTTTGTTATTTTCTGCCGCCACTTCTGGCGTAACAAGAACTGTGCATGTGCCTTTCCATTTCCTAAGACATTCCTCACAGTGGAAACTGAAGCTGGAATGAAACCTCCGGGATAACTTTTTGTAAGCCTTCCCCTAAACCATACTGCGAAACAAATCTTTGTTTTAGATATGGATACTGTTTGATGCCCCCCCATTTTGCCACTGTCAGAGGAGAAAGAATCAAAGAGAAGCAAAACTTGCAAGTGGCTAACTTAAATACCCTTTCTATGGAATTGAATGCACCTTTTTATGCTAATTGCAGGCTTAACGAGTTAACCATCCAATCTTCTCCAGAGTTGGCAGATATCATCGTCAGACCAACCCTCACAGAAGTTATTCATGGTTTTTTGATTTTCAAAACCGTTTGTCCGGTACAGCCAATCAAATTCGGCAGTAAAGACACCAAACAGGAACTTTGGTCATATCTTAGCAAATCCTTGAGAAATCAACACCAAACTTGATATGATGACTTTGAACCCCCTTCTGAGGATATCCAATCCATTTGGTGTCATGTGATCCCTGGGCGTGGCCGCAGGAAGCAAAAATGTGTTTTGGCCAATAACTGTTGATTGGTTTGCCTTTATTAAGTGATTCCTTTGTCTCATGATATCTTGGGACATCCCATGTGTGACCCATGATCATTTTTGATAACAGCCAAAATGATGCGGCCGCCATTTTTAATTACTGGAAAAAAGTTTTTTCTCTACCACTGCTACACATGTTGTCAAATCTTCACCAAATTTGGCAGAGATTATCTTCAGACCAAGCCTCACAAAACCCATCACATGTTTTTTTGATTTTCCAAACCGTTTGCCAGTTACAGCCAATCAAAATGTGCAGTTAAGCCTTCAAACAGGAATGGATTCGCACCAAACTTGCTGCATGCGTTCCGAACACTGTTCTGAGGATGCTTAAAACGTTTTCTGGGTCATATGACTGCTTGGCCACCTCATTGCTGCTTGCAGCTATATTTTATCTATTATTATTATTATTACACTATGTATAAGTCACCTTATCCCAGTATCTGATTGCACTATGTTGACCATCCATGCTGCTCATTCTTTATTCTTATTTTTAAATTGTTTTATTCTTAGATTGTTTAGTTCTTGGAAATAGTTAAACTTTTGTACTTTTACTTAATTTAAGATTTGTATATGTTTAGTGTTTTGCAACTCCCTGCCACAGTAAATTCTGTGTTTGTATAACATACATGGCGAATAACCAGATTTTAAGATTTCCAACGGCTCATTCTTCAGCATCAGAGGGAAATGGCAGAGGAAGTGAGGGAGTTGCGCTACCAGACAACTCTGAACCGTAACCTCTTACTGCAGCTGACCAATGGGACACATTTAGACATGGCTCTGCCAGAGGACGTTCTACTTCCTCTGAAAGATAGTCTAATGCTGGAAGACCTTGAACAAAGGCTTGCTCAAGATGCTGACCTTCAAGAAAAACTGGTAAGCACCAAAATATATGGTATTGTGCTAACTACGTACAGTAAACTAAAGCATTTGTCCATGATTGGGCATGGTGAACAACTTTCATAGGTATTGCATAAAAAAGCCTATGGTCAGTCAATCTGTGATGATTCAATTTTTGCCACCCCCTCATGTATAATTGCTTTTCTCTGCACTCTGTATGATATTACTGTATGATTAAAGTGCAGATTCTACGAGTATACAATACGAGTATACAATATTTTATACATTATGTACATTAAAAGTAATAGTAAATGACTATTTGTGAAAATTGTTTAATTCTCTATAATAAACGATATTCATATGTGAAAATAATTTTACAGGTCAGGTTTTTGGCTGCTAAGGGGAGGAAATCCACCAAGGATTCAGTGAAGAGGATGTTCTCCTGCCTCTTCAGCAATTACCTAACTAAGCTCTGTAACTGCACTGGCTTGGGCCAGAAGATTTCATTCAAGGGTCTCATCTTAAAGAACATTGTCCATAGTAAGTTTGAAAGCAGCAGTTTATTGGGTGTGCCACGAAGTCGTGGCGCATCCTTTGTTATCTCACATATATATTATTGGGTGTGCTTTGCCTTCGGCATGAAGCACAACCTTTGTTATCTCACATATATATTTCTTTATTGGGTGTGCCACGTCATCGACGTGGCCATCCTTTGTAATCTCACATATATATTTATTATTATTATTATTATTATTTTTGCCCCCCTACTCCTCGGTCAATATTTGGACTACATAGAAAACGTCGACGTCCAAAGTTTCGTCTTGGTCCCGATTGAGTTGCTATTACTTTTATGTACGTTCCGTTGCACAGTTTAGGACCATACAACGTTTTTTCGGCATAAAGTTGATTTTGTCGGCAAAGGGTAGACTACTCAGTTATAATAGCCTACGTCACAGCGTCGGCACATGTTAGCAACGACGCATTAGATACGACGTGCATAGAAGACTGTTGCAGCACAGAAAGGATCGTATCGTGCCCCCCCCTAGCATCCGTCAATATTTTGATTACTTAGAAAACGTCATGTCAAAAGTTGGTAGCCATTGAGTTGCTTGTCTTTTTATTTACCTGGCTAACTTGCTAGCCACAGTCACTGACGCTACTAACGTCACGAAACACGCGTGACTACCTCTAGCCTAACATTAGTTTAGCAGCTTGTTAACTTCTGGGAGATAGCTATAGGCTAACTATAGCTTTAACGATACTGCAAGGCAGCTGCAGAAACGCCACAAGCAAAGAGGCCAGGGTGATAACTATTTACTAATGTTACTTTCTGATATGAAACACAATTGTTAAGTGTAATGTACAATATAAGCTAATATTATTGAGGAACTACATCGACTTTCGGAAACGGTAGTCTACTATTTCACTGAAGCATTAGCATCATGACATTAGCCTATGTTGCCCGGGCAACACATACTACAGCGGTCTAGGCTGCATCTGTTTTCAATCGTTAAAATAAACATTACTCACAAATACATTTTCGTTGTACGATTTATTATGACATTAGATTACAAGTAAACGATTTGTTGGTGAAATAATCATTACCTGTGATTTCAAACCAGTACTGCAACGCTGTAGCCTACGCGAGACACTGTGTAGCTAACAAAAACATCCACAGCTGTTTACAGTAAGAAGTCAAACGACAGAAGAAGTCACGGCGACAGAACATGTTCGGCACTCTCTTAAATAAAAAGTATTTCAATAGGTGAAACTGTCTCACTACTAACCCGAACTTCATTGACACAGCCTAAACTTGTCAATCTGTTCATGAAGCAATATTGAATTTCAGCCTAAACCGTACAACGGAACGTTCAACCAACGATCGCCACCAAGACGAACACTGTAGTATACAATTTACCGGGACAGCTTCTCCACAAAGGGCTATATCGCATTTTGCGTTGTTACTGACAATGATCGCTATTGAGCTTTTTATGCATGAGCGATTTTCCACTAAATAAATGTCAAGCTTATATACGTTTTTGGGGGCATGTCATAAGTTAGCAGACATAGAGCTACTGTTTGAATCGCGATTCCATCTTAAATATTTCAAGTGATAACGTTGTTACAGTAGCTTCTTTCCAAGGGTGTTCTTAATGAATTATTATGCAGTAGGCTAAATGCTTGAAAATATCACTAGAAGGGAAAAACTTAAAGGGACGGACAAGCAGGCACACCCTCACAATTTCCCCAGAAATTGTATGCTCTCTAGTTATTAGTATATTTTTTATCTTATGTTCAACAGTTTAGCAAAAGACAGTATTGTAGAATACAAAACAAAGTATGTTGCCATTGTAGAAAATAGCCTTGGCTATTTTTATAGCTAAAATAATGGGGGTAATGTATTCCATGTGGGAGAGTGCATTGAAGGACAGGCTGAACCTGTTTGAGTAACACTGTATCAAACAATCTTCCATGATTTCAGGAGCAATTAGAAAGAACCCAGGGACCCGAGATGCAACAGAAGGGAGTCTCCAGGAAATTGCATCAAAATTTATGAAGGGAGCTGCAGACAGAGATGGGGGACGAAGAGACAGACAGAAGACTGTGTAGCACACTACTTTGTCTTTTGAAAGGGTATATATGTTCACTATTTTTTGCACTTCGTTTTTTTAATACGATTTGTATTTTATATTGTATATTATGGCCATTTTATATTTCATATTCTTTATTTTTATTCTAAATTGTACATACTTAGCATTAGTGAGAGGTTGTACCGTTAGTATAGGTAGACCACATATTTAAATTAAGATTATAGGCTATATGATGATAATTGTGTATTCTGTGCCGTATTAGAATATCTATATTTAGAATATCATTTATTGTTTTGTATATCCATTGAAGTTCCTACGTGTAAAAAGTCATCTGTTTCAAAATAAATTTGTAAAGCGTTTATTCTTGATTATGGTGTAGTAGCCTACGTTATTTGTAGAGAATGTAGAGATCTGAATATGAGCGATAGCCCGATGGTGGGCCTTTAGCAAACCGCAGCCAGCGGGCCAGTAGCGGACTTCTGTCGGTAAAGAGTAGGCTGCCACTGGTGGGCCGCTGGTAAAACGATGAGCAAAACACCAGCCAGCCGCTGGTGGCGCCCGCTGATGGCCCGCTGAATATGCCACCAGTGGACCGCTGCTGGCCCGTCGGTCACATGCTAGCTGGGAAGGTATTGAGCTTAAAGTGTACATAATCTAGCTAGATCGTTTTTATTTGAGCACATTTCCCAGAAACTGCACAAATCGAGGCTCAAGACTGTCATACAGCAGCTGACTGTCACGAACAGCCAAACCGGGGCTGGGGTAGCTTGTTACTGTAGCTAACGCTAAATGTTTGCTACGATATTGAACACAGATGTTAAGTAACTTGTCTTTACTCTAAATATCTTCTCCGTTTTCAATTTGAAGCAGTATCTAGGTTATTGTAGGAAATCTCCCATTCCTTCCTCTCGCTAGCTTCGCTTCGGCTAAAGTCAGATGGAT
The DNA here is from genome assembly GCA_903064625.1 of Mallotus villosus. NCBI lineage: Eukaryota > Metazoa > Chordata > Actinopteri > Osmeriformes > Salangidae > Mallotus > Mallotus villosus. Next base: position 6,038 of record CAEFZP010005720.1, read on the forward strand.
GACGATGCATGCGTTATTCACGCCTACGGTTTTAATACTGACTGTACAAATACAACTTTGAAACACTTGCAAGAAATTATCCGCTGGTTAGATGTAGCATGATCTTATTTAATACCCACAATACTGTAGTTCAGCTTTTTGCAGCATCAGATTTTAAATCTGAGTTCGAGTAGCTTTTTCATTAGCACAACAAAGTCACGTAATGTGACGAGATTCAATTTAAAAGTATAACAAACTCACCAGGGACAACGGCAACATCGGCAACCTTGCACCATGGATTATGATTTTTATGTCATCTTTAAATTCAGTGTCTGAACAGGACTGGGTGTGAAGGCACACATGATTAGTTTCTCCTCCACCTTGAACGTGAAACCTAGATTCTAGGTTATAAATGTTGCCAAAGACCAACGGTTGCTACGTTACAAGTAACCAATCCGATTGGCCAACGCTATTGAAGGACTGAGATTCTTTGTGTCTATTCCAATAGGCCTATGTAATGCTAGTTTTCAATGACCCCTGTTAAAAAAACGTCTACTTTGGAATTTCTCTGACGGATTTTCGCCACCTCTCCATTGAAGTTAGTGAGATAATTTGAAAGGCTGCCCTCGCTTCAAGGCTCCTTTCTGAAAATCTGTAAATGTGAGCTCTTAAGTAGTTACATTGACTGAAAGAGGACAAGTTTTCCTACATTTTAAGGTCTAACTTGTTTCTGTAAATTAAACTATATGAACGTTAGAGGAATTCGTTTGACAATTTAGTTGAATATAAGAAAAGCAGCAGCAAGCAGAGTGTGCCACTCTGCTTCCATAATCATTAATAAAACTCAAGAAGGAGCAACATTTTTTATGTATTTAAAACTGTATAATTCAAATTTGGCTGAATATTTGAAAAAGCTGAATCATTTGGGAATAGCTGAATGTCTTGTGAACATTTTAAAGGTGGAATGGTGTCTCTAGCTAAAAGTATGCTGAAGTAGTTATGTTTGAAAGAGGAGGAAGCTTTTTAATGATTTGAAAGGATTTACCATTACTTTTAATGGGAGATTAATTTGCACAAAAACCTTAATTATTTAAAAAGTATAAAAGTGAGAAATACCAAAAGTCATAGCACAAATCTCATGAAGGAGCTGAACGTTTTGATATCAAAATTGTATGAATCGGTGAAAGTATGCAGGAGTAGTTAAACGATACGGAAGAACTAAGAAGTTGGAACTAGAAAATGCATTTCCTGATGAAAATGCGTTGGAATGCTGAAATCTGAAATAGTTTTTTTAAATGGCTGAAAATCCAGAAATGAGAAAAATACCTGAAAGCTTAAATTATTTTTTAAAAGGTGTGAGTCGCACAAAAGAGGCAGTGTGGAAGCTGAACTGTGTCTTATCAGTCTGGTGGAAGATTTTCTAGGTTGGGATGTCTCAAATACGTTTCAAATACATATCAACATACCTTACTGAGCAAATGACTCTAGCTAGACTGTTAGTCGGCATTAGAAGGAAAGTTACAAAACAATAAGATAATTTACGTTCCTTGCAAACCAGTGTTAATAAAAAGCGTGGAGCGTAAGTTTGGACGTTGTGAAGCAATCGAAGAAATAGAATTTCAGTGTGGAAGCTGACGTAGTTACAAAGCTATAGTAACTATAGTGAGGCAATCTCACTCAAAAACTCCCCAAGTACAGACAATTCATCAAATGTCCTACCAGAGAAGGGAACACTTTGGATCACTGCTACTCTACAATCAGTAAAGCATACCATGCGGTCCCCCGTGCAGCACTGGGTCACTCAGACCACGTCATGGTCCACCTGATTCCTGCATACAGGCAGAAGCTAAAGCGCTGTAAGCCTGTTGTGAGGACATCGAAACAGTGGACCAGTGAGGCTATGGAGGATCTGCGGGCGTGCTTGGACTGCACTGACTGGGATATGTTCATGACTGCCTCCAATAGTTTGGATGAGCTCACAGAGGCTGTGACGTCATACATCAGCTTCTGTGAGGACTGCTGTATACCAACACGCACCAGGGTGAGCTACAACAACGACAAACCCTGGTTCACAGCCAAACTCAGAAGACTGAGGCTGGACAAAGAGGACGCTTTTAGGAGTGGGGACAAGGACAGATTCAAGGAGTCGAAGAACAGGTTTAGCAAGGCTGTGAGGGAGGCTAAACGACTGTACTCAGAGAGGCTGAAGCGTCAGTTCTCTGCTAACGACTCTGCTTCTGTCTGGAGAGGGCTCAGGCAGATCACCAACTACAAGCCCAGAGCCCCCCACTCCACTAACGACTCACGCCTGGCCAACGACCTGAACGAGTTCTACTGTCGCTTTGAAAGACAATTGGAATCCCCTGAACTATCCCTTCCCTCCCCCCCCCTTCCCACCAACTCTGTGACGTCACTCTCCATTCAGGAAGGTGAAGTAAACAGACTTTTCAAGAGGCAGAACCCACGCAAAGCAGCTGGGCCGGACGCTGTCTCCCCTGCCACCCTTAAGAACTGTGCTGACCAGCTGTCTCCGGTGTTCACCTACATCTTTAACACCTCCCTGGAGACATGCCATGTGCCAGCCTGTCTCAAGGCCTCCACCATCATCCCTGTGCCCAAAAAGCCCAGGCCAACTGGACATAATTACAGACCCGTCGCCCTGACCTCTGTGGTAATGAAGTCTTTTGAGCGCCTAGTGCTGGCACACCTCAAATCAATCACAGACCCCCTTCTGGACCCCATGCAGTTTGCCTACAGAGCCAACAGGTCTGTGGACGATGCAGTTAACATGGCCCTCCACTTCACCCTACAGCACCTGGACTCCCCAGCATCCTACGCCAGGATCCTGTTTGTGGACTTCAGCTCTGCCTTCAACACCATCATCCCCGCCCTGCTTCAGGACAAGCTCTCCCAGCTGAACGTGCCTGATTCCACCTGCTGGTGGATCACAGACTTCCTGTCTGACAGGAAGCAGTGCGTTAAGCTGGGAACACAAGTCTCTGACTCCCGGTCCATCAGCACCGGATCTCCTCAGGGCTGCGTCCTTTCTCCTCTGCTCTTCTCCCTGTACACGAACAGTTGCACCTCCAGTCATCCATCCGTCAAACTCCTGAAGTTTGCGGACGACACCACCCTTATTGGGCTCATCTCTGGTGGAGACGAGTCTGATTATAGGTGGGAAGCGGCCAACCTGGTGACCTGGTGCAGCCAGAACAACCTAGAGCTCAATGCTCTTAAGACAGTGGAGATGGTTGTGGACTTCAGGAAGAATACAGCCCCACTCACCCCCCATCACCCTGGGTGACTCCCCAGTCAACACTGTGGAGTCCTTCCGCTTCCTGGGCACTATCCTCTCCCAGGACCTCAAGTGGGAACTGAACATCAGCTCCCTCACAAAGAAAGCACAACAGAGGATGTACTTCCTGCGGCAGCTGAAGAAATTCAACCTGCCAAAGACAATGATGGTGCACTTCTACACAGCCATCATTGAGTCCATCCTCACCTCCTCCATCACCATCTGGTACGCTGCTGCCACTGCCAAGGACAAGAGCAGACTGCAGCGTATCATCCGCACTGCGGAGAAGGTGATTGGCTGCAATCTGCCTACCCTCGAGGACCTAAACACCTCGAGGACCCTCAGGCGAGCGAGGAAGATTGTGGCCGACTCCTCCCACCCGGCAGAAGGCTGCGGTCCATCAGGACCAACACCTCTCGACACAAAAACAGTTTCTTCCCTTCTGCTGTTGGCCTCTTCAACAAGGCCAAGGGTTCACACTGACTTATTGACTTTACTTTAATGACTCTAATATTCTGCACTACATTACTGCATCTTGTACATTTGTATTTTTTGTCATATTTGTATTTTTTGTATTTTTATATTGTAAATTAGGCAACTTATATTTTATTGTATATTTTATTTTAAATATAATTCCACTTTAGTATAGATAGTATAGTTATATAGTATAGATATTTAGTATAGACAGTCCACATATTTAAATTTAAGGATACTATATGTTTATTGTATGCACCTTCCTGCCAAAGCAAATTCCTTGACTGTGCAAACTTTCATGGCCAATAAATCCCTTTCTGATTCTGATTCTGATTCTGATTCTAGTCGTAACAACAATATTATAGTTTTAACAGCTGAAATTATAGTTGGGATAGTACAGCTGTTCTGTCCCTGGAAAGCATAAACAATTGGTTTGGCAGTTTAGCCATCTAGTGGCCATTATAGAATATCCGTTTTTTCCGTTGGTCATTTGCAGCAGCTGTGTGGTTGCCACGGTGATGGTGCAGCTAATAATGCTAACACGCTGGGGGCAGAGAGACCAGAAATGTACCTCGAATCCACACCTCAGAAAAGTTCACCTAGACGCAAAACTATACGTCCAATCCAAAAAATAATGATATTTTCCGAGACCCAAGACTCTGCCAAAACCAGAGATGTCCTTTATATCTCTGTGCGGTCAGAAATACGACTACCGGCAGTTTCTAAATCGTGTTTTTTTTGGTTTCTCTGACGAATTTCTCATCAGATTTGCATTGGACTCTATGGGGCGAGAGTTGGACTATGGGCCAATCCCAATACATCCCCTTACCCCTTCCCCTTACCCCTACCCCTTGGTTTTGCGCGTTCGCGTGAGACCTAGTGGTGTCCCAATACTCTTTTTGAGCTAGGGGTAGGGCTAAGACTAAGGGGTATACACCCCTTGAAACCAAGTGAGATCGAGACCTTACTTGAAACCAAGGGGTATGCGAATACTGCGCGACCGGCAACAATGGCGGCCAGATCATCCCGAGAGTCCGATAAATGATATATTTGCGGCTTAATTAATTGATAAAAAATTTTTTAAAGTCTTGTTTTGTGCTATACACAGTCCTGCACATATATATTTGCAACCCTTTTCCTAATTGAAACGTTAAAAAAAATCGCTAGTTTGCTACGATAATGTTACAGTGTTAATTTGCACAACGGTCCCGCATTTCTCTTACTAGCATGTCTACAGTTTTAAGTAAACTCAATTAGCAGCGAATTTCTTTTGAAATCAGTGCTTCAATACTACTTGCTTTGGAGATATCGATACGTGCTAGATGATGTACACGTAACCAAGTGTCGTCCCAATTCCTAGGGCTATGTAGCCCTTACCCCTCGGTTTCGAGGGCCAAGGGGTAGGGGTAAACCAAGGGGAAGGGGGAAGGGGTAAGGGGATGTATTGGAATTGGCCCTATGTCTCGCTTTCGTGGGGCTCTGAACAAATGTGTAAGTCTGTTGGATTCCACAGACAACTGTCTACGACCAACACAAAATTTGCTACATATTGATCCAAAAACGAAGCATGAAGAGTGAAAATTGTGGCAATGCTGGCAATCTAGAAATATTTTTTCAACGACATCCGAAGCTCCCCTCCACTCTAAGCGTTTCAGTCTGCACTCTAGGCTTTCACGTACACACCCATGTAAATCTCAGAAACGATTTGAAAAACTTTGTTGAAAAAAGTTGAATAGATATCAAAAAGCTGAATTATTTAAAAATAGTTTAGGGTTTTGTCAACATTGTACAGTTTAAATGGTGTCTCTAGCTGAAAGATTGAGGAAGAAGATGGATTTGGAAGTTGAAGAAGTTTGAAATGATTTGAAAGAAAACTCCATTGGAAAACCATGTAAAAAATATGATGAATATTGATTTATATTAATTCAAGCATAAGAGGTACAAAGCTGAAAAGTCATAGCACCCATGGCCTGAAACTGCTGAATTTTTTGATAGCTGAACGGTTTTAATAGCTGAAGATTTGAAGGCGCTGAAAAGTGTCAATGAAGAAACAGAATAATAAGAAGATGCTTGAATAAAGATTCAAAGAACAATACTTGGAATGCTGAAGCAGCATTCCAAAAATAAGTATAAAGAGAAACAGGAAAACAAGCATTCTCACAATAATAATAATACATTTATATTTGAGATAACAAAGGACCCAATTACTAGAAAGAAAACTATATCCTGAGAAAAGTGGATTTTTAGGGGTATAGCTCCTTAGACCTCCATTCATTCTGCACTCGACCGTTAGCGCCATCATATGGAACTAGTGTGGAACTGCAACCAGTTCAGAACCCGGAAGTATCCCGAGAGTGTTCTCTTAGGCTGTGCCTGTGTCTACTACCGCGCACTCACGAGTACACTGCATGTAGTGCACTGAAATGTAGTGCACTTACTTTGCAGTGCACTCAGTTGCTGAGTAGCGCTGTCTAAACTGGAACACTTTACTTACCCACTTAGCGGGAAGTGACGCACGCAAATCTGCTCGCGACACCCGAGAAACTAAACCGCGAAACAAACCCGCTTGTATTTCTGTCACTGGACTCATCCTCTTCCGCTACGTAGCCAAGATGGCGCCCGTTTAGGGCGAGTAGTGTCCATCGTCGGACACTTCATTTTTGGACCGTTTGCAGTGCATCATCCGGGTACTTTCAGTGCACTGAATTATTTGGTTTTTCAGCGTAAGCGCCCTAAGCACTGAAAGTAAGTGCTCGAAGTGCACAAGTGCGCGGTAGTAGACACAGCCATTGTCTACTACCGCGCACTCAACGAGTACACTGCAATGTAATGCACTGCAATGTAGTGCACTTACATTTGCAGTGCACTCAGTTTGAGTAGCGCTGTCTAAACTGGAACACTTTACTTACCCACTTAGCGGGAAGTGACGCACGCAAATCTGCTCGCGACACCCGAGAAACAAACCCGCGAAACAAACCCGCTTGTATTTCTGTCACTGGACTCCTCCTCTTCCGCTACGTAGCCAAGATGGCGCCCGTTTAGGGCGAGTAGTGTCCATCGTCGGCAGGGCCGGATGCAGCCTGCTTTGACTGGGGGGGCAATTAACATTTTTGGGGGGGGCGGTATCATTACGGAAAGAGATCGTATTCTTTTTTATATTGATACAATTTTTGAGACTGCTTAACGATCCTAGTGTTAATCATGTGCGGAGCCAGACGTTTTAAACATTCGGGAGAATGGATGAATGATTTCGCACACGAAAATAGCACACCTTACCACCGACGAAAAGCTAAAATAATGTATACCATAGATAGGCCTTCTTTAGATTTTGATCCTTATTTGCTGACAAGTGAACTGCTTACTTCACTAAAACTTCCACACCTAATCCGAGCGCGCGGATAATTTTTTTGGTGCTGATTCGAGCTTTATCTAAAATAAACATAGTCGTCTTTCAATTGGTAAAACCTTGAATGTGGTGTCTTTTTGTCTCTTAATTTTTCAGCCCCATCTTTACGTTTCATAGCCTGGTTTTCCATCGTTAGGCTATATTCTTAGCTTTCGATCTGTCAGTCCCTGTTGTCTGTAAGCTACGACAGTGACTAGTTACTGACTTCCACACCTAATGCGAGCGCGCAGAGCGCGCAATAATTTTTTTGGTGCTGATTTGAGCTTTATCTAAAATAAACAGTCGTTTTTCAATTGGTAAAACCGGTCCCGGCCGGGCCGCGGAAATCTGGGGGGGCGCGGCAGAAATCTGGGGGGGCGTAGCCCACCCCAGCCCCCCCCTAGATCCGGCCCTGATCGTCGGACACTTCATTTTTGGACCGTTTGCAGTGCATCATCCGGGTACTTTCAGTGCACTGAATTATTTTGGTTTTTCAGCGTAAGCGCCCTGAGCACTGAAAGTAAGTGCTCGAAGTGCACAAGTGCGCGGTAGTAGACACAGTCGAACTGTCCGAACACCAGCTGCAACAGCCCTTTCAATGATCCCCGCTAAATCTTCAGGATTTGACATTTTGAAAGACCGCCATGTGAAAAATCACGTGGTTTCCAGAAAACAATAAGGGCGTGGCTAGCTAAATATGTGAATTACACATTTAACATTTAGATGTAATATTTACATTTAACCTTTAACAGTTCTATAAAATATTATTTTATTATTTTGCATACTGAAGAACATTGCTCTAAATAAGTTATGACATGTATTTAGATTAAATTCTCCCTAAATGTAAAAAAAAAGTGACCGTAGAAAATTCTGATGCATTTATTTGTGCTAAATGTGAGAAAACTGAGCAGGAATGCAACGGACGTGCAACCTTTTACAAACGGCGCTCCATACACTACTGGGTTCGGGGATTGACTGTTTCCTGGCTCAATGCTAACTTTACTGGCGTGTAAGATAACATATCGCCGGATCCATAGTCAAAAACGACTTTCGCTGGTACAAGGCTAAATGCGTATTTTCAAAACTTGACTTGTTGCATAGAGCATGGTATTGCAACGTTTAGATTTGTCTCCGCTCAAAGTGGTTCATGCACTAAATTGGAGTGTAAACTGACGGTTTAACAGACCGAAAAAGCAATGTAGGCAGGGTCATAACACAAAGTTTAAGTCTTTATAAACAATTCATGAAATACTTAAAATATATGTAGCCTAGGCAAACCCTAAACCTGTTAAAAGTAGTTTTTCAAGTCTATATTGTCATGATATTTTATTGTTGATTGGCCTACTTCTGTATTTAAAAAATAAAATAAAGCTATGTAGCCTACACATAGGCTACATGCAATTCATACAAAAATCAGGGACGGCACTCTGAAAAGCATCGCCGTCCTTGTTCTATGCTCCCTCTAAAGACGGACGGAGACGGCATTCGTCCATACATGCAAAGATCAGTGCGAAAACTCCCCCTAGCGAGGACGTCCATATGACGCTCTGAGGGATTTAACTGCCTCTCAGCCAAGGGGCGAGGGGTGGGGGCCTGGGATTCATCCCATAGCGATTTATAAAGTGCATGTGGGCTGGTGACCTTTATTTTGAAATTATTTACTGACGTCAACCGGAAGTGATTGTCTTGAGGGGCCATCCTGCTGTGAATTGCTAGCATGATTTTTTGTCTCGTCGTTCGGCAATTCTGATGTAACATTTTCTTCTTATCTTTATAAGTTGACCGTTTTAAATTATATTTCTGTTTGTTATTGGTTAGCTAGAAGCTAGTACTATGTCGGTTTTGTGTTACAACAAAGGATGCGGGCAACGCTTTGACCCAGACAAGAACCCTGATGGTGAGCTGTCAGCTAACTTAGTCTAGCTACCTTGCTATCTTTCCCGGCTGTACTGGTAGCCGTTCGTTGGTGCAGTCTAGAAATGTATTATCTGCTAGTCTGTCTAGCATAGGAATGGTTAGCTAACTAGCTAGTGTTAGCTGCATTTTTCTGTGATTGACAAAAACTTGTCTAGTTGGTTCCAGAGGTTTTGTCTATGCTGTGTAGTACAATGATGATGTAGCCTACATGAAGCTACATGATAATTCATATCATGTAGTAGCACATGATCTTGGGGGATCTTATTTAAAATTCCCTCGCTTGCTGCTAGTGTTGCAACTTGCTTGCTTTCAGCTTTCTTGTTCCGAAAAGTAGTAGCTACGTTACTTTGCTAGTTTTCAAAAGCTTACGCAACAATCGTTGGCTACAAAAAGCTATTGGGTAATGCAAACGAGAGCATAAGTTGTGTATGTCAGCAGAGGTCAACAACCAGAGGTATGTTAAATTATACACATTTTGGTCTCGTTCCCAGATGCATGTACCTATCATCCAGGAGTGCCGGTATTTCATGATGCTTTGAAGGTAAAGGAAAATGGCAACAAAAAAAAGTCACTTTTAAAGGTGGTTTAGTACATAAGTGTAATTCTCAGTCTGAGCAATTTACGTTAAGAACCTTACCTGTAATTTTTTCTCCAGGGTTGGTCGTGCTGTAAAAGAAGGACGACAGATTTCTCAGACTTTCTCAACATAGCGGTAATTAAAGGCTGTTGCCATCCTGCAGAGCCATGCACATTTACTCAACATATGTGTTGTTGAAATTGTTGCCCTTCAAACAATGTTTTTCTTTCCAGTTAACCTGTTGTTGAGACCTGTATCTAGTGTCCTCTCTTTTGGAACCTTATCATATAATGTATTGTGATTTCTTATCCTAGGGCTGTACGAAAGGCCCACACAACAAGGAGAAACCTCCGGAACCAGTAAAGCCAGAGGTGAAATCATCAGTCGACAAGAATGACGCTGACGACCTGAAACCAAAATTCAATGAGTTTATCATTTCGGCACCTAAGCCTCTGGAGTCCATATGCAGACCAAGGTATCATTTTTTTTGTTGCGTTAAATACATTCAAATGTCAGATACTTCAGACTTGTGGAAAACCAGAAACAGTTCTTCGCTAATGTAGACACGCATTGGTGGTAGAATGGTCGTGCATGAAGGCTTGTGAAGGCTTGTTTTGTAGTCTTACTTAAACTGGGTGGGCCATTACCTTTGCTTTCTTAACAGTATGTTGTGTTTGTTACCTGGTGAGGAGACTAGTGTTTGATTGTGTGGTTAATGTTGGTTTATGTACTGTCCTGTGTTCTTCTGCTGTTCCAGTGCAAATGAGCCGGTGGTGAGAATGCAACAGAAGATCTCTGCCTCCCTCAAGCAAGCTCTGGAGAAACTTAAGCTATCTGAGAACAACGCCACTGAGATGAAAGGTGACAGTATAGACACACACAAACACCTCCCCACCACACACACCCCTTCATCACACACACACCCCTTCCTCGTCCTGATTTTCTTTCAGTCTTCATATATTTTCATCTCTTTTTTCCCCCTCAGAAGAGGATGGAGATGAAGTCAAGATTGGAACCTCCTGTAAAAATGGAGGTTGTACCAAGGTACTGTCACAAAATGCTGATGTTGTGCTAATGAGTTTAGCTCGACTGCTGCTTTGTGGGTAACCATTAATTCGGGATTGCGTTTGCTTCTCAGAACTTTGACGGTCCAACCAGCAACGAAGAGGTCTGCATGTACCATGCCGGAGTTCCCATCTTCCACGAAGGGTCAGTGTTAACTCTATATCAGCCTCTAAAGGCCCTTGCACACTGAGTGCGACATTTTCGTATGCGTTTTTTTGCTATCGTCAGCCTCAAAATTCGGTGCCTCTGAATGGTCAAAAAAACTCTCAAAATGCTGGCTGCCAAAAAACGCAGAAAATCGAACACGAGGCAGTGTGTAAGTGCGATTGACACAACGTGAGGTTGTATTTATTTCGGACACGAATTTCGGACTCGTTGTGCAAAGGCCTTTAGGACTGACGTTCCCTTAGAGACGTGGACGAGAGCTGAAAGTCCGACTTATTCATGTGTATACCCCCCCCTTCACCACCCTAGGATGAAGTATTGGAGCTGCTGTAAGAGGAAAACCTCAGACTTCAACACCTTCCTCTCCCAGGAAGGCTGCACTAAGGGACCACATGTCTGGAAGAAGGAAGACACGGTGTGTGTGTTCTGTCAAATATTGTTGATGAAGCTACATTCAGCTACATACAGTCCTCATTCAGCTGTGTAACTGTCTAATGCTTACTAATGCTTTTTGTGCAGCCAAATAGAGAACATATTGCTGGATAACTTGCTATATACATGTAAGCGGAGAGGTCTTTGCTCATGTGGTGTTTGTCTGCCCCCCCACCCCCACCCATTCAGGGTAAGAAGGTGGTTCCCTGCCGGTTTGACTGGCACCAGACAGGAGGTCAGGTCATCATCTCTATCTACGCAAAGAACTCCATCCCAGAGATGAGCTACGTGGAGGCAAACAGCACCATGGTGAGTAACCAGGTTTACACGAGGAGATCAGGAGGAGAAGAGCTCTCTTCCTCATTTGCTTGTTATTTCTGAAGGCTAAAATAGGAACCTAGCAAGAACTTGGAAGGATTTTCCAGTTTTGGAATCTTAAAATAAATCAACAGCATTGTTTTGAGAACCTAGGTGGTGTTTGAGAATCATCTTTCGGAGAAACTGTTCTAGCAGATTATGATGTTGATGATTGTCTCTGTTTACAACTAAAAACAGTTTGTCTTTTCCAGCTCAACATCCACATTATGTTTGAGGGTGAGAAGGAGTTTGAGAAGAACATCAGTTTATGGGGGGTGAGTAGCAACTGAAAGGCCTTCCCATAGTATTGAATTATGAAAACTATTGGTATACCTTGTGTTTGTTGCAACAGACAAATATATAAGGAAATATTCTGTGCATTGTAGTAGTTTGAATGCTGACCTCCATATTTCTGGTTCCCAAAGGCATTCTCAATGTCTCATTCTCTGTTGTTTTGTCCATAAATATGTCTTCTCTTCTCCGCCTCCCCATTCCTAGGTGATTGATGTGAGCAAGAGCATAGTCAACATGATGGCGGCTAAGGTTGAGATAACCATGAAGAAATCCGAGCCAATGTCCTGGGGCCGCCTTGACCTACCTCCCCCCCGCAGCCCCTCCAAGGAGAAGGAGAAGGAGAAGGAGAGGGAAGAGAGCGAGGAGGAGGAGGAGTGTGACGATGAATAACAACAATGCACATTAACAAATATGTACTGTATCCACCATGTTTGACTCTTGTCACTTTAAATCTCCCCCAGCTCTACAATAATGTTTTTCTGCCATCTTTCTCTCTCTGTTTATCACTGCGGTGATGTCCTAGCTTTGTCATACTCTCCTGTAGAACTTCCATATTGACGCCTTACTCCATATTTTCTGGATACTAGTATACATCTGTATCATGGGGTAAAGCGGGGGCTGTAATTATAATTCCAATCAGATCTAGTCTTGAGTGGTTGGTGCTGAGGTTGATATCTCTGATTTAGGACTTCTCTGTAGTCTACCCCTACTTCTGGATCACGTCCACACCATCCCCAATGGACCAATCGTATATCAACTCTTAGCGTTGGAGCAATACCATCTTCTATGTGCTGTAGTGAGAACCGCAGGTGTTGAGTATACCCTGGGAACCTTGAGATTGAGCTGCTTCATTCTTTCCAATAAGTTATTTTCCATTCCAACGTTTTATGTTCCATATGTTTTTCCAGTTCTTTCGTTTGCATGAATTGTTGTGACAACTGAACAGCTGTTGTATAACAGTTTATTGATACACGTGTCATTTCTAATCACCATTCACAAATGCCTAGGATGCCTGTGTTCAGACGGTGTCTAAAAACACCTTTGGTCAAAGCAAGGACAAGGTAAATACTTTGTTGTGCATATTCATACCCTCCAACGTTATCATTGTCTTGCATTGATTGTCCATTTTAATGTATGCGCTTTAAATGTGTGCGCGCTGTTTCCCACCAGCTGAAATTTAAAAAATATGGGGGATGACAAGGCTGTAATTAGTCAGGAAACAAAATACATTTTTTACAAGCAAGTCATGTGTTTGGTGTTTACATTTAGAAAATTATTGTATAGTGTTTCCCCCAAACCCTCTTCTGCTGTGGACTTTTATTTTTCCATCACAACACTTTTTTTCTCAGTTCAGTGCTAAATATTTTATTTAGTACATGGTCGAAAGTTCAATGTGAACACAGTTCACAAATGTTTAATTACTACACAGTATCATACACAATTCATTGTAAGAGACATTGACAAATTCCTCTGCCTTTCAGTGTAGACCATCAACCCAATACAAAGAATACCTCTTTTATCTAGCCTAGTTTTGGCTTCATTCTGTGATGGTCAGGAGTTTGAGGATTGTATTAACAGCGGGGTGTGTCTGAAAGGGCCTATAAGTTATTGACTGCTTAGAATGAGACCTAGTCCATGCTTAGAATGATACCTAGTCCATGCTCCTCAAGATGGGCTCCTATAGTGGCAGAGAAGTGTTTCATCCTGATACATTTTATTTTATCTTACCTTTACATTAGGATAGAAAGTAATTAAATGAAGTGGTGGTTGAAATAATACTGCAGGCTATTTGAAATGACAGTGCAACACTGGAAATCGTCATTCGTTCAGTTGGGGCTGGCAAGGAGGTGAGGGTGACGTGTACCGTCGTTTAGGAACTTTGTGTCTAAGAGTGAGTTCAAGTTTCCCACCAACAGGTGGAGTTCTCACATCGTAGTCCTGTAGTTTTGGTAGGTAGAACTCTCTGAGTCAGAGCTAATGATGAGGGGTTGTCTCTCAGGGAGGAGGAACATTCTCCAGCTCTTCCCTTCATGTTGCCTAAAGAAACCATGACATAACCTAGCCGCAGTCATGGTCACCGCAGCCACGGTCATTGCAATAAGGGCCCCTAGAAGCCCAGCCCCAAGCATCCAGGGCCACGCTTCTCGAACCTGCTCCAGGTAGGGGCCCATGGACTCCACAAGTCGCTGGTCTGTGAAGGAGTGAAAGGAAAAATTAGGAGATGGGGATGGCAGAGAAAAGCAATAAAAAAGACTTTGGACAGGGCAGAGGCCAGAAGATGACTGAAAAGTCGGCTCTTATTTTGAAGTATTTGTTGTGGGCATGAGCCATTTAAACCATACTCACTAGAACCCAGCAGGTAGGAATATTCGTAGCCCAGGTCCTTGCTGGAGATGAAGAAGTCTCTGTTCCTGTGGAGAGGCAGGAAGGGTACCATGTGGTACTCTCTGTTGTGGCCAATTGGAGTGTTGAACTCCGGGTAATGGATCGGATCTGGACGATGCCTCCTCAGCCACTGCTCGTAAATACTGAGGACATCAGGGATGGGGGTCTGAGTGTGTGTGAGTGTGGTTAAAATGAGAAGTAGTGTGTGTATGTGTATGCATGCACATGGCCCCTACCTGTCTACAAAGGCATGGTGCAACAAGAATATGGGGTCATTGGCAGAGCCCTGCACAGACGACATGGATCCGTTCATGAAGACATGGAGGGAAGCATGCATGCCCATGCGAACACTGCCTGCCACACCTGTCTGAGGGTTCCCAAAACCTGCAAAACCATTGGAGGAGTTTCAAATCAAAAACACACTAAACGGCAATGCTTTTCCTGTGGGAAATCATCTAGTTTGGTCATTTCCTACAGATGTAGTATTGCGAAGTTCAGGGGTTCCAATACCTTCCAGAGTGTTTCTGAAACTCATGTTAGCAGTGCGGTCCATTGCTCCTGTGTCATAATCTGGTAGGTTGACCGCAAACAACACCTCTGCCGTGGTCGGTAAACGTTCAACGATGTTTCGGTTGTGATTCCCAGGGTTTCGAAGCAGGGGCCCCTCCACAGTCCCGTCACACAGCACCCCCCTGCTATTGTAGTCTGCTGCTCGAGAACACAGCACCTGCAGACCAGCCCACACACGCACCCTTACTTCCTGGGGATGTCTTGGTGTCATGGCCAGAAAATGTTCTTATGTTTTTTATAAACTTGTGTGTGTGTATGTGTGAGAGAGCGTGCGTGCGATATATTGAATGAGTAATAGGCTTGTAATGGTAACAAATGAGCACACATGTTTTACCTTCCAGGAAGAGAAGACAGATGCTGGGCTAAGAAGGTTGGGGTCTCGAGGACTCCGGTCGCCCATCAAGTCATTGGTGCATACATCGCAGCCGCGCGCATCTCTCCAATCCCAGTACGGAATAGAGAAACTCGAGTCTCCGGTCAGTTTCCTGATGTCGTGCTCCCAATGGAGCAGGTAAACACGGTGCCAAGGGAGAAATCCAGGGGCCCAGTGGGCAAAATCTACATTGGTCCACACATTACCAGGACCCATCAACATGTTCCTCGAAACATAGTAATGCATCCACACAAACACATCATACACCGATACGTCGGCAAACATAGGGTTAGAGCCGTTGGCCATGTCTTGGTATGTGCCCGTGAGGATCACGTAATCCGTACTGTTGGTGTTCTTGGCCAGGTTAAGATAAGATATTAATTTCTGCTTCTCGGCCGCCGACAGATGAAAAATGTTCCTTCTTATCGACTCCCTTCTCTCGTTGCAATTAACACCAAAATAACCAAACGTGCAGTCCCCGCAATTAAACCCCATGAAATTACCTGCACACTGGCAGGTCCGGTTGTAGAAGACCAAAGGCCACTTCTCCCTGTCGTCCAGCCCGGAGAAGGGATACTGCGGCCCATTGGGCAGGTCTGAGACCTCAACTTCTTGACAGAACCCGCGGCCAGAGCTGGCTCCACAAGCCGAGCCATCTCCCTCCCAGACGGGGCAACACTCCTTCGAGCGCAGGGCCTCCTGTGTGGCGCACAACCGGGGGAACTGCTGAAAGGATGGCCCAAGATGTAAGATGAAGCTGATCAGTATCAAAGGCCACATAGTCACCAAACAGCCGAGTGCCCGACTAGTAACAGACTTTCGTTGAAAGTTTCCCTCAGACCTTGTTTCCTCTAAGTTTTACTTTTCTTCCTCCCCCAGTCACCCTCCCTCCACTGGCTAGTCACATGTCTCATAACCCCGGGGTGAAGCTTATTTTATGGCTGGCTGGTTCAGAAAACGAACAAAAATTGGTCGTGCATCCTATCAATCCTGTCAAATTACACTCTGGTTTTTAGTGTTGGCAACGCTATTCGTTTAGTTTATTCTCGTGCGCACACCATGGCACAACTAGCCGTATCCGATTGGCGTATAATGAATTTTCTGCGACTTCAGAACAAACAATGAATGATCAGTTCAGAACTTAAGTTATTCTAGAAAGGAAGGGGCTATGTAAATGTCATCCCTCCCTGTTTGACCTATGTGGGAATACAACCCCTTTGGAATCCATATCAAGTTATAGCGCATGAATTCTAATTTTACAATGTAATATATTTTAGTTTTAAGATTTTAAATCATTATGTTTGAGGGTTAAGATCACATCGTGCAGGGATCATTAAAATACATTCGTATGCCTAAAGGCCTGCAGCATATGACACGATGTGTATGTGGATTCAAGCGCGGCAGACTGCATGCCTATCCTTGGGAATGCAAGTCACAGGATCCCTCTGGACTGCCTACCGCACTGGCTATTTTGTTCTCCAAGTGCGTGATCTACTACCACATGTTTAGAACAAAAAGGACACTTTGTTGGCCTCTATAGCCTATGAAATAACAATTACATTTAGTTCAACTACAAAAGTTTGTTACACACATTTTCAAACTTGTAGTTTACAACACAAATGCCCCCATGCATTTGCTGTAGGCTATTGGTCAGACCATAGGGTGGTGCTACAATCAAGCTATCAAGAAGATTTGGAGCGCTTATCGTGCATATATGCGCCTGCAGCTATCGCGTGTTCAACCCCCTCAATTTCCCCGTTGTTGCCATGGTAAAACGTGTATTAACCATGGGTCGTGATATTTGCATCATCTCTCTATAATCGTTGAGGTGGGGGATATAGGCAATAGGCAACATCTATAATTTTCTTTAAAAATTCTAAATCAAACATGAAACGGTTTCACTTTCACCTCAAAATTCTATGAATTCGTAGGCTACCAATGACTTCAAGATTAGGCTACAATCGACTTTCTTTTGCATATTGGCCAGACTATGGTTGAATTCGGCACAGGTCAGTGTTGTATTTTGAGACAATAAGCCTGAAGTCGGCTATCAACTTTCTGGGTTTTGGCTACTAAGGTTAAAACCTTAGGGAGACACCGACAGATGTTATCACGGCTCTCCATGCAGTGCGTAAAACGGTTCCAAGCGTTCATGTGGGTTTAACACTTGTAACTGCGTCAGATCATTATCAGTCATCCCATAGGAAAACAGGCTCCACCAACTCTCAACAGAAAAGCTTGAACTATCCCTGCAGCCGTTTGTCGATGGATTGGTGTAACTTCATCCAATCATTTCAAGAAAATAATAGCTTTTGAAAGGTTCTACGCGAAGGGGTTCACAAAGCGAACGTTTTAATCCAGTTGGAGAAGCACTAGAATACGGAAAAGGTAAAGTGACTGATTTTTCTCAGTACAACAGGTAATATATGCTATCATTGTCAGAGATCGCTTGAAGTATGCACACCATTGTTATGACCGATCGGATGCTTACATCTTGGGGTCTTTGGTATTATTAAAATAGGACAGCTGTTAAAATTAAATGATGAAGTTTCTATTGATTAACGTGTCCACACTCATATTACCGAGGAGTATAGTTTCTATAGAGGTGCTAAACCTGCAGCTTTTATCTTTCAAAACCGTGGGCAGCGAGTAGGCCTACTATCGTTAAATGTCGGTCTTTATAGAAAGTCTCTAGCCTACTGTGTTTTTCTTATTCGTTTAACGTCCAGGCCAGTTATCTGCCGTATTCCTAGAATCTCTGAAAACAATCGATCAGTTAATCACTAATTCACGTTGTATTCTTCTGTGATGAAAGTCATTTGTATTTGCGTTCCAGACGACATTGGGGGAGCTGACCGAAGGTTTTGGTTTCGCTGATATGTTTTGTCTTTGGTAGGCAGTAAGGACTATTTGGATGAGTCATATTCTACAACTGTAGTCATGTTTGGTTCATGTCACTATATAATATAGCTTAAATTTAGAGTTGGGCTAGCTAACTAAATGTTTCCCTGTCTTCCAGATACATGAAGCAATCTGTGACCCAACACACTCCCCGGTTTTGACAGCGCCTACATTAGAAAGTGTGCCACTCACACATTATTAGCCATATTTGTGTTCAGCACAACATAAGTCTTTTAGAGACCTCCACTTGTGTATCTAGATCTCTGGAAACTGAACCCACAACTCTGGCTTTCACAGAATCATGTCTCAATCGACCGATCCATCCCAGTCACATCCCTGAGCAGGAGAATGGGAGAGGGCAGGAGGAGGAATTGGGGGATAGGAAGAGGAGGAGGGTGGTGTGTGTGGGTGCTGCAGGCATTTGTGTTACTAGGAGCAGATCTGAACTTGCTCCAAGACAGAGGTGGTGTTTGGGTCAAAGCCCAGTCCAATGAGAGAAGAGTTCTAGCGCACATCCCTGGTGACATCATCATAGGTGCTCTGTTCTCGGTCCACCACCAGCCCCCTGCCGACAAGGTAAGGTGCAGCACCGTCTGTGTGTATGTGTTTGCATCAGCGTAATCAAGGCATTTGGGTAAGAAAGGGGGAGAAAGTGAGAGAGAGAGGGTGAAATAATGCTTTTGTGCATGCATATAGCTGTGTGTGTATGGGTTTGTATCAATGTAGGCACATTCATTTGTGTAAGAGGGAGAGAGGGAGAAAGATTGCACATGCAGATGTGTACAAGTGTGTGGTTTTTCTTTACATCAGTGTAAGCAATAATTTGTGCAAGAAAGGGAGAAAGTAAAAACTAGAAAGATTGCTTGTGCAGATGTATACACTGTGTGTGTCCTAGGTCCACGAGCGGAAATGCGGTGCTGTGCGTGAGCAGTACGGCATTCAGAGAGTGGAGGCCATGATGCACACCCTTGACCGCATTAACGCTGACCCTCACATCCTCCCCAACATCACCCTGGGCTGTGAGATCAGGTACACAGCTGCCCTCCTCCCCACTCAGTTTTTCCTCCATGTTGATTTTGCCATGGCGGCCCACCACAGCAACATTTCTGCCTCCACGGTATCAGAAATAGTCCTGTACAAAAGGCCGTCTATCAGCAGTGATTGTGTCTATCAGAGTGCATGTCGAAGAATATACATGCAATAGGCATGCGCTACTGTGCGTCCTTGAGAACTGTAAGTTGTATAACTTATGTTGTCAGTTCATTTAAGCCTGTTATTGTATTAGTCTATAGTTCTTGCAAATTAAAATTTCGTTTTAACTGGTGATTTTCATTGTATTGCTTTAGGGGAAATAGGATGAAAATATATGCAATATTACATTAGCTATTAGACCGTAGACTATTACATTAACCTACTCCGAAATATAGTGAAGTTGTTGTAGTTGTTGTTGTTCGGACAGACCTGCCCCCACTGCAAAATAAATGGCTGTGTGTAAATGGCTGTTGTTGTTTTGGCCAGGGACTCATGTTGGCACTCAGCTGTGGCCCTGGAGCAGAGCATCGAGTTCATCCGGGACACTCTGGTGTCCAACGAGGAGGAGGAGAGCCTGGGGAAGTGCACAGGGGAGGATGGCCAGTCGCTGGTCCGGGGGAAGAAGCCCATCGTGGGGCTGATTGGACCAGGGTCCAGCTCAGTGGCCATCCAGGTCCAGAACCTTCTCCAGCTGTTCAATATCCCCCAGATAGCCTACTCTGCCACCAGCATGGACCTCAGTGATAAGGTGGGGCTTAGACCACTGTAGACACACACACATACACACTTATGTACAGTCATACACAGTAGCGGCTGGTGATTTTTGGGCGTGGGGGGGGGCGGGGTCGTTACACAGAACTTTTTTTTTAACATTAAATATATATGTATTACCGATGTTGGATGCTGTCGTCCTCTCCTACTATTTCTTCAATTCCTAACGAATCTATCTCTTGACCCTGTATGTATGCTTGAGCAGCACTGGTTGAAGCCTGAAAATATTGTAAACAATGTTTGCATATATGCAGGTAGCAACGCTAGTGCTAAATAACTATTTTGCTTGTCGGCTAGTAGGGCTCGTGAGACAGCTCACCAAAAGAACGATGGGGAAGCCACTTGTCTAGCAGATTAAGACATGTTCGTAGGTACCTAGCGAAAAGTAGCCTCAACTTTCCTAGACTTAGCTACGATACTAATGCTGAAGGGTCGATGATATCGCATAGCGTCTTTGCTAACGTGTGATGTTGTGACTGTGTGTGTAACACTGAATAACACTGAACACTGAACAACCAGCTAACCAGCTCCGGTTACTTAGCATACAGGTTTGAGGAGAAGCTACGGGTGTACGTCCCGTAAGCCTACAGCCCATCCTCCTTTGCTAGCTATGTTGCTCTCGTAGATACGTGATAATTATATGGGATGAGAGGGAATGATAAAGGTCTCTGATTCGACGAATCAGATGTCAATATAAGTAAGAAACGATGTCATTGGCCAGGCATCGCCCCTTTTTTCCGCCAATGAGAAGCCGTTTTTCTCAAATGTATGAAAAAAGTATGAGAGCTCCCATTGACTTCCATTTGGCCGGCGCCCCTCGCCACTCCCCCCCAGTGGCTTATCTCAGTGATAACGAATGGCAATATATTATATTTGGTCACATTTAAATGGTTGTTGACTGGGACTTACGGTCTCCCACACACATTTAACGCGTTAACACAGTACATTTATTGTTTAAATAGTATGGTATATCATATTTTTGAAGGTTTTTTTTTAAAATTATTTTTATTTTTACGAAAAATTCTAGGAATGGACGCACCGCCACTGGTCATACATACAAATAACCACACACATACACATACACACAGACATTCAACACAATCATACATACATATAACCACACACCCACAAAAACTCAAAGAGAGACTTGCATATTATCATACATACATACATATAACCACACACACAAACACACCTACACACAGACATATGTCAGGGTTTCACGCAGCACTTTGCAGTTAAGGCGGCCACATGCCTGCCGCCTAAACTACATTGTCCCCCCCCCCAAAAAGATAAATATTCGCCGTGTTACTCTATCCAGTGTTACTTCTCCCTTTCATTCCAACTGAGAACTTCTGCAGTCCACCCCCCCCAGTCCATAAGCAAACCTCACCCTACCTCTAATGTAATATTGCATATATTTTCGTCCTATTTCCCCTAAAGCAATAAAATGAAAATCACCTGTTAAAACTTAATTTAAATTTGCAAGAACTATAGAATAATACAACGGTACCTAGGAAAGATTTGCTGGTGTAGCCGATGTGTATCGGTGAAACTCACTCCTCAGGTATGTAATGAGCCACCCGCGTCACTGAATAGCTAGCTTTTCTTTGGCGTAGTTGGTAGTGGTGGCGCTTGGGAAGCCAGAGGTGGAGAGTTCGACTCCCGGTGGGAGCGATTTCCCCGGTGTGGGAGTGAACAGTGCCAGATACCTCTGACGGAACTTGCAAGACCACGTTCGTTACATACCCGTTACACTGGACATGATGTTAGTTTCCTCCAGGATCACAATGACTCTTACTTAGAGACTTGCTGCTCTTGTTGGTTAGCTGTAACTGATTAAAAATGTACTCGCTGTGAAATATTTTACTGTTGCTTGCTTTTCTACAGGTACACTTTTGCACTTTTTTGAGGTCCATGTTGTTTAATTGGGTGTGCTACGACTTCGCTGAGCACAACCTTTGTTATCTCACATATATCTTCATCTTATTATTATTATTTTTGCCCCCCTATGGCTCGGTCAATATTTGTAATACATAGAAAACGTTGGTGTCAAAAGTTTTGTCTTGGTCTCGATTGAGTTGCTATTACTTTTATTTACGTTCCATTGCACAGTTTAGGACCATACAACGTTTTACTCAGTTCTAGCCTACGTCACAGCGTCGGCACACGTTAGCAAAAACGTATTAGATACGACGTGCATAGAGACTGTTGCACAACAAGGATGGTATCGTACCGCCCCCTCTCTCTTGGAAGTCGCTTTGGATAAAAGCGTCTGCTAAATGAATAAATGTAATGTAAATGTAATGTACCACCTTGACTAACACATTTTCTGTGGGAAACCCTGTATGTACATACAATCTTACATACATAAAACCACATATACACACACACACACACACACACACATACACACACACACACACACACACACACAGACATACAATCATACATACATATAACCACACACACCAACACACACACCTACACACAGACAGATGTACATACAATTTTACATACACGCACCAAGAGAGATGTACAGGCACAGAGGCAGACACGCCTTCACACGTGTTTCAGTTCCTGTGTTTCTGTACTATAGAGCCTGTATAAGTACTTCATGCGGGTGGTGCCCTCGGATGCCCAGCAGGCCAGAGCCATGGTGGACATTGTGAAGAGGTACAACTGGAGCTACGTGTCTGCCATCCACACCGAGGGTGAGAGCACTACTTGTTCTCCTCCCTGTCACCACGCAGGAGTAGGCTGTGTGAGTGTGTCGGTGTGTGTTGGTGGGTGTGTATGTGTTTGCGTGTGTCTGGCTGTGTTGAGTGTGTATCTGGGTGTGTGTGTCTGTGTGTGTGTGTCTGTCTGTGTTGTATGGCCTTCTCTGGGTGTGTATCTGTGTGTGTGGGTATATGTGTGTGTGTCTGGCTGTGTTGTGTGAGTCTGGGTGTTTGTATGTCAGGCTCTGTGTATATGGGTGTTGGGTGTGTGTGTGTGTGTGGATGTCTCTGCCACTCTCTCTGCCTCAGCATGAAAACAGGTGCCAAGGTTTGTTCCCTCCTTCTGGAATGAAATGAGTTTTCTGGTGTTCTGCTATTTTTAGCTATCCAACATTAACAAATATAGTATAGTATAGTAACTACAGTAGTACCCTAGCAGTGCATAGCAATTATGCACCAGTATGTATATTTATGTTGTGTCACCATGGAGACCAGATTCTGTCATTAGAAATGGAGAAAAGCATTAGACATTGAAATATTGCATGTTTGTGTGTACGATCTAGTTCTCACATTAGCATTGTGAGAACAAGGAAAATGGATATGAGACTGACAATCTTTAAGGCTGTATGTTGTGTGTTAAACTGTTTCGACATGAGTGTGTGGGTGTGTGTGCTTATGTCCCTTGGAAATCTGATAATCCACAGCTCTCAATAAAACGCCATATGAAAAGTCAATTTCAGTCAATTTCATCTACACTGTCCATGTACCAGAATTTTACATTTTTGTGGCAATTTGACTTCACTCACACACAGGCACACACACACGCACACACACACACACACACACACACACACACACACACACACACACACACCACACACACACACACACACACACACACACACACACACACACACACACACACACACACACACACCACACACACACACACACACACACACACACACACACACAGGCACAGGCAAACACTCACACATTGCTGGCACAGTGGCCTAATGACATACTGCTCACAGACCTACACAACGACACACAAACACTGCACAGTAAAACTGAGTGTACCAGATAGAGAACTGAGGTGAGAAGAGGGATTTAAGGTTGAGGATAAGGACTCAGTAACTGGTCACTGTCTGCCTTGTTTATCAGGCTGTGAACTAGAGAGAATGTTTAAGGTTTTTGTTTCCTGAACAGGCTTTCAGGTAGAAAGCAGACTTTTTTCCCTATATAACATTGTTATGTATTTTAATTGGATTGTCAAGCTTAAACCATTGTCACTCTGACAGAAATTACTGTAACAGTTTACGTAAACAGTATTACCGTAAGAAAAAGGCTAGCTGTATTGCTACAACGTTCTGGGGATAGACGTAGTGGGTTTTGACCCTCTGACCCTCTTGGTAGGGTAGGTAACTTGTGACCCCCGGCTGTTCTAGGCAGGATTGTTTCATCCCCAGCAACAGGGATGTGTTTGTTGAACACATGACTAAAATGCCAAAGTTAGCATCTTCTCAGAAAAGCTTTTTACCGAAAATATAGACGCATGTCACATGCACCCACACACACACACCTGCATGCACACACACACATACACACAGAGAGCTTGGTTCATTGTATTCCTGGGATTTTTTCACCCTTTAAGGACGTTTAAATTTGGTCCGTCGTACTTGTAAGTCCCTCTCCAGCGGGATAAGAATGTAATCCTGTTAGGGTGATAGCTCCTTTTTCCAAGCAGGAAGGCTAAGCGTTATGACATAATGGATGACATACTGCCAGTTCACAACAGTGGATGTAACACTGAGCTATTGTAGTTTGATGTATTGTGTGCTCGCACACAAACACAATGAGGAGTAAGTAGTGTAACGGTAAGGGAAATAACCTTGTATCTTTCAAACTGAGACACTGAAACCCAATCATACCCCCAGAGTGAGGATGGATTTCCAACAGAAACGAGGTGACCTGGTTCATGGAAACTGGGGAGTCTACCCCTGACAGTTTAGTTAATGGGGACACCACATATTCTGGGGCAAAGTGTTGGCATTCCACCAGTGTGTGTACATGCGCACATGTATGTATTAGCGTACATGCACCTGCATTTCCAAGCATGCGTGTTGTCTAATGTGATCATCTGATATGTGAACAAAACATATAATTAAATATAATGTGAATGTACAACCTTAAAATATGTGGTCACCAATCAAAACCTCTTGCTCAGTTCATCAATCAATCTGTCTCTTGCTGAGCAGTGAAGAAATTTGTCAATGAATCGAATAATCAACAATTGGCCTTAGAAAGAAGACTTCTCGTATTGTATGCCAATCAGTATAACCTGGCTTTTTTTCGTGTGTGCCTCTGTCTCCCTGTCTCCCTGTCTGTATGTCTGTATGTGTGTGTGTATGTATGTATGCATTTCTGCTTGTCTGTCAGTTTTTTTCTGTTTTTATTTCTGTCTGTCTACCCATCCACCTGTCTGACCCCCCTCCCCCCCCAACCCCCAAGGTAACTACGGGGAGAGCGGCATGGAGGCCTTCAAGGACATGGCGGCCCGGGAGGGCATCTGCATCGCCCACTCAGACAAGATCTACAGCAACGCGGGCGAGCAGGGCTTCGACAGGCTGCTGGAGAAACTACGCGGCCACCTGCCCAAGGCACGCGTGGTGGCCTGCTTTTGCGAGGGCATGACCGTCCGAGGCATCCTGATGGCCATGAGACGCCGCCACCTGGTCGGGGAGTTCTTACTCGTGGGGAGGTGGGTGGAAGAACGTAGGCGCGCATGCAGACGTACAGGCACGGGCGAAGATGTCTACACACACACTCATACAGACATACAAGCATGGGCTGAGGTGGATACATAGGCACCCGTGCATGGAAGCACACCAATGTTGCGTTCACCCTCACACATGCTTGCGGAGACGCACACAGACAGGCACGCTTGCAAATTGTTTATGTACTACGCACACACACACACACATACATATCACACATACACACAGGACATATGCTGTGTGTTTTACCGTGTACAGAACCAACTGGTTCTTTCACCTCCGGGCTTTCACCATTCAACCTTCTCAACATCTCCAGCACCATCAAAGAAGCTGTATCCATGGTTACCGACCCCATCTTTAACATCACCTTCATGTTCACCATCCTCATCCTCACCCGGTCCTCGTCTCGTCAGCCTTCATCGCCCTCCGTCTCATCTGCAGCAGAGGTCTTCCTGTCAGGTAATTGTTGATATTTTCATCTCTCTTTAGAAGGATTATCCAAAACTGTCTCACTTTGCGGTGGAACCATCGGCATGGCAACTAGCTGAAGGTCACGTGACCTTTCCTTACCAGGTTGTCTAGTAGACACGCGTTTGATGTAGATTTGTTGTTGGCAGATATGTAATGTGTCTGGTTAGCTAGGTTAGCCACTATAAAACAATAGCAGCCATTCATTGACAAAGCACTTGTGTTTGACATTGCAGTGTCTGTCCTTTATATTATGCAAGATTAATGTGTGTCATACTCACTCTTAGCTGGGCGTATGTTGTCTCTGTGTCCGAAAAACAAGATGATGATGAAAATGGAAAGGATGAAGATAATTATGACACTGAAGGATTAATACTGCACCATCCCTAAAAATACCCCTTACTGATTCCTTAAGAGCAGAGAGTGAATTTTTCCTCAAGGCGATTGTCACCATTAGAAATTAGATACTATTCATAGTATCCCCTCATTTGGAGTGAAGGATGGTTTGAGGGGGGTTGGAAGGGGGAGATGGAGGGAGGGAGGGAGGGAAATTAGAGGAAGACTAAATTAATTAAAGACATTGGAGGGGGACGGAGTTGTCTTTTGGTTCCAATCTCCAACAGTATGGAACGCTTTATTTTAAGGTCTCCAGTTTGGTCGTTTCCCTGGAGCTCTCTAAAAGTCTCTTCTCATTAGGAAACATATATGGAGGCTGTCTTCCATCTCTCAAATTTGACAGCAGAGACCATGAAGTGACCTTGAACTGAATTCAAGATACTGTATTACCAACCCCAGCCAGCCTATCCAACACTAGCCGTATGGCTACAAGCTCAGACACTGCAGGTCTGGACTTGCATTAACCAGGTTAACAAATGGCTGACTGCTATGAGGACCATTGTTGATATACCAATCATGTATTTGGCTCTTTGATTGATAAATGTCTAAATGTATATACTGTTCTGATGTTGAGAGAATTGGAGAGAGATACTTTGGGCCCTATTTTAACGATCTGAAACGCAAGTATCAAAACGCAAAGCGCAAGTAACTTTGTGGGCGGGACTCCGGCGCTGTTGCTATTTTGCCAGCTCATTCAAATTCTTATTCTTATTTTTACATATATTTTATTTTTTAAATTGTTATATTTTTTAATTGTTTAGTTTTTAGAATTTGTTTAACCATTGTACTTTTTAACTTAATTTAAGACCCGTATATGTTTATTGTTTGCACCTTCCTGCCACAGTAAATTCCTTGTTTGTGTAACATAGGCTCCATGGCGAAAAAAACTAATTCTGATTCTGATTCTGATGTAGCCTGGTTCTGCCGTCCTACGTACTTCCGCTCAATTTAGATTTTGCTTCTGTACTAGGTCTGGGCATGAGGTACGCATATCAGATATTTCAAATATATTTTCTACAGGGCCAATCAGCGAACAGAGGGAGTAGCTGAGAACGATGACGTTGATGTTGTGTGGTAGTTCCGTAATGGCAGCGGAGAAAGATGCGAGTGAAGCCACATTCGGTCCGTGGCTGCAACGCTGCCGAATGTCCATAAGCTAAAGCCGGAGCAAGAACAAGTTTTGTTGAGTTTTGTTGGTGGTCATGATGTTGTGACCCCCCCTCCCTACGGGGTTCGGGAACAGTTTGATTTTCTAGCTAAGGCAACTAGCTAACGATTGGTTATGGCAGATCACAGTGGCTCTAGGCAGATCTAATAGTTTTAAACTTCAACAAAGTACCCGCCTACAAGGAAGTCAACGTTCGTCAATGGAGCGAGGCCAGACTCTGCCAAATGAAATGTACTAGAGTCTGGTTAGGACCAGGCTAATTCTGATGGGCATGGGAGAAGAAACCTACCCACATTATCTTAGGTTAAACAGACGTGGGAGGAAATTGCCACATTTGTTACAAATCAAGTTCACATATGTTTTGTATGTAGTACATAATGAACAAGAATACGCGTGTGAGACAGTTGACAAGAAAGCCAGCAGCTATGTTTACTGCACGTGGAATTCAAGTAACAACAGGCATGCGCAATCACATAGGCATTACTAATCCTAAATCCTAACCGAACTCCAATACTGTGCCATCATGTGGCTGCTGAAAACATTACAACATACATAGAGATTTCTCATGAAAATCTTTTTAATCATTGACATGAAAGAAGTGTAACACAGCTAGCCATACAATAAATCAAAACTTCGCAGGAAGAAGACCCTGGCTTCGCCAGCAGTGCACACGAGCCAAGCTTGCGCCCTTAAAATAGCATCTGAATAACGCGCCATTGACTTCACACAACGTTTTTCCTGGTCAGTGGCATTTTTTTTTACTGAAACTGCAAAATAGCACCAGGTAATGTTTGCGCCGAAACACACCTCTTTTTTTCGCTGAACCGCCCCCCGGGAGCGCAAGGTCATTCCATAATCTACCAACGTGCGTCTGTGGAGGGAAAAATCTGCTTTGCGTCGAGTGTAAACTAGGAGTCTTTGTGAGTGTGTGTGTGTGTGTGCTTGTGTATCATTGTGTTGAGTGTGTGAGAGGAGAGAGGAGACCTGTTCCTTCGGGAGATTGAGTTCTGTTTATCTATGCCAGTTCTGAATATTTAAAGGCTATCTATTTAAGAAAATGGTGTCAGTACCCAGCTGTTAGCAAGTGTGTACATGTATGTGTCTGTGTGCACTTGCACAAAACGAAACTTGTGTAATATCAGAAAAATGCTGAATGTAACAATCTGCATAGACACACACACATTTACGATCCATACTAGTGTCATCTAACTTGATAACACTTGTTCCTATTATTACTGTAAGTGAGACAGAGCTAACGTGCCATGCTCAACCTCTCAGCCCCCCAAAAAATCATTCACACAGGTCTGCAATTATCTCTCTCTAAAACCACACAGTAGCACCAGAGTTAATGACAGTTTTCACTAGCCCTTGTTTCCTACTGTACGTACCATGTTCCTGAACCAGAGAGTGATTCATGCTAAGCGCTCAAAGTCTGTTACTGGGAATTACCTCAAATCCTTCCTTCATTACTTCCTTCACTGCATGACTTCCTTCCTTCCTGGAAGTACGCAGGCCGTCAGGCAGGCGTAATGACGGCAGTCCTTCATTCCTTCCTTCCTTCCTGCCTTCGTCCTGTCCTTCCGGACGTCCGTCCGTCCTTCATTCCTTCCTGTCCTTCCTTCCGTCCCATTCCTTCCTTCCGTCCTTCCATTCCTTCCTTCCTTCCTTCCTTCCTTCCTTCCTCCTTCCTTCATTCCTTCCTTCCTTCCTTCCTTCCTTCCTTCCTTCCTTCCTTCCTTCCTTCCTTCCTTCCTTCCTGCCTGCCTGCCTGCCTGCCTGCCTGCCTGCCTGCCTGCCTGCCTGCCTCCTTTCCTCCATGCCTCCTTCTTAACCCTCCCCTTTATAGAGCACAGAGCCTCTGTTCTACAGGACCTGTGGAACCAGAAGGAGCTCCTCTGTGATCACCACTCCCATCTCCAACCCAAGGATTGACCAAATCAAACATTCCTTAATGTAACTTCTGAGGAAAAAATGCTTAAATTGACATCGGTCAGTGTAGCAATGATTTACTCTGCAGTACAAGCACTTTTATGTCCAGAGGCAAAGTGATATCCTGATGCACATTGCTGTATGGTATGTCTGCTTTCCTATGACATCATGTCCCTAAATAGTTTCTGTCCCATTCCATAATAACAACCCTTATCCCTGTTTCCTCATATAGTGCACTCTCCACTCCCCTCTTAGAGCTGCGAGTTGGCATGAAAGTTGATAGTTGCAGAGCTGTAGGTGGTTAAACAGGAGGCTGTGTGTGAGTGTGTGCGTCAGTGCCGTAGGTGGATTGGGAGCAGCAAGCTGCCCTTCTCAGGTCAGTGTGTGGGCTCTGCGACTCTCCTACGCGCCGACAAGTGATACAACCCATCCACCCCCACCACGGCTCCTCTCTCTCTCTCTCTCTCTCTCTCTCTCTCTCTCTCTCTCCTTCGCCCTGTATCTCCCTCTCTATCTTCCTGTGTCTCTTTCTCTCCTTCTATCTCTCTCCCTCTTTCACTTTATCTGTCTCCTTCTCTCCCTCTCTCCCTTTCTCTGTCTCCTTCTCTCTCTCCCTCTTCCTCTCTCTCGTTTTTCATATCCATCGCTCGCTTTTCATTCCCATTCCTCCCCCCGCGCTCCCCCTAAAAAGATGTGTTACGAAAGCCTCTCCTCTCCCTCACCCAGGGGGATAGAGCCTCACACAAAGCCCACCCACACAGGCTGTTGTGTAACGCGAGCTCTGCTGGGTTATCTAAGTTCCCTGACAGGCTGGTACTGTACAGGCCGCCGTCATGTTGACGTCCAACACAGGAAGTTGGAGCATCCAAACGCATGTGGAGATAATGGTCACTGTCTGGGATCCTAATAGAGGAACGGCTCGATGTCTACACCACGACCGTCTCTCCTGAGAGCACAATAAATGCAGTTTGGGTCGCTTTGAGAGTATTTTAAATGGAATGTTAAATAGTGAATGTTCTGTAATCCTAGATTTGAGCGCACAACTATCCACAAGATTCTTTGGATTTTGGTTGTGAGACACCTACCTGTAGGTGTCTTGTGTGTGTGCATCATACTGGCTTTTTCGATCTCCTCCCCCTATTGATGTTTATTTTTGGGACTTTAGTCAAAGGCAACCTAAAAAAATAAGTATGTGTTTATTTATGGGTTGAATGTGAAAGTTAGAAAGAGCAACACAATGTAGTTTAGCTTGACTGCTCTGAGCTATCACTTCCTGTCTCCTCCTTGTCTCTCCCTTTCTCTCTTTCTCTGTCTTTTTGTGTTTCTGTCTCTATTTCTGACTACCATGCATGTCTCTCTCTGTCCATCCCTAATTTCTCCTCCTATCCTTCTCGACCCACTCCCACACTGTCCCTCCCTCCCTCCCTCCCTCCCTCCCTCCACATCCCTACCCTCACCCTCCCGCCCTCCCTCCCTCCCTCCCTCCCTCCCTCCCTCCCTCCCTCCCTCTCTCCCTCCCTCCCTCCCTCCCTCCCTCCCTCCTTCCCTCCCTCCCTCCCTCACCCACTCCCCTACTCCCTCCTACTTCCTCCCTCCCCTCCACAGTGACGGATGGGCAGACAGGTATGATGTGACAGACGGCTACCAGCGCGAAGCCGCGGGGGGGATCACCATCAAGCTCAAGTCGGCCTATGTGACCTGGTTCGATAACTACTACCTCAACTTGACGCCGGAGGTGAACGTACGTAACCCCTGGTTCCCGGAGTTCTGGCAGCATCGCTTCCAGTGCCGACTGAAGGGACACCCTCAGGAGAGCAACAAGTTCAACCGTACCTGCAACAGTGAGTCCACACACACACACAACATTGTACAGTTGGTACACCAATGCATACACTCAGACCCCCTTTCACTGTCATGTTATACATTATAAACACTCTTCGGTAAAGAGCTTCGTGTGTGTGTGTGTTTGTGTGTGCACAGAAATTGAGTCTTTACGTCACCAGTATGCCCAGGACACTAAGATGGGTTTCGTCATCAATGCGATCTACTCTATGGCATATGGACTTCATACCATGCAGCAAGCACTCTGCCCTGGGTACAAGGTGGGTGCCACCTTGAGTGTAGAGTGTTTGTGAGAGTGTGATGTGTGTGTGTTTACTCGGCTCTCTGCCCCAGGGTCTGTGTGAAGCCATGCGGCCCATCGACGGACGTAAGCTGCTGGACTTCCTGATGAGCACCAACTTCACTGGTGTGTCAGGAGAGATCATCCACTTTGACCAGAATGGAGACTCACCTGGCAGGTGAGAGATACACACACACACACAGACAATGACAAATAGAATGACAGACAGACAGGCAGACAAACATACAGAATGACAAACAGACAGACTGATGGACAGACAGACATACATACTAACAGACAGATAAGTTCAATTGTTGACAAGTTAAGGCATGTGACATTGTGATGCTCACTGTGCTACAATGATGGAACATTGTCACGCTGTTAGAACTGTGCATTCCTTGATTATCTGATGCCCCTACTTATATCCACTTTAGTATGTCCCTTTAGGTAAAAGATCCTGCTAAATGAATACATGTAGATGATGTGTATGTGTGGGTGTGTATGTTCACACGGATGTCTGCAGGTATGAGATCATGAACTTTAAGCACATGGGAGAGGAGCAGTACAGTTACATTCATGTGGGCAGCTGGGACCAGGGAGGCCTCAGGATGGATGACGAGGAGATCTGGACCAACAACAACACCATCATCCAGTCAGTCTGCTCTGAACCCTGTCTAAAGGCCCAGATCAAGGTCAGGAGACCACCAAAGACCAATCATGATCACGGCTTAACAGGAGGAGGGATGATGACCATGTGTGTGTGTTGTCTAGGTGATCCGTAAGGGCGAGGTGAGCTGTTGTTGGACATGCACACCGTGCAAGGAGAACGAGTATGTGTTTGACGAGTACACGTGTCGTGCCTGTGACCTGGGCGCCTGGCCGACAGATGACCTCACGGGTGCGCGGTGCTGCTCTCTTCGTCTCTCCTCTTGTTTCTCTCTCTCTCTCTCTGCCCTCTCTCTCTCTCTCATCCATCGGTCAGTCTCCTTTCCTATTCTACTCTGTTTCTCACCATCCCCCCAAACCCTCTCTCTCTTTGTCTGGCTCCAACCAACTTCCCTCTTTCTCTCTCTCTCTATCTCTTTTTTTTCTCCCCCTCTCCCTCTCTCCATAACTTCCCTTTCTCTATCTATATCCCTCTCCCTCTCGCTTCCTCTCCCCCCCCAACATCGCTTTTCCCCCCTGTCTCTCTTTCCTTCAATTTCTGTGAGGTTGTCACTATGGAACATGAGTCGGAATGTGGGTCAGAGAGGCAGAGAAGGACAATGTGGCACAGAACACACCAGGGGTTTATCCAACACACTGACACACACACTTAAACACAGCCACACACACTGAGATACAATCACACACACAAACATGCAATGCAGTTGGATGATAAAATCAGCACTAATTTAACATTTGCCACATCCTCTCATTCCTCTCTCTCTGCCTTTCTTTTTTCTTTCCCTCTCTCTATCCTCCCTTGCCCCTCTCAGATTGTGAGCCTATCCCGGTACAGTATGTGCGCTGGGGGGACCCAGAGCCAATCGCTGCGGTGGTCTTTGCGTGTCTGGGCCTCATGGCAACACTCTTCGTCACCTCCGTCTTCATCAAGTAACCCCATCCTCTGTTCTTCAGTCACGTGTCCTTATTTGTTCATTCAAATATATGTATGGATGTACAGAAGTCTTGTGCATATCTAGACATAAATGTGTGACGGTTTACACGTGTGTCAGTGCATGTGAGTGTGTTTTTGTGTGTTTCTGTGTGTGTGTTTGTGTGCGTTTGTTTGTACACCTGTATGCATCTCATAACATGTCACATTTAGGGCCCTATTTTAACGATCTGAAACGCAAGTATCAAAACGCAAAGAGCAAGTAACTTTGTGGGCGGGACTCTGGCGCGGTTGCTATTTTGCCGGCGGGATAAATGACTCTGCGCCTGGCGCAAATATAAAATGGGTTGGTACGAAGTAGCTACATTACTAATGGGTGTGGTTTGGGTGTAACGTGCAATAAATCTATCAGAGCGTCATCTCACATTCCCTTTAAGAGCAGTGCTTGTTCCATGGCGGATTGCTATTATAACGGCGGATTTGCCAGGCACACGCCAGGAGCGGTTCACAGCCGAGGAGACCGACGTTCTAGTCAGGGCCGTAACAGATAGAGAAGTTACATTTTTAAATAGTTTAGTTCTTAGAATTAGTTTAACTATTGTACTGTTTTACTTAATTTAAGACTTGTATATGTTTATTGTTTGCACCTTCCTGCCACAGTCAATTCCATGTTTGTGTAACATGGCTACATGGTGAATAAACCGAATTCTGATTCTGATGGAGATGGGAGAAGAAACCCACCCAAATTAGCTTTGGTTAAACAGGCGTGGGAGGAAATTGCTAGCATTGTTACAAATCAAGTTCACATACATAGAGATTTCTCATGAAAATCTTTTTATAATCATTGAAGAAATGTAAAATGCCATAAATCAAAACAATGTAACGTAGCTTCGCAGAGAGAAGACCCTGGCCTCGCCTGCAGTGTGCACGGGCCAAGCTTGCACCCTTAAAATAGCATCTGAATAATGCACAATTGACTTTAGACTATGTTTTTCCTGGTCAGTGGCAGAATTATTTTTCTGAAATGCAAAATAGCACCAGGGAACGTTTGCGCCGGAAAACGCCTCCTTTTTTCGCTGAACCGCCCCCGGGAGCACAAAGTCATTCCCTAATTTACCGACGTGTGTCTGTGGAGGGAAAGTCCGCTTTGCGTCGAGTGCAAAAATGTCCGAAAATGTCCAATGATATTAGACACAGAAATGGCTATATTTGATTGGCTTAGATGGTTTTGGGAGCAGTGTTCCCGCCTTCTTCTACAGAGACACAAAACTTTTTTTTACAAGTACACGAATCTTTTTCTTCTACGGAGACACAAAAACTTTTTTTGCAAGTACACAAATCTTTTTCTACAGAGACACAAATCTTTTTTGCAAGTTACAAATCGTTTTTACAGAGCTCGCTCTCCTGGCACTAATTTCACGCCATCGCAACGAAGAAGATTTGACAGCGTTAATTGATAGACGGGAGCGCTAATCAAACTGAAAACCCAGATGACAGCCCGACATGTGAAGAGGGAAAGACGAGCGTTCTTAGCGGGGGGAGTTAGTAGTGAACATAATCGAGTAAACCCGAACAGGGATCCGTCTTGCCTGACTGAACTTGCACTATGCTTCATTAGTGATGGGTTTGCGAACAAGTCAGCTCAAAGAGCCGGTTCTTATAGGTGAACGATGTGAGCTGGCTCGCATATCAGAAGAGCCAGAACTATTTATGTAGCCTATATATATAAAAGAAAGAAAAAAAGAATCACCAATATATTTAAATGTATATAATTAACTAGGCCTAATGAAAAATAAAATATAATTGGCCTAAATGCTCAAGCGCACACACATTCGTTCTGACTGTTGGCTTAGGGGTGTCAAACTCATTTTAGTTAAGGGGCCACATACTGCCCACTTTGATCTCAAGTGGGCCAGACCAATAAAATCATAGCATAATAACACATACATAACGACAATATTTATTGATGTTTAAATCATTGGTGAAGGTTTTAGATGATAAACTTTACTTTAAGGTATTTCTACAGTAAACTAGAAACATTTTATAAATATATAAATTAGAGGTGGGCATAGATAACATTTTTTAATCTAGATTAATCTCACTGTAATCTTGGAATTAATCTAGATTAACGCAGATCAATTCAGTGGTTCCCAAACTGGGGTGCGCGCACCCCTAGTGGTGCGCAGACTGACCACCGGGGCGCGAGAGAATGTTTGTAATGGCGAGTAAAAAAAACATAACATATTTTTTACGTAGGCCTATTTAACTGAGGTAAACTTCTACGACAGCGTATTAGGGCTGGTTTGTTTGTTGTCGTCTGATTGTTTAAACATATTTCAATCTGTATAGTTTATAAATAGTGTCGGTAAATCGGATCATTGTATGTGGAATGTTTCGTTTTCAACAGCGATCGAATTCATTGATATAATTTCAATAGACTATAATATTTGTTTAATAATAATAGGTAACGTACTAGTCTTTATATTCTGTTATATGCTGTGTTGGGAGCATATAAATCAGCAAAAAGAAAGCCGTTTGAAGAGTTGTGTTCTGACAGACACACCGGGAGCAAACACAACGCACGAACCAGCTGCACATACACCCTATCTTAGTTCCTCACCTACACTTATATTGAAAAGTATAATTTGATCAGGCATCCATTACTACAGGCTTGGTAAGCGGCGGCGTGCAATTTGGCTAGGTATACATCCGCGCTAAAATATCAAGGTGAAAGTCATCATAGCTTGCGTAGTATAGACCCAGCTCCCAACCCAATTTTGAGAATAGATTAACGGCGATATTTTTGTTATCGCCCGATAAGGATTTCACGTTAACGCAGCATGTTAACGCCGATAACGGCCCACCACTAATATAAATACACTGTGGTTAAGGTAGAGTATGATTTAATCTATTTAATTAGTAGGCCTACTGTTTTAACACCAATAATAGTCAAACTATTGCAAAATGAACTAGAGAGTGTACAATTTCTGGGGAAATTGTAGGGTGTGCCTGTTTGTTTGCAGAGGGGTCCGTTTTTTAATTACATTTTTCCATCTGATATTTCTTTATATTTTATATAAAATAAAATATATACCTATATAAAAATGACATAGATTTATAAAGCATATTTTTTTGCTGTTTACAACTCAAAATACTAAGAGTGAAGTGTAGAATGAAATAGTTGTCTTCTCATTTCCCCTGCAAGAGGGAATGGTGAGCAGCCTCATAGTTGAATCAAAACAAATACATTTGGCAGACCGGTGTAAAAATTGACCAGATATTTACAGCCATTTAGCTTACTCATATTGCATTCATTCATTAATAAAGAACCCCCTTTGTAAATTATTCTAACAACTACGTTATCGGCGGCAGCTAACAGTACAATCTTCTGAAAACTGAAAATATGGCCCCAGAAACGTAAATAAGCTTGACATTTATTTAGTGGATAATCGCTCATTCATAAAAAGCTCACTGGTAGCGATCATTGTCAGTAACAAGGCAAAATGCGATATAGCCCTGTGTGGAGGAGCTGCCCCGGTAAATTGTACAACTAGGTTATAGTACTGTAGCTACAGTGTTCGTCTTACTAAGACCACTAAGACTCTTAGTGGTAGCGATTGCGTTGGTAGAATTCGATGTGACGTTCCGTTATACTGTTTAGGCTGAAATTAATAATTTTCACGAACAGATTGACAAGTTTAGGCTGTGGCAATGAAGTTCAGGTTAGTAGTCAGATAGTTTGACCTATTGAAAGACTTTTGAGTAAGGGGAGTGCTGTGCATGTGTTGCCTGGGCAACATAGGCTAATGTCATGATGCTAATTCTTCAGTGAAATAGCAGACTACTGTTTCCGAAAGTAGATGTAGTTACTCAATAATATCAGCTTATATTGTACATTACACTTCACAATTGTGTTTCATATCACAAAGTAAAATGAGTAAATAGTTATCACCCTGGCCTCTTTGCTTGTGGCGTTTCTGCAGCTGCCGTCCAGTAGCGTTAAAGCTATAGTTAGCCTACTAGCTAGTAGCTATCTCCCAGAAGTTAACGAGCTGCTAAACTGATGTTCTGCTAGAGGTAGTCACGCGCGTCAGTGACTGTGGCTAGCAAGTTAGCCACGTAAATAAAATCACATAAAACTCAATGGCTACCAAGATGACATGATGTTTTCTAAGTAATCCAAATATTGACGGATGCTTAGGGGGGCGGCACGATACCATCCTTGCTGTGCAACAGTCTCTATGCACGTCGTATCCATGCCTTGTTGCTAGAATGTTCTGACGCAGTGAGGTAGGCTAGAAAGTACCCTTTGCCGACAAAATACACTTTTTGCCACAAAAACGTTGTATCCTCCTAAACTGTGCAATGGAACGTAAACAAAATGCCATATCAATCGGGACCAAGACGAAACTTTTGACACTGTCGTTTTCTATGTAGTCCAAATATTGACCGAGCCTTTGGGGGGCAAAAAGAATAAATATATATGTGAGATAACAAAGGTTGGCCCTTCATTCCGAAGCGCACACCTAATTATTGAAAATAATTAAGAGCCGTTTGGGAGCCAACAGAGCCAACTGTTTTTGGTGAGCTGAGCCGAACAAGCCGGCTCACTGAAAAGAGCCGGAATGCCCATCACTAGTTGTAAATAGGGAAAAGCACATTCTCATTCAAATAAAGGCTATAAAGGCTTTTTATATTAAGCCTAAAGCCATGCCAAAGGCAGGCACACCCAAATAAATATAAATGAGAGAGACTATAGGTTTTTCCTTGCCAAAGGCACACACACCCAATAATACATGAATTTGTTTACACATGTTCAGAATCACGGTTATGGTGTGTGTGCGTGCCCGTGGGTGCTGTGTGTATGTATAGGTTCTGGGACACTCCGGTGGTGAAGTCGTCCAGCCGGGAGCTGTGCTACATCATCCTGGCTGGGATCTGTCTGGGCTACCTGTGCACCTTCAGCCTGATCGCCAAGCCCCACGTGGTCCACTGCTACCTGCAGCGTCTGGGCATTGGCCTCTCCCCAGCCATGAGCTACTCTGCCCTGGTCACCAAGGTAGGGGGCCCTAGGAGGTGCTCAGGAAAAGATGGATTCTTCCTGAGGGGGAAAACATCCTGATTAATTCTTTACTACGTTTTTTTGTATTTCGGAGAGTGTAGGATACAGGGAGCAGTAGTCAGGCCCGGGGTGGGTAATCGGGAGAATCGGGAGAGTTCCCGGTGGGCCGCTTCACTTATGGGCCAGTGGGCCGCTTCTTTTTTGGGCCGGTAGAGGATATTTTGTTGTTGACATTTGCCAGGTTAGTCTATCTTCTCTTAAAGTAGGGTACACGTTCCACATTCTGACACCGCAGCCTCTGCATGGGTTGTACCATGTGAGGGAGTTCTCCCCTCACAAATAGAGTTGGTTGGGTCCACCAGTTAATCACCGAACGGGCTAAGCCCCAAATGTTTACAACGCTCTAGCCTGAATAACACTAAGCAGTCTCAAAAATTGTATCAATATAAAAAATAAGATCCCTTTCTGTAATTATGATACCCCCCAGAAAAGTTCACTGCACCCACAGTCAAAGCAGGCTTCATCCGGCCCTGTTTGGTAAACAAAAAAAAGTGGGCCGGTCTTGGGCCTGAAACTCCCGGGCTAAAAAATGGCCCCACTCCGGCCCTGAGTAGAGTCCCCCGTTAATAATTTATAATTATTAATCTGGAAATTTAGATTAATACCACAGGCTTTTGACAGTAAACCTGCCCATGGATGTCGGTGGGCTGAAAATGCCCCAAACTGAATGTCCAGTATTCTTCAGAGCAACTCTCAATAATCGCAATATCTGGGTTCTCTGTAGAGTAAGTGTCCTCCAACAACTGTTAAAGATGTTGGAGGACTGTTTTGGATAAGTTCCTTGTTGTTGTTGGCCCCAGACCAACCGTATAGCACGTATCCTGGCCGGCAGCAAGAAGAAGATCTGCACCAAGAAGCCTCGCTTCATGTCGGCCGCAGCCCAGCTGGTCATTGCCTTCCTGCTCATCCTGCTGCAGCTGGGCATCATCGTGGCTCTCTTCATCATGGAGCCGCCACAGGTAGGGAATGTGTGTGTGTGTGTGATGGTGTGAAAGTGTGTGAAGGTGTGACCCACCTGAGTGTGCATTTCTGCATGGGATTGTTTGTCCGTCTTTATCTGTGCCCCGTATTGGTTGTTTGCTTGTGTGTGTGAAGTAGGACTGGATCTCTAGGGATCTCTGTGGGGATAGAGGCCATTCCTAGTATATGTTCCCTTTCCCTCCAGGTAATCTATGACTACCCCAGTATCCGAGAGGTGCACCTGATCTGTAACATGACCACGCTGGGGGTAGTGGCTCCTCTGGGCTACAACGGTCTGCTGATCCTCAGCTGCACCTTCTACGCCTTCAAGGTGCTCCGCTGCACTACACTCACACACACACACACACACCACAGACTGTCACAGTGAATAATACACTGCACTGGGATAGCATTCCTCCTGCTGTCAGCACATTCTTTCTCTTTCTGTCTCTCTTTCTTTTTCTGTGACGTTTTACTGCTCTCTCTTCCCTCAAACTCACTTTTCAGTCTTTTTCAGTCTTTTTTCCCTTTTTTCTCTTGCCACACTCTCATGCTCTCTTCTTTACTCCTCTTTTCTCTCTTCCTCTTTGCCCCCCCTGTATTTTTCACAGACTCGAAACGTGCCCGCCAACTTCAACGAAGCCAAGTATATTGCCTTCACCATGTACACCACCTGCATCATCTGGCTGGCATTCGTGCCCATCTACTTCGGCTCCAACTACAAAATCATCACCATGTGCTTCAGTGTCAGCCTGAGTGCCACCGTGGCCCTGTGCTGCATGTTCGCCCCCAAGGTTAGCCATCAGCACCGTCGTCATCATCGTTTGTTCTGACCATCACCATTGCCTTCGACATCATCCTGTGAATGTTGACGTGTTGATCATTCTTTTTGTCGTGGTTGTTGTCACCGTCATCGCCATTTTCATCTTTGCGCCACTTCAGTCTTTCTCATCAACCTCCTCATCATCCTCACGACAGTTACCAACATCGGTATCTTCATCATCACCATCACCACAGCTGTCATTTTCACCATAATCCTCCTCTCCATCATAATCATCCCCATCGTAGGGTCTGCACTGTGGTTGCATAGAAACTTGCTGTTTCCTGTCTGATTGCAGGTGTACATCATGTTGGCCAAACCAGAGAAGAACGTGCGCAGTGCCTTCACCACCTCCACCGTGGTGCGCATGCACGTGGGCGACTCCAAGAACGCCGCCAACGTCGCAAAGCCCAAGGCCACCAGCAGCATGGCCAAATTTTTCAGGCGACGGGGCTCTGGGCAGGACATCAGGTAGGACTTGTGAAGCTAATGTGAGGCACTGTGGCGCAGAGACTTGGGGTGGTGATTGGTGGAGTCCAGCAGATGGACTTTCCAGCAGGCAGGCTGGGATGTGAGTGCAGTGGTTTGTCAGTCTGTGCTG
Source organism: Mallotus villosus (assembly GCA_903064625.1). NCBI lineage: Eukaryota > Metazoa > Chordata > Actinopteri > Osmeriformes > Salangidae > Mallotus > Mallotus villosus. The sequence goes on from CAEFZP010005720.1 coordinate 46,690, forward strand.
CGCATCTCACAGTACGATTTCCCATTGAAACTTCACTCGACTTTCTAGTCCATTATACTGGCCAATCAACTGACTCAAAAGAATGTAATAAGGAATTTAGACCAGAGTCCTGACATAGACAGATGCTATTCTAGAGCACATTAGCATGGCTATTAAGACTACCTCAGAGAGTTCCCACAGCGGAATCCATTAGCTGACAGAGCTGGTGAAGCTAGCAGTATGAAGACTTTCCCAAGAGCTGAGAGCAGGCTTTTGAATTTGGGTTGACTGTTCCCTCGGGAGACTAAGGCCCTTGAAGTGGTGCTCTGAGAATTCTCTTTCCAGGGAAGGAGGGAGAGATGGAGAGAGTATATAGAGAGAAAGAGAGCGAGAGAGAAAAAGAGAGAAAGGAAGAGGCCACGGATTGAGGGAGAGGGATAGGAGCGGTAGGATGGAGAGGAGCGGAGGAGGAGATTTGAGGGAGAACAACCGGGGGAGGTAATAATTAGGTCCCTGAACCCCTGGACGAATGGGCGGGATTTCCCAGCTGTCAGTCACCCATTGACGTGTCTGTTTGATGTGTGGGTAGAGAAACATCGTAATTCTGCGCTTTGATATGTATAAAGCTCTGGTCCTTTCTTCTCCAGTGGAAAATCACCTCAAAAGTGTATTTGAAATGCAGCTAACAAAATGTTGTGTCAAAATCGTTAATTTTTGTTTTTATATGGCTTGTGGTCTCTGTGGTTAATTGAGCATAATAAGATATGTATGTTTTATGGATAGGTACAATCAGTGGTAAAACGCGGTGAACCTGGTACAGTCTTTATAACACCACTGTTGTCCTCGGTTGATGAGAACCAACTTGAGAAATACCTCTCAGAATCTTTTAGAATCCTTGGAGAACCCTTTCAGTTCCAGGTACATGACCTAAAACCCTTTTGTGACCCTGTTTGTATAGGGCCTAAATGACCTGTAGACAGGGTGTAGCGATGAGGCTTCCCTTTCCACCTACCTTCTTTCCGTTTACATTTTCTGTCCGTCAGCTCCAACGGGAAGTCGGTGACGTGGGCCCAGAACGAGCGTGGCTATAGGCCCAACCTGTGGAAGAGGATCTCTATCCACATCAAGAAGAAGGAAGAGGTCAACCAGACAGCCATCATCAAGCCCTTCTCCAAGGGAGCCGACGTCCTGCCTGACACTGGGGTCAAGGTGGAGTACGAGGAGGCACAGCAGGGGGCAGATAGCTACCCCCCTGCTGGCTACAACGCCCGTGACAACGCCTCCCCCTCCCCCGGTGTCAACCTGCCCACCGTCAGCCAGCGGGTGAGGGGTCCCGGGGGTAGCCAGATTGGGGGGGAGGGGGAGGATGCACTGAAGCACCCTCCCTATTTGTCTGAGCTCTCGCAGCGTGCTGGCAGTAGGGGAGCTGGAATGACAGGAGTTGGGTCTCTTAGCCGTGGGGTTGGTATGGGAGCGGGGGCTGTTAGCCGTGGGATGAGTGTGGGAGCTGGGGGTGCTATGAACGTGGGGGAGATGGCTGTTGGGGTTGGTGTCATCGGGAACCAGCCGCAGGGCTCCACCATCATGGACCAGATCAGCTGTGTGGTTAACCGTTTCACCGCTAACATCAGCGAGCTCAACAACATGATGCTGCCGGGTTCTCCACCAGGGGGTGCCTCTGTCGCCCCTGCTCCTGGCCCCACTTCCCTGCCCCCTGGAGGTGGCCCTGCCACCTCCCGCTCCCCTCCCTACTGCCTGCCCAAGCCTGGCCGCCCTCTGCCCTCCACCGTCACCACCTACGCTGAGGTAGCCACCGTCAATGCTTCCTGTGAAAACCGCTTGGTGGGCGGAGTTAATGAACATGTGGGCGGGGCCAACGGGAGTAGCAGGGCATCGCCAGGTGGTCTGACGGACAGCATCGGGGGGATGTCCCGTTTCTCGGCAATGAGGACCACAGATCTGCTGGAGGAGCTGGCTGCCCTGAGTCCCCCGTCCCCGTTTAGAGACTCGTCCCTGGGTTCCACCAACGGCTCTCCCCCCTCCCCCTCCCTGGCCTCGGAGGCAACCATGTGCGAGCCCTTCAACAACAAGTACGATCGGCTGGTACTCAGACACTACAGCCAGAGCTCATCTTCTCTGTAGACTCTCCCTCTCTACGTTCTGTTCACGGTTTCTATCTCTCACGTCTCCAGTTCCTTCTCCCTGAACACTGAAAAACGATGCCTTCAAAATGGACTCAATAGGGAGAATATATTACAGGCCATTTGTCAACATTAAGATGGATGTGTTAGCTACGTGTAACTTTTTTTATGTTGTGTTGATGAAGACACAGAGTGGAGCGATTTGACTACTCATTCTGTACTTGGAAATAGACTTTTAAAATACTTATAGGGAAATCTCCAATTCAACCCACTAGGTCAAACCCTAAAAGTCACTGCCAAACTCCCTCTTCACCAATGAGAACTATCCTTACTCACTGCCTCAAACACTGCTAGGAGAGGGAGGGTTCCTGGGGATTGGACGTCATAGGTAAGCCATAGCTGGTGTTTTTTGCTACAAAGCCGTATTGTTAAAACACCACAGACAGACTTTATGCAATCTACCTTTCCTTGTTAACCTGGCATTTTACACTAACACAACATTGATGCTTGAGTTTCAACAAGGCTCATTCTTTTTGTCACCCATGAGTGTGATGTGTACAGAATGACACCAGTCACTCTTCAGAACTTTGGATGTTAATCTTGGTTGGTTCTGCTTGGAGGTTGATGTGATGGTACTAGTGTGGTATGCTTTGTGGTGTCCTGGGTTAACTTTGCCCAAGACATTGGCGCATGCCCCACACAGACTGTGGTAGACCCCATCATGCCTCTTCTCTCTTTCTTTTTGATGTGACTTACTCAATTCAGTAGCTGAATGTACAGTTATCTAATTACTTTGAAACCACACGTACCAAAACAACCTTCCATCTCAGGATGAGTTCTTGACCAAAATACGTAAGACGTAAACTGCTTTGAATTACTGATTTTGTGTGCTACTAAATGCTGGCAAAACGTTACTTGCATGATTGTAATGCCTTTTTGGAGTAAAGTGGTATTTGTTATATTCTTCACTTTTTAAACAGATATTCAGATTTGTTTCTTTAACCAATATTTGATTTTTAAAGGAACAGATAGGTACAGGCTGTGTTTGTGTGCAGATGTTATTAAATGTTTTCTATTTAGTGACTCTTAACCCTAGGAATAACCTTGCCAGTTTGTAATATGAGAAACCTCCACAAAAAAATGTATGTGAACTTTTTGCAAACTGTGAATTTTGAAAGGAAAAATTATATGATGTGCCAATGAGAGATATGCTCAAAGTCTCCTTTTTTCTAAAAATCTCTTTTTACTAAAAGTACTTTCTAATCCATGTTCATTTTTAAATATTAAGTATGATTGAGAAGCATTGAGAGCAATACAACACAGACAGATTGATTTTCAAGGGGCCAAATTATCAAACACAAGTGGCCAAGTTTGCCTTTTAAGACACACTTGTTGCTCCTGATGGATTACTGTCTGTCTTCATGGCTGAGGCAGTGTTTGCATCACCTATTCTGTGCAATATTTGTATTGGATAGGAGTGAAACGTTAGTTCCATGTTTGCATGAATTTCAGTGCCAATAGCAGATATATAAGTGCATTCAGTCAATATCTTTTGTAGGTCTAATCTATCTATCTTTCTATTTTTCTGCCTTTCTGACCAACATATATTAGAATATAGCTAGTCAAAGCTGTCATGTTTGATGTTGTATTTTTTTTACAACATATTTCTTTCTATAAGGCAAAATGCTATATGTAAAATCAATACTGGATTATGTGCAGTGCAGTAACATGTTGGTTTACTGGAAGGCTATTTACACTTGTGTTCTTATTATGAAAATGATGTGTCATGATTTGACTGCACAAGGCTTAATAAAAGTGTCCAGGGCAAGTAGTTATACCTCAGAGTGTAAAGTGACTCTCTATTTCTCTCTCTCTCTCTCTCTCCCCTCCACCGTCTCTCTCTCTCTCTCTCTCTCTCTCTCTCTCTCTCTCTCTCTCTCTCTCTCTCTCTCTCTCTCTCTCTCTCTCTGTGTATGTCCATCCTCCAGGACATGCTCTGACCTGAGAGCTCCAATCACATCTTCATAATTACATGAGCCCACGAGTTTCATTATCTTCATCAAATGTAATTCTCAGAGTTGTTTCCAACCAGATATACCTTTAGCATAGCCTCATAATGTGTGCACATAATGCTATAGCAGCTCAATGTCTTTCCGTTATGCGTTGGGAGTGTTTTGGAAAGTTGGTTGTCTGTAGGCTACATAATTGTATTATATAAATCATTCATAAATGCACCTGACATATGTTTGTGTGTGTCTTTGATGCCTCATCCCTCTAATACCATTTAGTGCCAGAATCCATCACAAGGATCTGTTATTTTCAGAAATTGCTCTAATTTAATAGGGAGACGTTGAGGTTTGATTAAAATAGGCTCTCTAGCGTAGATCCCATGGGAGGATATTATGAGCTGGAATTACTAGTTAAACATAAATTCATGAATTTCCACTTCATAGTAGTGTAGCTTATCATACCATTTGTGTGTCTGTGTGGTCAGGCCCGGAGTGGGTATCGGGAGAATCAGAGTTCCCTGTGGGCCGCTTCACTTTTGGGCTGGTCGAGGATTTGTTGTTGTTGACATTTGTCACGTTAGTCTATCTTCTCTTAAAGTAGGCTACACACGTTCCGCATTCTGACACCGCAGCCTCTGCATGGGTTGTACCAAAACATTCTCAGGTACGCTACCGATAGCTGGGCCGGGCGGCCCTCCCGTAACGATACGCGTCAGGGAGGATGGATGGGAGCAGGGCCGGAGTGATGGCATCACTAGACAAGGTTTTACCAATTGAAAAACGTTGATGTTTATTTTACATAAAGCTCCAAAAACTATTTTGCGTTAAAAAAAATTGCGCGCGCTTGCATTAAGTGTGGAAGTCCCTATCTTTTCACATCAAACCCATAATTCCTAGGTTGGGGCGAAGCCCCGAATCTTTACAACGTCTGGATCCGTGCCTAATTAACAATCGGATCGTTAAGCATAAATTGTAACAATATAAAAAATGTAGTTCCGTAATGGCGGCGGAGAAAGATGCGAGCGAAGCTATTCGGTCCGTTGTGGCAACACTGCCGAATATCCAGAAACTAAAGCCGGAGCAAGAACAAGTGTTGCTGAGTTTTCTTGGTGGCAATGATGTTGTGGCCCTTCTCCCCACGGGGTTCGGGAAAAGTTAGATTTTCCAGCTACGGCAGCTAGCTCCGTTACAGTAGTGGTGCAGGAGTTGGCTAAGGCGAACGCTAGCTATTGGTTATGGCAGATCAGAGTGGCTCTGGGCAGATCCAATAGTTTTAAACTTCAACAGAGTACCCGCCTACAAGGAAGTCAACGTTTGTCAATGAAGCGGAGCCAGGCCCTCTGTACAAATGTCAATATGTACGAGTCTGGTTAGGACCAGGCTAGCCCTGTGTGTGGTCAATATGAAACATTACACTATCCAATGTTTCAATTCGATTCCAGACCGGTGATGACAATGCTCTCTTGAAGCAGTGAATATCAAACCAAGTTGCGTTTTACTTTGAGACTTTTATGCATGAATCACTACATGCGTGTTATGCAAGACTAGTCTAGATTTGCATGTAACAACAAGGAGCTCATTGTTCCAGTTAACGACCAGATGATGCTTGTAGCTAACTGTCCCTCGTGACAAAGCTGTCAAGTCGTTCTGAACGTGGATGTCCTTCCCAGTTCTGTTGGTGAGACTGGTGACTGGGTGAGCCAATGGGTCACAAGTTCCCCGCACGCCTTTAGACAGACTCGAAGGCAGGGCGTTCCCCCCAATGTGGACGTCGCGGAAAGCAGATAGGTCAAGAAACCGCTCCCTTTTATTTGACACATACTCTTAAGCCAGTCCTCTTTATTGTCTACACGCACACATTCACGATTCAATTGTTTTCATTTCAATTCAAGCATTCTATTATTTTTCACGACTTTTTGGAAAACCGGGATGTAAGCGGACAGGTCGTTCCGTTCCACCGCCGCTATGCAGAGCCCCAGGAAGGAACACCTGTATAAGGTTCTGGTTATCGGAGACCTCGGGGTCGGTAAGACTTCCATCATAAAGCGTTATGTCCACCAAACTTACTCAACCAACTACCGCGCTACCATCGGGGTGGACTTTGCTCTAAAGGTGCTCAACTGGGATTCTGAGACCGTCCGTCTTCAGCTATGGGACATTGCAGGTAAGACTGTAATGTCATCATCTTTATGGAGGTTGTCTGGCCTACCATTCTTTTAATGAATACATTAAATAATTAATCAATTAATTGTTAGATTCTCATTATTTGTCTCAACAACTTATGGCTGTGAAAAATAAATAACCTAGACATAATAGATAACATATTGACAATTGTATCTTGTGTAATTGTGGGATGTTGTGTAATATAATATTGTCAGACACAGCCTATTTGGATGTCCTAAGCTACATTGGATGTCTGTTAATGCAGCTCCACCACAAACCTTCCATTATAAAATGCTGATTTAACTGCCTCACGTGCAGTAATTTAACTGTGTATTCTTGACACACACGCATACACTCTCAAACATTTTCCTCTCTCTCTCTCTCTCTCTCTCTCCCCCCCCTCCTCTCTCTCTCTGTCTGTCTGTCTGTCTGTCTGTCTGTCTGTCTGTCTGTCTGTCTGTCTGTCTGTCTGTCTGTCTGTCTGTCTGTCTGTCTGTCCGTCCGTCCGTCCCTCTTATTCCTCTCAGGACCAACGCACGCTCTCCCTCGTGGAGGCTATGAATGCTAGATCATGTGAGAGTCCACGTGTGGGAGATTTAAGACCTAGTCACAGGAGAGTAACGTAAATGCAAACAAACAACATCAAGATACACACGTCCATAACTTACATTGTAGGCCACTGAGTGCAACCTGGTGGCCATGCAACTCCACTTACTGCACTGGCTCAGTGTCACAGTAGCCCACACAATTTATTCGTTCATCTGTCGAAACCGTTTTAGTAATTGTACTTTCCCACAAACATATTCCAGAGCATACTGCTGCTTTTCACCAGTCAAACAGACAGTTGTCATGTGTAGGAACCATTCACAGTCATATTATATTTGGGTGTGCGCTCCTGACCAAGGAGCGCCAACCTTTGTTATCTCACATATATATTTATTATTGTTTATTTTCCCACCCCTAAAACTTGGTCAATATTTGGACTACGTAGAGAACGACCCGGTCAAACGTTCCGTCTTGGTAGCGATTGAGTTGCTTGTATCAGAATTTACGTTCCGATGCATGGTTTAAGCTTAAAGTATTACGTAGTACATTTTTGTGGCGAAAAGTGAAGCTAATGTGGCTAACTTGCTAGCCACAGTCATTGACGTTCCTAACGTCACTAACGTCACAAAACACGCGTGACTGCAACTGTAGAAGAACATTCGTTTAGCAGCTCGTTAACTTCTGGGAGATAGCTAGCTAGGCTAACTTGAAATGCCAGAAGCAAAGAAGCCAGAGTGATAACTATTTACTCATTTATATTGTCATACAAAACAACATTCTGAAATGTTATGTACAATATCATATATGCTGATATTATTAAGTACATTTATTATATGGCAACGACAGTACGAGCCTTCTGATTGGCTAATGGGTAGTCATGCCAAACCCGTATTGACCAGCGGTCCAATAAGTATTGTTATTGCCCTCCTCTGACGTCATCTTCAAAATTAGCGATATCGAAGTCAACTGAGTCCAGACGATACTGAAGACATCAACAGCGACGAAGAAATTGTTAACTTTCTAAAATAATCGTTTTGTGTTGGAATTAAAGCCATTTTAGCAGAACCGTACTGTCCGCTTTCTATCAAAAGTAATTGGTTGCTAGACAACACCTGAAACACACCGTGAGAAGACTTGAGAGCTAGCCTAGCTAGCTACAATTAGCCTACAATTTACAAAATGAAAAGAGCTAAAAATGCCATATAATAAACAACTTACTAACCTCGACCGTTCGCTCATGCCGGGAAATATCAAACCTCGACTTTGCCGTATCAACCTCGCTATCGCTCGGTCGATACGTTCAAGTCTCGTTTGATATTTCCCGGCATGACCTCACTCTCGGTTAGTAAGTAGTTAATATTTTCGGAAACAGTAGTCTGTAGTTAGCATCATGACATTACCCTCTGTTGCCCGGGCGACATGTGACACATACGACAGCGGTCTGTGATACATCTGTTTTGTTAAAATAACCATTCCTCACAAATAAATGTTTGTTTTGGTATTTATTAGACATGCCATTGCAAGTCAACGATTTGTAATACCACAAGCAAAGAGGCTATGGTGATAGCTAACTATTTACTCATTTAACATTGTGCAATGAAACACAATTTTGAAATGTAGGCAGCTAAAATATGATAGCTCTATAGAACTGTACGCTGATATTAGAGCTAAGCTAGTATAGATCTACTTTCGGAAACAGTAGTCTGCTATTTCAGAGAGGAGTTACCTCTAGCTGCTACACCGGCACATCTCTACTACTGTTACCAAAAGTGTTAAACCTAGCTAGCTACAGCTAATTTGATACCTTGTAGTCTTCCGTTCCAAACCGCTTCTGGGAGGTACTGTACAAATCGTCCAGCCACCAGCTCGTCCAGCCACCAACGCAATCGCTAGCTACCAAGACGAACACTGTAGTATACAATTTACCGGGGCAGCTTCTCCACAAATGGCTATATCGCATTTTGCGTTGTTACTGACAATGATCGCTATTGAGCTTTTTATGCATGAGCGATTTTCTACTAAATAAATGTCAAACTTATTTAGTTTTTTTGGGGGCATATTTTCAGTTAGCAGACATTACTGTTTGAATCGCGATTCCATCTGAAATAGTGCCAGTGATAACGTTGTTACAGTAGCTTCTTTCCAAGGGTGTTCTTAATGAATTATGCAATAGCCTATGAGTAGGCTAAATGCTTGAAAATATCACTAGAAGGGAAAAAATTAAAGGGACGGACGCACCTGCAACCTACGCAAACAGGCACACCCTCACAATTTCCCCAGAAATTGCATGCTCTCTAGTATTATATATATTATCTAGTGTATGCTGACAATCCTAGAACGGAAAGTTCCTCTTTCTTCCTCCTTTTGTTTATTTCCATTTCCTCTTCTTCACAAGCCAAAGAGATGTGTTGATTGAGCTCAGAGGTTTCTTACTGTCACCCTCTCCAACTGTCAGCATGTACTTCTCTAGTTGATGTAAACTATTTACAGTATGATGGCCGAGCCACACACTCTGGGTATGTGGGAGACCCCACCCCCCTCACCCATGTTCACCCACACACACCAAACATCTGCACATATATGTATGTGTGCACAAACACATACACACAACAATCTCAAACAGTTCATATACAAATTTAAGAAGAAGATGTTGGATGACATGGGTTTTAAATACTGGCTAAAATAAATGGTAGATTTCATGCATATATGTAAACCTTAAATACATAAATAGCAAGAAAATGTTATGAAGTTCTTGACAAAATAAACCCATAAAGAGTTAAGCCTCCTCTTATTTCTAACACAGTACCACTCTCCTGGGACACACACATTGTTATGGTAAGCATCTATAGTCCCAGCAGCATGACAACTGGAGGCATTCTCTGGATGAACAGGAGAGGTCTATGACACTGCAGGCATGTGCTGTTTGTCATTTTCTCTATTATGACAGTGAATGTGGACACTGGTACCTTCGTTTGGAGAGGGTGTGTTTAGAATGCCAGCAGATATTGCCAACAGAACTAGGGATGCCACAAGGATGTACAATGAGAACCCTGCAGTTTCTATGACGACAGAAGTGTGGTGTTTATTACGTTGTGTTGTTTTTGTGTGTGTGTGCTCAGGCCAGGAGCGGTTTGGCAACATGACGCGCGTGTACTACCGTGAGGCCATGGGAGCATTCATCGTATTCGATGTGACGCGGCCCACCACGTTCGAGGCAGTTGCCAAGTGGAAAGAGGACCTAGACTCCAAGCTGATGCTGGCCAATGGACAGAGCATCGCAACGGTGCTGCTGGCCAACAAGTGTGACCAGGGCAGGGATGTGCTCACCAACAATGCCATAAAGATGGACCAGTTCTGCAAGGACCACGGTTTTGTGGGATGGTTCGAGACCTCTGCCAAGGTGCAATCTCATAATATACCGTCTGCACATTCTTTCTTTTTTTTTACATCCAGTTTTTGAAAAGTAATCATAAACCGAATAATTTTATAAGCAAACACAACAGGACAGTGACTCAATATCTAAATGAGAAGTCAAGTCTGTAACTTGTACTGGTTTCGCACAGTAAGAGTCCTAAACAGGCCCAGACTGACATTAACTAGTGGTTCATCCTGAAGTCCTCTCAGACCCAGGTCACAGGTTAGCCTCTAAACCCCCCCACAGATCCAACTGGAATTTGATATCTGCATGGAAAGTGAGCCATGAGTATAAGTTTAAAGAGGGAGGTCAAAAGCAGGTTAAATGTGATTGTGGAAAAAATAAAACCTCCTGTACTTCTTGCAGTGTTGGTATCAGTGTTTCTTTCTGCAGAATTACTGTATAATTTATGTACAGTACTAAATTAAATCTGTGCCAGGGATATGACTTGTAACATTTGAACTGGACACATACAGATATTGCTCTGGACATTGATCTGCTCTTAGTTAACACCTCTCTGTAGCAGTTAACACAACATTCTAGCAGGTCAAAGGTCTTGAGTTAAGCAACATGTTCAGAAGTATCTGAACATGGATTTAATTAGGTCAGTGCCACTTGCATGATCTTGTTCTGGAAATATGTTAATTTTAATGTATTGGCTTTTGTTGTACTTTTTGCACATTTTTGTACATCCATACACTCTTTTCTACTACATGCAACTTCAGTTCCTAACCAACAGTAACTGGTTCTGCATAACACATATTTAATTTGTTTGGAGCAAATGGCAGTTACACTGTTTCAAATTACGTCACATCACAGCATGTCTCTTTTCCCTTCCCCATCCTGCAGGAGAACGTCCATATCAACGAAGCAGCCAACTTCTTGGTGAAGCACATCATGTCCACCGAAAACGACATCCTGAAGTCAGTGGTCCCAGACACCATCTCCCCACAGCTCAACTCTGCCAAGCAAGTCAACTGCTCTGCCTGCTTCAAACCCTAGAGGGTGCTACTGACAGCTGGGGTTGGCGAGATGGGGTCAGGGGTGAGAAACAGAACCCAGAAACACTTTGACATGGGTAGGTTTCGGTGGAGGGGAGGGCAGGGCAGGGAAAGGTTGGATGGCAGAAGGCCCAGGTGAGCAGAGTGGTCATACAGATCCCTTCCATGATCATGTATGTAAAGTGTACGACTCACCTGGCCTCTCTGTAGGCTGAGGCCAGAACAATCAGGTAGCCATAACACCCATCATCCAAGCCTCACTCCATCTTCACCCCAACATCAGACATTTACCCCTTCATCTCCTGTCGTCATGCTCCTTTCCTCCACTACACCTCTCTCCTCTTCACCCCTCCCGTTCATCGATAACGGGACCCTGGACTTCTCAGAACATTTTCTTGCTGACGAGACAAATGGACTGGTCTTTTACGAAACGTTTTATTAATTCATAATTCTTGTTACTATTCTCACATGAGAATGTTGCACAAATGTGTTTTTAAAATATATTTGTCTAGCAGTACTAGGATTTGTGGTTGTGGTCAACATTGTGGTTGGAGGATATGGGTATGGTCCATGCTATGAAGCAGAGAGGCTCAAGTTCTAAATCAATTAATTAATTATTCAAGTTCAATGAATCAATTCATATTAAATCATCCCCAATAACAATAGATTCCATTCTACCATAACAAAGAAAACGCTTTTTGGCAATTTCCTTAAGAGGTCATTTAGTGAGTCAAGCCCTTTCTGTAGTAAGTACTTTGGTATCCATGGTGACAGATTTAAATCTTGTGATGGCTTTTTTTTGGTCTGCTGAGGTATAACAGGGTGTTCAATGTGCAGTACATTTTGTAAAATGTTTGCACAGGCTATACAGACACACACACATTCCTGCACACCTTCACACACACAGATATGCCATCACACACACACACACACACTCATTTTCATGACATTGAGGGGGTGTGAGCCTGTGGATAGCGAAAGCTAACTGGAGACGAAACACCGCCTCTAACATGAAACCATCGTCTCCTCCTCAGTTCTCTCCATCTGACCATCCTCTTTCACTTTCCCTGTCTTCACTTTGTTCGGCCCAAGCTAGACTCTGTTACTCCTTTCCACCGTCTTTCTGCTATTAGTTTCTCTCCTACTTTTCTCCAGCGCCAATCTCTTTCCCTCTTCTCTCTCCTCGGACCCTCTTTGCCCTCGAATTGTCCGATAAACACACCCTTTTCCCTCCTCTGACCAATCTCTCTCCTCATGTATACATATAACGCTATACATACATTATCTTATAGAAAAGGCCTATGTAATATAGACTACATACATTATATTACATAAACCCAGCTCCCCCCTCCCCGGCTCTCCAACTCATGCTAACGTGTTTGTTGATCCTCGTCGTTTCAAAGCAGGTCGCTAGTGCATGTCAGAGAATACTTTTTACTTAGTCTTTTTCTTTCTTTTTGTGGTTATTTATTTTTTCTATGCTGACTTTTTTTATTAGCTAGGTTGAGTTTTTTGTGTATTTAACTGTTCTCAGTCTGTCCCACAGAGAAGGCATGCTCTTGCTGTTTGGTCTGTTACTGTTCTACTATTTCCATTATCGATGTGTTCATTGGGCTCTACAGATTTCTATTCAGATTTAAATCAAAAGCCTTATTCAGTCCAGCTCCACCTGTGAAATCCTGTATGACCATGGAATAATTTCAAACAAAACATTATTTATATATATTATATACAGTACAAAGTGTATCTTCATGTAGAATGTGAAGCTGTGCTTCTACTGACTAATGTTTATTCAATTTCTTGAATATGTAAAGATAATATATATTAAAAAGAAAGCAGTATGGTTCATTTTGTTCATCTGTGCAAGCCATTATAGCCTCATTTTAGTCAAAGAGATAAGGTCCTATGAGACTAATGAACAGTAAAAACAAAACCAATTTAATGTTGCTGAAATTAATTAATGCTTTTTAAGTAGTTGTTCTTTTTGTATTGCCAAGATTGTTGGACCTCCATGAGTTGCACAAGTTACCGTATGTCTGAATGAATGGTAAAAAGGTTTGTCCTCATGACCATAATGTGAGTGTTTTATTGTGTCAGCCCAGTCAGGCTGGTAAAGTGTGATACCATGTGCTTGTGTGTTTTTTTTCCATTTATAAAATGTGACATGCGCTTGCACTCCTCCTGACAATATGTGTCTGACTAGGCCAGTTCTGACGAACGGAGCGAGAGTGAGGGAGAGCAGAGCAGAGCATTGCACATTTCTAGTCAGGTACACACACCCACTCACTTGGTCTGTCTTTTTCTTTGTCTTCAACTCGACTCCCCCCCTTTCCCCCTCTCTCTCTGTGGTGTTTGAAGTGGCACAGCGGAATTTGAAATCTTGTGACACATTCATTTTCCTAACGTTGCCATGACAATTTCTTGTATAATCCTACTTACCAAAGTCTACCACTCAGGTTTTGAAAAATCAGTAACTAACGATTGTGTCCATTAACACACTTTCATGATGTCATACATGAGGTGATGATAGTGGAATGTGATTGGTAGATAGGGACGCTGGAGATAAGTTATGGAGGTCTTATAACGTACTGTTCTATTGAGGATAATGGCCAGAGGGAGTTTGTGGTGTCTGTTTTGGGTATGTTAGTGGTCTGTCTGATCTGAAGCTCCGAGTGTCTCATTAGTGCAACTGACCACATGATTCTCTCCCTTAGGGTTTAGATTTGGTCTTCTGGCTCGCCCCGGGTCATCAGTCCCTCCGGCCTTTCTCTCCCACACATGCGAGCACACTCTCATGCACACACAGACACACACGTTCACACAATTATTCCGAAACTCAGTCACTTTTACACTCTATTTCAATTTGGGGAGGAGACAGAAACACACATGCGAACACACACCCAATCTCACCTCTTCTCACAATCTTCATTCAAACTATTTTTTGGGTCTTGCGTCCACACTCTCAACTTCTTGTAAATGTTCTCTGTGTATCTCTCGCTTTAAGCTTCTCTCAGGGGTTCTTATGAAAGCATGGTCAGAGAGTGCCTCCCACACAAAACACCCACATGCTCTGGCACACGCACACACACCTTCTCTCCATGTCTCTTCTACACACATGCACAGACATGCACATACACATATGTACCCATACAAACACACAGGCACTCCCACATCCCTATAGTCAGTGACTCATCTAATCAATGTGATTTCATGCCCTGGTTTTCAGATGAGGACCAGTGCTTCTCCAGTAATTGGATCAAGGCAATATATTAGATCAGAACAGATTATACTATATTAGATTGTAACCAACTTCACCATTTTAATCACTCCCGATCCAGGTCCCTTGTGCAAGTTACATAATACATCTCCAAGTACACAGCTGATGCTGGACTTGTACCCTGGCTGGATCACATCACATCCCTCTCCATGGCGACCAGCTTGTGCAACAATGCCTATGTGGCGCCACCTATTGTCCAATGTATCACACTGCATGGGTTCTTGATCATTCCGGTGAAGGAACTTTCTCACAGGGTTACACCCCAGAATACATCAATGTCGGTATTTAAAATGTTTTGTTTTATAGGCTTTGGGCATGACTGCACATCTGTCATGGAAAGATGCATCAAGGAGGTTGAGTCTAATTAATCCAATTACAGGCTGTTGAATCGCTCAGCCTGTCTCAGGGCCTACAACTGCAGGAAAGGGACTCAACCAGGAGATTAACACACCCACTTCACACCCAGACACACACATTAATCTCCAAACGCACGTACACACACACACACAGCTCTTACCCATTAGATCACAGCTATAGTCATATGTCAGAAGATTCTGTGTGCATCTCTCCAGACACAAAAAGGAGTCTGGAGAGATGAGAGAGATAGAAAGTGGTGACCGTATGGTCAATTGCCTAAAGCTGGCTAGAGTTATAAGAGTGTGAAATCCAAATTGTTTTAAACTAGGCGATTTACCTTTTTCCCACCATAATTAGCCAGAGCAGTGTAGTGGATGTGACCTTTGCCTTTTAACATTGAGACCTCTGTTCTCTCATCTCTCCAGTCCTATGAGAGATGTTAGAAATCACCAGGACTGTTAAGTGAGCAATGTGTCACTTAGGATGTGATTACTTAGGTCAGCAGGAGTTTTGATCTTTGTCCTCACGCAAAATATTTCTGTCAAGCATATTGTTATATTATTTAGCACTCTCTGGAGTCAGATGATGAGGAGACTGTGATTGAAATGACAATCGGCGATGGCGTGCCGCCGTGGGTAGGCGTTTTAAGTCTGCTTTGTGGAGGTGCCAGATCGGACAGATGTAGCTTCCATATTGAGTTTCTCATTCATCATTGCTCTTACTAAACCAAAACCTTATCTATTCTTATCTATTTTTCTTTACCCAAAATACATTTCACACCCTCCGTTTTCCTTAATTGCAAAAAAGTGTTTTCTGTGGCTTTTTTCGTTTTTCATGGTCTTGTTTTTGGGATCTCCTTTGGCTTTTGGCTGACTTGAACTTCCTCGTTTTGGTGTGAATGATGAATACTGTGTGCCGTTGTCCTGGGGTGTGAATCCATAGTTTTTGGAGAGAGAAAGGAAGCTTTCTTTTGGTCAATGTAAACCATCAGCCTACCATCTGTAGCTTGTCATTAATACAAAGGACAACCATATGTGCTTTTCTTCACTGAGTTTATGCAATAAGTTTGATTGTAAACAAGCAGGAGTGTACTTATTGAGTCTCTCATTCAGTAGTTATGTATAAAGGGTCAATAATTTAATTGTTGGTGTGAGCTATCTTGTAGTGATAGTACTGGTTATTGTAGTGATGTCTATTTCAATTTTGATGGAGTTCCAAATTCAGTCAGAAATTTCAGTTTTCAAATTCGGTTTCTCAAAATTACGTTTTAACTCAGAGGCACTCATCCAGGAACTCCAGACTAGGTATAATTGAAGAGCATTGATTCACTTTCTAGCGCACATGCTTAAATATAGCCTTGCGTAGGTTCAATTATAAACAGTCATCAATATGTGTGGGAGTAGGAGCGGAGCACATAAAGACCTACAGCAGAAATGAGACACGGGCGATCCAACCAGCGCTGTCTGGCATTGCTGGCCATGGGACTGGTACGGGGCCAGTAGCCTGGTCATCAGAGCTCTCATATCAGACACACTGGTCTTAAATCTGAGGTACACATACACACACTCCTCCACCATTTTTACATTGTAGCATGACCTAGGAACACATCTCATTACTTTTTGGAGCAACTAGGCCACGGTCAGATGCCCCAGTCCCCTTCTCCCTGTCTTCCTTATGCAAGACTGAGAAAGTATATAGTCCAAATGTAGACATGTCACACGTACAGACACAGTATTAACAGTAATTCACTCTCGTCCACCGTCCTATTTAGGTTTTATTCTTTCCTATTAATTGTTATTGACATCTAATGTTAACATCTTCAGACAGCCTGTCTGAAGGATGACCAGGCTGAGCAAGAGAGTATTGTGAACATGGACTTCTCCAACTCACTGGACCTGGAACTGCAGATGTTAGTAGGCCTACAGTGCAATTTGTAGAAAATCAGTCAGACATTCAATAATATTACAAAACACATAAATAACCTCAGATTTTTTAGCACAGCAAATATCGAGTTTCCTAACAGTTCTCAGTGTTTTGGGAGGTTGACCTCAGGGGCATTGCTGAGACTGATTGATTGATTGATTGATTTTATTTGACCATTTTGATATAAAAACATGAACAGCATTCTGTCACACATTAAAATACATAAAATAGCCAGGGATAGACACAAAAAAGCCCGAAGGCTTATTTCCATTGTGGTCCCTGTACACAAAACATACACAAAATAATACTGTCCACTAGGGATGGGGAAGTAAGCCTGGGGAAGGTTTGATGCTGTCTCCCTTGCTCTTTTCCCTCACGTATCCAGTCTTGTGAGATATTTCAGGAACCACCAGGACCTGATTATGTCTGTTAAGTGAGCAATATGTTATATTACTTTGGTCAAGATAGGGTTTTCATATTTTTCCTCACATAATACATTTTTGTCAAACATTTATATTACCATGGAGTCTTATTATGAGGGAGAAATATGATTGAAATGACAGTCGGCGATGGTGTGCCGCCGTGTTGTATAGGTGTTTTTTTGTCTGCCTCGTGGATGTGCCAGATCTGACAGATGCTCATTCATTGTTCATTCTAAACTGAAACCTTTTCAAGCCTGTATCTGCTGGTAGACTGTAACAGACCATATATGTTCTAGAAACTGTGTCAGGCATTGTTAACTTGACCATCAGAACTGTGGAAGGCATCCCTGGGGTCGAGGACCGACTCTATAGTGCCATCTTCTGGACATTTGAATGAGACTTTGATGAGTATGGCAAGCCGTTTTATAATTTAATCAATGAATTCTTGATATCCAAAATTCGAATTGTTGATATCAACAATTGCATTTTGGATATCAAGAATTCGAATTTTGGATATCAACAATTGCATTTTGGATATCAAGAATTCGCATTTTTGATATCAACAATTGCATTTTGGATATCAACAATTCGCATTTTGGATATCAACAATTGCATTTTGGATATCAAGAATTCGCATTTTGGATATCAAGAATGGAATTCTGGATATCAACAATTCGAATTATTGATATCAAGAATTGAATTCTGGATATCAACAATGTATGCTAATGACTATCATGTGGGCAGGAGTAGGCAGGCTACGTAAATTCTGTTTGCACAGGCGTAACATTTTCTACGCTAAGAGCGTTGCCCACTGCGGCCATTGTAGACTTTGCAATCCATTGGAGTTCGGTTTAGTTCAACATTGATTTTGAAAATGGATTAAGTTGGATGTTTTGAGACCCCCAAAAACGTAATAATTGTCCTAACCTTTATGAATGTAGGCTATTGTACGTGTAACATAGTTATCTGGGTTCAGCAGACATATACCACAACAACCCGTCTGCTACGAGCAGAATAAACCCAACAGAATCCCAACTCTTGCGTAGTGGACGCAACGTTTTTTTAAACTCCCCCACTCCCCTACCCATTGGTTTACAGCTTCAATTTACGCAAATGTATGCTAGTTTGATATCCAGAATTGCATTTTGGATATCAAGAATTCGAATTGTTGATATCCAGAATTGAATTGTTGATATCAAGAATTCCAATTTTGGATATCAAGAATTGCATTTTGGATATCAAGAATTCCAATTGTTGATATCAAGAATTGCATTTTGGATATCAAGAATTCCTATTTTTGATATCAAGAATTGCATTTTGGATATCAACAATTGGAATTTTTGATATCAAGAATGAATTATTGATATCCGAAATTATTTTTGATATCAAAAATTGGAATTCTTGATATCCAAAATGAAATTCTTGATATCAAAAATTGGAATTGTTGATATCCAGAATTCAATTCTTGATATCCAAAATGCAATTGTTGATATCCAAAATGCAATTGTTGATATCCAAAATTCGAATTCTTGATATCCAAAATGCAATTGTTGATATGAACAATTCGAATTTTGGATATCAAGAATTCATTGATTAAATGATAAAACGGCTTGCCATAGATGAGCTGTTTCAGTCAACATAACTACTAGGCTGCATAATAAAGACACTATAACACTCAGACAAAATGCCATGCTCTTTTATTGTCATGTGTAAAAAAGTAAACAAGATCATGGGCTACATATTTAGTTTTGGATTTCATGAACCACTATAAATATAGAACTACTTGAGAGTAATGAAACAGCAAAAAAAGTACAAAATAAGTCACTTTCAATCTTACTGTAGGTCCCGTTCTGCAAAACGCAGTCTATCCCTCATACTAAACCTACTCAGTATACTAGGAAACTTGACATACAAAATGTTTTGTTTTTTTTAAACCCGCCACATGTTGTGTAGTTGTGACACACAAATATATGTGCCTTTTTTAACAGAAAAATATTCAATATAAAGCTGGGCACAATCAATACACTAAATATCATTACAAAGGTTAGTTGCACATTATTTCTTACATAAAGTCTTCAAGGTTCTATGTAGGGATGACTACAATGGCCTCTCAGTAACATTTAGTGTTAGTTTATCAATCATTTTTGGCCTTGTGTATGTACGATTTTAAATGGCAGACACTGTTAGAGCAACGTCTACACTTACAATGTTTGTACAATGTTAGTTTGAAGTTTGGTACTGTGGCGTTTGTTCATAGTTCTTCCAAGGCCAGTCCTGCACCACAAGAAACGACTGAAGACAATCAGTCATGAAGCAGCTGTGGAAGTTACAAGCAAAACTTCTTTGTCTTATTAGAAGCTTTACAGAGGACAGATAAACGTCCTAACCAGTCTTGTCTTGTACTACATAACACAATCATAAATGACACCTAATGTGCATCTAATGTGACACATTAGAAGTATAATTTCCTTGACACACACACAGGAACAAACACACACAGTGTAACAGGACCACTGCTGTTGGGGGGGGGGTACTTGTCCCACACAAACAGACGACGAGTGTGGTTTCAGTTGGACTTGGGTTTGACGTTGTCGAGGGCACTGTGTGTCCAGCTGCCCAGTGTGTGTGTGAGGCGGCGGGCTCGGTGTGTGAGGGCAGAGCAGCTGATGCTGCCGCTGGGGTCCAACCTTCTCATCATCACCCCTCCGTAACGCTCCGCTGCACAGGACCTGGGAGAGAGTTATAAAGAGAGGGAGAGGAATGGAGAGGGAGAGGAATGAAGAGGGGAATAGAGTGGAGGAGAAAGAAAGGACACGAGAGAGAAAGTTGACAAGAGAGAAAAGGAGGAACGGAGTTGTGAGAGGGAAAGAAAGAGAGGGGAATGGAGCGAGGAAGAGAGGAATGGAGAGAAGGAGAGCGACAGAAAAGTGGACAGAAAGACAGTGAGGCAAAAGAGGAAAAAAAGAGCGAGAATAAGGAGGGGGAGAAAGACCGTGGGATTGACACCGTTCAAATCTGACGTAACAGCGGCAGTCATGTCTCCATGACTTGCGAACGTGTGTTCTGGCGTCTGGTAGTCAGGGCAGTGCGGTCAGTCTGTCTGGTGGACTGTCCTGAGGGCCTGGCCATGCAATGTCAACGCAGCGTCATGCAACCCCCAGCCCAGCCATGCAACTCTGAGTTAGCGGTTCATAGTTTGGGCAGGCACAATATAAACATATTCAAATGTGAGTGAACAAACACTCATTTAACTTCCTGTGCTGGGTTGGTTTTAGGCAGTTTGCGTGTGTCTCGGAGTGAGACTTTACCTTTGTCTCTACTTTGCCATTATGGAGTAGCTGAACTGTCGGCTTGAAGAAAAGGGGGGAAAACAAGTCAGGTTAGGGTTTCTAATGAGAGGTCTTTCTGTTTTATGTTAGACACCATGAGCACATACTCTTCATAATCCTTCCCTGCTCCTTCCCTCCCCACCTCCTCTTTCCCTCTCGCTCCCCTCCCCTTCCCTCCCTACCTCCCTCACTGCAAGTTCACACTGATGTAATAGGGGTTGAAGGATCAGAACTAAGCAGGATTTGGAGAAGTCTTGTTCTGTTCGGAGCAGAGTTGGCACTACCTTGAGAAACAAGGGATTCGTTTTTGGACTCAGGAATACTTCCAATCAGAGAGCAGCTTCAGAGAAGAAGCAAAAACCACCCATCGTACATCCTCACTGCCATTCTTCTATCTCTTTCCTTTCTGACACAATATCCCCTCCCCAAGGACAAACAGGGTTTTTAGCATTGGCGGGTCAGTTAATGTTTCAATCCCGTTCAACACATTTCAAATGTCAACAAAAACAGTGCCAAAGGCGCAAACCTCTTGAATATCTACCTCATAACCCCCAGCCTTCCCAATCTGGCCTCTTTTCCCAAAGCTCTACGAGGACAGGAATGTGTGTTTCTGTGTGTGTGTGGGGGACTCTGAAGACAGAGCAGCTGCTAAGAGCAGACTGACATATTTGTGTGTGTGGGGAGGGAGGGGGGAAGGAGGTTAAGGGGAGGGGTCAGTCAACCGTTAAAACATAATCTGGCTTCTTCTCAAGTTAAGAAAGAAAGGCCTTCTACAGTATCTGAGCGGGAAAGAACAACAGGAAGTGACACACACACATATGCCTCTGTTCTGCTTTCCAACCCAAATCCAGCTCCCTCTCGCACACATTTTTGCCCTTACACAAAACTTGGACTCAGTGTTTCCCCTACCATTATATTGGGGGAGCACTGTAAACAGGAAAAAGAATCCTTAGAAAACGCACTGTATATAACCCATATCTGTACTGGGTGTAAGTCTAACATGTTTAAATATTAAGGTTAATAGTTAAATTACATTTACATTTATTCATTTAGCAGACACTTTTATCCAAAGTGTCTTCCAAGAGAGAGCTTTACAAAAGTGCATAGGTCACTGATCATAACACCGAGATAGCCTCAAACATTGCGGGTAGCCAAACATGAACGGCCCCTCCTGCCCCCCCCTGGAAGGTCAAGTTCGTTTAGTTAAAAAAATATATAGTGATATAGTGCCAGATCACTCAAAAATTCATTTAAGGTTACCTTTCCTATAAAACAGGTCTATACCTTGCTCTCTCTCCCTCCCCTCTCTCCCTCCCCAAAGCTGTAAACCTAGGGGAAACACTGCGGACTACTTGGATAAGTAAAAACCTTGATTCTATGATCTATGCTCACAGCATAAATGTTCAAAAACTACTACACTAAAACATTTAGTCAACACTGTCAACACTGACTCATATTTGATCATTAAGAAACAACAGTCCCAGTGTTCTCTGTTGTGTCGGAAGTAAAGTTCTCTGACAGTTCTCACCGGTCATCTCTGCCAATGACATCATTGAAGGCATGGGAGAGGTTCTTCAGCTTCCTGAGACCGCTGGATACACATTCCAGGTCCCGATCAAACTTCCTGTCAGAGGGGAGAGAGATAAGATGTCAAACCCAGAAACCTGTGAGGCCTGGAGGTGAGACAATACTAGTTTGTGATTTTATTTTGTAGGTGGATCTATATGTGTGTGTGGCTCACCGCCTCTGGTTCTGAGTGTTAGGAGAGGCAAAGGGACTCCGAAGAGCTGCCATACGGACTAGCTGTCTCCTGCCCCCGCCAGTCCTCACACCCCTCACTCCAGCCTCGGGGGTCCCTTGCCCCCCGGAGGTGCGCCTGGATGCTGAGGTGCGTTTGGGTGTGGCGGCTGCCTTCGGGGTGCGCTTGGGGGTTGCAATGGCTACGAGGGCGGTTGGTCTGCTTGGGGTTCTTTTGGGGGTATGGGAGGGTGCTCCAACGCTCTCCCCTTCTTCACATATCCGTCCCGGTGTGGCCACCAGACACTCCCCGCGAACAGACTCTCTGTTCCTCTGTAGCCTCTGAAAAGATATATAGGAAATAAGGAAGGAAATAGTCATACTAATAATAATAGGAATATTTGGTGCATTGAGGTCAAATTGCATGTCATAACAGGTGACTCTCAAAAATGATAATTTCTAATTCCCTAGCTCGCTAGCTGCCATACCTGGTACAGTCCTCCGATGGAATTCCGAGCGCTGCGTGTGAGTTGGCGAACGGTGCTGGTCTTCTGTGCTGCCTCAACGCTCTCCCAGGTTGGATTCTCTGGGAGAGAGTTTGCCTGGACAGACCGCAGGGGAAGCCTTTTCCTCAATGACATTCTCAGAGAGTTGAGAGAGGACGAGGAGCGCAGTTTTCGGAAGCGGTCTTCGGGTGAGCTCTCTACTCCGTCAGATTCATCCAAAACCGTGTGTGCCCGCCACACCCCTGCGACAGCCGTGCTTACCGAGGAAGTCATGCTGAGCCGGATAAAATACGGCGGGGGGGGAGGAAAAAACATTTTAGAAAGATTATTTGAAAGAAGCGGCATGGGATCCTTAAACTCCACTGAAGTAGACAACGGTGCTAGCACTAGCTAAGCTAGTCTGCAAACTTTTTATTTAAAAACGCGGTGAACACAATACCAGTCATCTTAGATAGTGGGCCTATGAAAGCTATCATATATAGACATCCAGGTAGAAAATAACTAGCAAACGTTAGAGCCATGTGATATGCTAAACAAAGGAATTTACAACAAAAGCAACAAACCACCAGGGACACTAGATTGACGTCTACAACAATGGAAAGTGAGCATTGTTGTTAGCATCGTCGTTAGCATCAGTTTAGGTAGTGCTAGCCGGGGTCTGGATACAAGAGATAACAAGCTAAATGAATTAAAATCAAATATGATTTGATAGTTCGCACGTATAGTACCTTATAGTTGGTCAAATAGTCCGCAGTGCCTTCCGTTGAAGATAACAGGTCTGCACTTGATCCGGTGGCTTTTCTTTCTCGGTTTGAATTTGGCGGTGGAGGCTGGAGAGTCTGTGTGGCGGTGCGGGTTTGAGACCACTCCCCAGCTGGTGCTGTCAGACCCTCAAAAGGACGTTATTGGTCGGTCAGGGGTATCGTTGGAACGCACTCGGAGCAGTTCTATTCCTGACTACACACAGTATCTCCAGTCCAAGTTTCAGCAGATTTAACTACGTTTTTATATTCATGTAGTTGCTTTGGCAAGGTATTTCTTATGACTTATCAAATGATACCCTATTTGTATTTCTAAACACTTACATTAGTATATATTCTTGAGCCATGGTAGGAATCATGAGTTTTATGTTCCATGTTGTATTAGGTGCCCATGTCAAACACAATTTTCTGTCTAATGTATTAGAGGCAACAACATTTCAGAATTTAAATAGTTGATTCAAATTCAAAGCCTATTAAATAGTTTACTAGAAGGAACTGTAATAAGGAAGTAATAAGGAATGATTACAGTTCACTGTATATGTATTGTGTGTGTATTCAAGCCAACTTTTCGAGACCAATATGTGTTCACATTGAGTTTATGTGTAAAACTTGTGTAATTTAAGTGTGTGTGAAGGCTTATCAACACCAATAACCTTTGCACTTGTTGGAACAGCTTTTTATTGTTTTGGTCACAAAATATTCTCTGTTTTATGTGTACCAGTTAAAGATGGTTTTTATTGGATTATGATACTGAGAATATTATCCTTGACCTTGAGCCTAGCAATAGCATACCAAGAACTGCATGTGTGTGTGTGTGTGTGTGGTGTGGTGTGGTAGGCCTGTGTGCAAGTGTTTACTGGCATGTGTGTGCTGGCGTGTCAATGTCCCTTGCCTCTGTTTCGGTGACAGTAAATGTGTAACAAAATCACCTACTAAATGTAGGTAATCATGCCACCCTTCACATACACGTTTTTGCACACACATCATTCGATTCTTTGACCCCATACCTTTTCCCATAGTATCCCCAAACTAACTCTAAGATAAATTGTTCTACCTATAGGATCTTTTTCTACACTAATATTGTTGATATATAGAACCATTTGAACTAGTAGACTAGCTGAATAAATAAATACAATAGTCGTATATAAAATTAACAACACCAACAAACATATCAAATGGTCAAGCACGTCAAGGTAGAGATTAGGAAGTACATCCTTCTCTCATCAAGTATTTAATGACAATGCCAGATCTAATCAATTAGAAAGAGACACAGTACGTATTGTACATTCCAGATAACCGGTGGATACTTAGGTACTTGATACGAGCTGCTCAAACACCAAACCATGTCCCCAATGTTGATTGGACAGGGTAAGAGACCTGGACAGGTCAAAGAGTACCTTCTCTACTTGCAGCACTGTAAACAGGAAAAAGAATCCTTAGAAAATGCACTGTATATAACCCATATCTGTACTGGGTGTAAGTCTAACATGTTTAAATATTAAGGTTAATAGTTAAATTACATCTACATTTATTCATTTAGCAGACACTTTTATCCAAAGTGTCTTCCAAGAGAGAGCTTTACAAAAGTGCATAGGTCACTGATCATAACACCGAGATAGCCCCAAACATTGCGGGTAGCCAAACATGAAGCATACATTGTGAAAAAAACAAAATAAGAGCCAAAGGGAAGAACCATAAGAGCATGTAGTTGATTAGCAACTTGTTTTTGTGCGCAGTCTGACATCTGTTTGTTTGTATGTTTTTATGTGTATATGTATTTGTGCGTGTCTGTGTGTTTGTAGGCCTATGTTTAGTTTTTTTCGTGTGTGCCTGTATGTGCATGCACCAGCGTTTGTGTTTTTGAAGGTGGGCATATATGGTTTTGTGCAACTGTGTGTACACCTGATTGTGTGAATGTACAGTCTGCATGTGTGTGTGTACACATGGTCTGCTACCTGTGTGATCTTCTTCCAACGGGACACCACAGCAAGCAGGATGGTGCAGAACACCACCACCAGGCCTGCTATCATTGGCATCAGAGGAAACTTGATCGTCTTATCTAAAGACAAGAGGCAGAAATGAAAGGAATGGTTGAAAAGAGGGATAGAAGGAAATAGGTCAAAAGTCAAAGAGATAGAAGGACAGATTTTGAGAAAACACCTGAAACTTTAACACGTATGTATCTTAGGAGATGAGAGACGCCTTGACTAGTATGTCTTTCAACTGGTGCATCATGGGAGCTGTGGCTTGGCTCTGACCTGTGACGGTGACATTGAAGGTCTTGCTCTGGGTTCCATGGACGTCGGATGATGTCACACATACATAGGTGCCCTGGTGCATACTTCTGTCAACTCGGAGCACGGTTAGACGGGACTTGTAGCCATCATTGGTCACCAGAAATTTGCCTTCTGATAGGTCGAGTGCTTTTTCATGCTGTTGCCATGACACATAGACAGCCGGATTGGCATGGACATCGCACTCCAGTGCAAGCTCCGCCTCCTCTTCCACCGACACCTCCTCCGACCCGGAAAGCACTGGGGCATCTGAGGATGTTTGATTTACTTTAAAGTTTGCTCTTTTAGGACTGTTACATCGGTCTAACTATCCATGGTAACCGTCCCTGGAGGAGGGGATACCCCCTCGAATGGCTCCTCCCGAGGTTTCTTCGAAATGTTCTCGAAAGAGTTTTTGTGAGTTTTTCCTCGCTTTCTTGGAGGGTTTTTAGTTTGGCGCAGGAAGGGCCAACACTGGTTATATATTGATGTGGTTTGGATGTAATTGTCACTGGGTAAATGTGTGAATGACGTAAAGGATTTGCACGGGTGAACTGTGGTGGAAGTTTTAACGTGTATTTGTCAATACATTGTAAAACTTTTGGCAAAACCAATAAAAACCGTATCCATGGTAACTAAATCAAACACACCCATGGTACAGTATTTGACCTAGGACTACTCCTACTTGGGGACTCACATGTGATATCCAGAGTGACTGAGGCATTGACACTGGCATTGCCCTTCAGCTGGCAGGTAAAGATGGCTGCATGGTCTTCCAGGGTGACAGGGCTGACACACAGGCTGCTGCGACCCAACTTGTTACCCTCTGCCAGGCTCACCTGCACCCCGTTCCTTAGCCACTCTAGCTCCGTAGCGGCTTCTTCACTGGCCGCTGACTCACAGGTCAGAGACACAATCTCCTTCAGTTTGGTCTTAACCATGTCCCCCCCAATCACCGGTGGCACTGACTGAACCATGAGCCCTAAAGGAGGTGATGGGGGGGAGAGGAGGGAGGGATGAAGCAGGGGAGAGGGGAGAGCGAGAAGGAAGGGCGAGGAGGAACAATTTAACATTAAAGACACAACAAACTTCAAGGTTATTTGATGATAGGAGAAAGCCGTGGAGTGAAGAATATTCTGACAACAAATGGTGCCAGGTGCCAAGTTGGACTCACCACTGGTCTGGGCTGCTGTGTAGACGACCAGTTGGAACAGACAGACTGACACCACCCAGAACATTTTACCCATAGTTCTGCTATCACTGTGGACAGTGGGGATACAACAGGGACTGGTTGGAAAGAAAGTTTTTAATTAAAGTTTAGGGGATTTGCTGTTTGTCCCTCGTAATGTACCTAGAAATCAAGAGGAAGGAGGATGGAAGGAGAGTAAAAAAGAGACGATTTGTTATGTCAGTTACAGTGTTTTCATTTAAACGCTGCTGACACCATCATGGGCAAGGCTGTCATCCATTAAGGCCGGTTTATACTACTCTGACTCAATTACGGACAGACAGACGGACGGAGTTAGCATAAGATTACTTTTTAACTGACAAAACAATGTACCGTGAGATTTCCCAGAATTTTTCATTTTGTTTGATTGTTGTCACAATTACTGTAAAAGAGAGATGTATACCATACTCACATTAACTCTGTGTGAGAAGTTTCCAGTAGTTCTTCCAATGACTTTTGTGTGATTTGTGAGGAGTCAATAAAGTTAGACAGTAGGTAGGTTTCCTTGCAGGTTGTAAAGATCGGTCTAAGCCTTGAACAGCCCTTATATACTCCTCACCTCCTCTCAGCTTAGGACACAGTTTATACATACCAGACTTCTCTCTCTCTCCCTCCCCACTCTCTCTCTCTCATCCCTATGTTCCTCTTATTTCCCCCCCCTCCCTCCCTCCTGCCCCTCCCTGCCTCCCTCCCCTCTGTACACACCTGTCTTGCCTTCCTCAGCTGGTTTATAGTGACACTTTGAGTTGTGTAAATGTGGGCAGAGAAGGAAATTCCCTGTCTTATTGTGTCTTGTTATTGTGACACAAAAAATTCCTTCATTTGAGTTAGTTTTTATTGCAGGGGAAATGAATAATGAACTTGGTGTCTGGCTTACATTATATTTTCAGTACACAATGAATATATAAAAATGGGGCAAATTTGTTTTGTTTTTAGTTTTTTGGGGGGTGATTGGTGGAGCCACCTGGAGTGTTTGTACCTTTTCTTATTATTATTGGTGGCCAAGCCGCGAAGCGGCGAAGCCACCTGGAGTGTTTGTACCTTTTCTTATTATTATTATTGGTGGCCAAGCCGCGAAGCCACCTGGAGTGTTTGTACCTTTTCTTATTAGGGGCCAAGCAGCGATTGGTGCGAAGTTTTGAAATTTCGCACACTGATTTGGAACGGCCTCCTGATTATCGTCAGCAAAGTTTCATGTCGATCCCTGAAGCTCTATAGCGCCACCAAGGCGTCAAAGTTGGAGGTGCGTTTACGCCCACAACTTTTGAACCGTGAGACAATTTTTCTTAACTGAGGTATCATTGGATTCCTTGGATGCAGACGATTCGATTGAACCCTGTGACGTCATTGTCGTCATGATGGTTTTTCCGTCATTTGTATTTTAAGAAATTACTTTTTCAAACTCCTCTTAGGCCGTTGCTTTCGATTTTCATGGAAATTGCAACAGATCATTTTCAGACCATGCCGACAAAAAGTTATCAACATTTTATCGATGAGTCAAACCGTTCACGAATAACGCGCAAACAATTTTGACAAAGAGGACGCCAAAGCGGACGTGAGGCCTTGACTCTGTGACGGTTTACAGTATTGACTCGAAACTTTGGAAATGTCATCAGGAGCATGTAATCTAATCATCCTCTTACCACAATAACCTTGATATGTCAAACTGTGACTGTATATACTTGGGTCAAATCTGACAAAGCTCGCCACGGGAGAAACGGCTTCCTTTTTTTTATAAAGTAACCGAACACAGCATTTTCCAGCAGCGAGAATAGCTCACTGGGATAAGACGGGCTGCTTTGGAACATAAGGTCGTAGGATCGAATCCGGCCACAGTTTCAAGCATGTCGTGACAATGGATTATCTGTTTAGCGAAGCCAGGTATGCCACAGTAGCTTTCTAGCAATATAATCATAATGGTAACGATCACGTTCATTGTCAGGGGATTTATAGTCAAGAAGAAGCGGATTTATTGTGCTTTGTAGATATAACGCTGCTACATGTAGCCAGCGCATCGGATTTCTTGTTATTATTATTATACTTAGGACTAGGAGTCTATGGCAGCCCATAGAACCGATTGGTGAAAAGTTTTGAATTTTGGCATGCTGATTGGGAACGGTCTCCTGATTATCGTCACCAAGTTTCATATCGACCACTGAAGCACTATAGCGCCACCAAGGGGTCAAAGATGAAGGTGTGTTTACGCCCACAAGTTTTGAACCGTAAGACCGTTTTTCTTAAGTGAGGTATCATTGGATTCCTTAGATGCAGACGATTCGATTGAACCCTGTGGGGTCATTGTTGTCCAAAAGGTTTTCCGTCATTTGTGTTTTAAGAAATGCCAACTTTTTCGAACTCCTCCTAGGCCGTTGCCCAGATTTTCATGAAAATCTTAACAGATCATCTTCAGACCATGCCGACAAAAAGTTATTTGAATGTTATCGGTAAGTCAAACCGTTAACAATTATGACAAAGAGCACGCCAAAGCGGACGTGAGGCCTTGTCTCTGTGACGGTTTACCATATGGAGACGAAACTTTGGAAATGTCATCACGAGCATGTCATCTAATCATCTTCCTACCACAATCACCATGATATGTCAAAATATGACTGAATTACAGCTGTTTATATTCGGGTCAAATCTGACAAAGCTCGCCACGGGAGAAACTGCATCCTTTTTTAATAAAGTAACCGAACACAGCATTTTCCAGCAGCGAGAATAGCTAACTGGCATAAAACGGGGCTGCTTTTGCACACAAGGTCGTAGGATCGAATCCAGCCACAGTCGTCAAGCATGTCATGACAATGGATTATCTGTTTAGCGAAGCCAGGTATGCCACAGTAGCTGTCTAGCATAATAATCATAATGGTAACAAAATGGTTGACAATTTTTTTAGCTTTAGCTACTGCATTTCCATATCGAATGCTGCTTGGCCCCTTCATTGCTGCTTGCAGCTATATTTGGTGGCCAAGCCGCAAAGCGGCGAAGCCAACTGGAGTGTTTGTACCTTTTCTTCTTCTTCTTCTTCTTCTTATACATCTTCTTCTGCCATGGGAGTCTATGGCAGCCCCTAGAACCACAGGCTCAGAAGTTGTGAAATTTGGCACACTCTTTGGGACCAGTACCCTCATCAATTTCACCAAGTCTCCCAGTCCAACCATCTAGCGCCACCAATGGGTCAAAGTTGAAGGTGTGTTTACACACGATACTTTTGAACCATGTGCCGCATTCTCCAAAAGGAGGTATCATTGGATTCCCTGGATCAAGACGACTTCAACGCACTCTATGACATCATACACAGTTATATAGATTCTCCGCCATTTTGAATGTTAAGGAAAAGCGTGTTTTCGCTACTCCTCCTACAATTCTTGTCCAATCTTCTTAAAAAATGCCACAAATGATCTTCAGACCAAGCCTCACAATAGTTGACGATTGGAATTTTGATTTTCGCAACCGTTTGTTAGTTACAGCCAATCAATTTGATGTTGCCGAATTGATGTGGCCGCCATTTTGAATGAGTGAATGTAACGTTTTTTCGCTACCTCTCCTATAACGTTGTCCAATCTTCACCAAATTTGGCACAGGTCATCTTCATACCAAGCCTCACAAAAGACATCACATGTTTTTTTGATTTTCTAAACCTTTAGACTGGAACAGCCAATCAAAGTCGTCAACCAAGCCACCATAAAAGAAGTGAGGTCATATCTCAGCACCTCTTTACTGCATTGGCACCAAATGTGTTATAGGGACTAGGGACCTTGTTCTAAAGAGGTCCAAAATAGGTCATGTCATTTCACCTCTAGGTGGAACTGCAATAAGCACAAATTCGTCACCAATTATTTTGAAGCCACACAAACGTTTTCACATGGCGTTTGATTTTCAAAACTGTTTTTCCGGTAAAGCTGATCTAAGTCGGAGATAAAGCCCCCAAAACAGGAAGTGAGATCATATCTAATCTGACAACCGCTTGCCACACGAAAAACTGTTCATATTTTTACCCAGTAACTGAATACTGTAATTTCCACCACTGAGAATAGCTCACTAGGATAAGTTGGTGTCCTGGCAAAGGCAACGTAAGAGGTTCGAATCCAGCAAAAGCCAGCAAGCTTGTCATGTTGCTGGTTATCTGTTTACACTATCAAACCTCACCTCACTCTATCAAAATGATTTTTGATTTTCGTTTGTCCGGTACAGCCAATCGAAAACGGCAGCAGAGCCGCCAAACAGAAAGTTGTGTCGTATCTCAGCACATCTTTGATGGATTCACACCAAACTTGCTGCGTGTACTCGGAACCCTCTTCTGAGGATGTCGAAAGTTTCTTCTGGGTCATCTGACCTGCTTGGTCACCCCATTGGTGCTTGCAGCTATATTTATCTATGAATTTGTGTTCATGACAGCGTTTGGCAGAGAGGATGTTGAAGTTGGGAGAATCTGTTAGAAGCAGTAAAAGGAGAGATTGTAACAGTAGACAAGGTCAGGGTCTGTGACGGAGATCCTCTCCGTTGCAATAAATATAACGTGCTTGATGTATGTTATTTTATATATTTGTTATTTTATATATTTGTTATGTATGTATTTGTTGATATTATTTGGCTCCCTGTGGGACTGTGTGATTGTCTGCACCTGGGTTGTTCTAGCGCTTGATTACACGCTGGCTCTAGATAAGGCATTATTTGGAGCTCGGAAGTCTTGTCTCCTTAATTCAACCCCTAGATCATGGGTTCTGTCTGACAGGGTCACAGGGTGGGGTTAGGTGCCAACATCTACTATACAGGTTGTGTGTGTCTGCGGGAGTGTGCCTGGCCTTGTTAGTGCTGGTTAAGCATGTGTCAAGGTACTGCCTGTATTTCAGATTCCTCAAGCATACACTACTTCTGTTTTCCTTTAGAGGGCAGCATTGGTGCAGCTACAGTACCAGCCGGTATTGATGCCCTTTGTCCCACTACTCGCAAGCTGGCAGCCAGACAACCAGGGACAGAGAATCTAGGCTGCCACAACCATCACATTAGATCTACGTACCATGAAGATATCCCAGAAAATGATGATCCAAAACCCTCTACACCAGGGGTCCCCAAACTACAGCCCGCGGGCCGAATATGGCCCGCCCACACATTTGGACCGGCCCTCTGAACAATGCCAGAGACTTTTTTTATTTTAAATAGGCCTATATGTTTTAATCATATCATATCTGTATTGGATAATGAAGATTGGTTTTCAAACTAAAATGTCCCGTAGCTAGTACCTATTAAAATTTCCCTTAGTTATTAACTATAATTATTAACGTAAATACATTATTTGTTAGATTCACCCACCAACAGAATGGTACATTCAATATAACGTTCCATCGTGATTGAGCAGATGCACGCGAGCCAGCAAGAAAATTCTGAGACAACAAGTCCACAGTGCACACTGAATATGCATTAGTAAGTAAATGTTTTGATTTCACAACTTCCTTTAAAGAAAGGAAAAATTATCTGGCCCTCGCTGGAAAAATGTTGGGGACCCCTGATCTTCACCGATCCAGTACACAACAACCTAAACTGTGTACTAATCACTTTACAATCTTTAGAACTCTGTGATCCTGAAATGTACAAACTTGAAGACTCAAAATTGACACAATTGTGAAAAATAAATTGTTCTGAAACACTCAACAACCCTGAACAATCTCTTAGAGATATTCAGTACGTCGTCTAGTCTTTAGCTGTCATTGAATTGTTGTGTGAGCTTGAGGCTTTTTTCAGTCATATTTTTACTCTCTCACAAGTATCCCCCAATCACGTGCATTTGTGTGATAACACACACAAATGGGACCAAAGGTTAGTTGTGGTTGCCATACACTTGGGGATAAGATAGGACACCTCACCTACCCACTTTTGCCCCCCATCCTTCAAATCAATAGCTTTTGTTGCACAATAATTCAGTTTGACCGTTCGGACAATGTCAATGTCATAAGGTGTAGTGTAGACAATGCTGTCGCAGGTAGGGCATATTCAGTATAGCACAAAAAAGTGCAATAGACAACACAGTCTAAAGTGGAATGTCTGCACATCAATATAGTTATGTATAGTATATAGTATGGTGCAGTTTAATGTGCTGTTCAGTCTTAATAGAAGTGACCAGGTAATTTGATGTAATTGGATAGATTTTCCCATGTAGGAAGACAGAGATATGAAACAGGAAATTGCTTGTCACACCTAGGTTTACGGTGCGCGCTGCCTCTCCAGACTTTTAATTGGATCAATGGTTTCACCTGTAGCTTGTCATCCATCCCCTTTTGTCTACCCATGCTATTTAAACCCTGTGTTCCTTCATTTTTTGCGAAGTCGGTCTCTTTTCTTAGTTCAGTCTGAAGGTTTGGAAACTATAGTCTAGTCTGTCTGTGTTTTTGGACCTTACATCAGGAGACCTGATCCTCCTTTTTGTTTAATTTACACAGCCCTTTTGCTTGTATTTACAACCATTGTCTAACGTTGACTACGCTTTTGGATTATCTATATTGCCCTGTCTGCCTGGTTACTGATCTCTATTTGGACCTTGACTGCACTGAGATCAAATAAACCCTCTCGGAGTCTGTTCTTGTTACACCACTGGTGTTGGTTCCGGCCTGAAAGATAAATCCCTGAGGCCTGTTCCATAAAAATAGTTTACCGAATAAGCCAGGTTTATGTCAGTTAGTCAGACTCATTTATAGGGCCCAGTTCTTCAAAAAGTTTAATCCTGATCAGAATTATCTGGATTTTGAAATCCCATGTTTTGTTATCCAGGATCAAGTAATCAATTAGACTTTTGTGCTGGTTTTTCAAAGCAACATTGGATCACCCTGATCCAAATTCAAACTTTTCAAGATTACCACATTTTGGATTTCCAGTGTTATAAATGGGACTACATATAACAATGTAGGCTACTAGCTACGTAAATAACAGGTTCAATAGCTAACATGGGGTCATTTTAAGTGTTTTGATTTGAAGAGACAGAAAAAGGCAAAATAAATCTATCCAAACTGTCAGAGCCATCCCAGCTGACCCACAAACAAATAAAACAACACAGTGTGAATATTTTGAGCATGTTTAAATATCAGAACAAGGCTTGATGTCCAATAGTTAACTAAATTAAAGAACCTTCGTTTTCGAGTTAGTTTTCGCTCCGAGAGACTAGCTTTTTCAAGGTCTCCTTTTAGGAGGCGGATCTCAAATCTGGCTTTGGTTTGCTGAATTTGGGAAAGAGTGTTTTGTTCGTCTGCCAGGCAAACCTGTACTTCTGCTCTTTCATAAAAAAATTAAAAAATTACTACATGATGCAAATATAGTTATATTTGACCAAGTTTTATTACATTTTGTTCCAGAAATTCCCCTGAATCCACCCCTCTGCTGGGATCAGAATGATCTAGATTATTTAGATCAAAGGTATCCCAGTTCTACTAAAACGTTTTGAACAACACATATTGAAGGTTTGATCCAGATAAAAACAAAGACTGGATTACGTGATCTAATCCAATTTCAGAATCTTTTTTAATTTTGAACCAATTTTTAAAATCTGATCCAATCCAATAGCCAAAATCCGATCAGATCACTTCTGAACAACTGGCCCAGTTAATTTGGTTCCATTAAGCCAGTTTAATGTATTTCGAACTCAGTTACTATGGCAATTTATGCTGCAAAACTAACCTGGTCCGAGGCAGGCTAACTGTCAGGCTTAGCCTGTATTTGTTAGGTCTTCCCTCAATAAGCCTCCAGCTCCTTCACAAACACCCACACAACTCACCTCTCCTGAACGCAACTACACTCGTAGAACACACTCACCTGAGTACTACCACCTCTTTCCCATTAAGCACTCCCTATTTACGAGTCCCATCTGGCCTTGGTGCTTTGTGAGGTATTGTTGTTGAGAGAACTTTCAGTACCAAGCCATTTTGTGCCTAATGTGCTCGTCTTTTGACCAGCCCTTTTGACTTGCCTTGGACCTTGTTTGGTTCTAGATTACTATTCTTGCGTGTCGTCTGGTACCTTTGCCCTGTCGTCTTGCCTCTACGTGTACTGAACTCTGCCTGGCCTTGTGTTTGTGTGACGGATGGAACAATGTGCGTTGTTGTTCTTGTTTTGATGTGCTGTGTAGTTCTAGATGCGTGAGCATTGTAGTTGCAATAGGGCTCCAGCAGGGGGAATGGGAGACGATTGAGCTAGGTTTCGGTGCATGACGCTCCCTCCCTTCAGTTGTTGAATACACGATGTGAGGGAAAGTTTCGTCTGTGCGTCAAGTTGTTCAATCACTCCCCTTTTCAGGGCATTTACATTTGGAAGCTCCAAATGAGAGAAGTGAGGTTGGTGTCCCGAAACAGAGTAAGAAACCACACATCGATCATCTCATAAAAACAACCCAGGCGGCAGAGAGTGCAGGCAGCCAAGGTTGGAGTGAAAGTCTAGCTAAGGAAAGCGCGCATCCTGAGGTGCGGTGTTCACTAGGGAGCAGCTAAATCCAAGGTAACAGGCAACACATCACCACGGCTCTGCTGGTAGCTCACCTGCCAAGATGGATCCAGAGGTCGAGAATATGCGTTTTGAGGTTAAAGGAGCTCTTTTTCAACTCAACAAAGACGAGTTAATGCAGATATGTGACTTTCTTGAAATGTCAGGATTAAACAGAGAACAAATGATTGGAAAAACTCCTAATGCTCTTGTTTCCAATATTATCCAGTATATTGAACGTGATGAAATAAGTGAACTTGAAGATCAAGGCATGTCAGGTCTGTTGGTCCTAATGGACATGATAAAAACAGTCCAAGACGCTAGCAAAAGTTACACATCAGAAGGAGCACAAGATAATGAGGAACGGGAGAAATTAAAGGAAGAGCTAGAGCAACTAAAACTCATGGTACAGCAAAAGGAAACTGAAATGCAGGAACGAGGATATAGAAACACAAACAGTACAGTAAATGAAGCTGCTCATGCAAACATCTCACAATGTGAATATAAAATCTCAGGGCAGTTTGGCGAACCTAGACAAAAGGACAGACTTACCTTCTCTAGCTTGGCTCGGCAAATTGAGAATGGTCTCAGTAAATGTTATCCTGAATCAGAAATAGTAGATGCCGTTATCAGAGCCATAGTACCTGGCCTGCAGCTGCGGAGCTATCTTGAAGGCAAAACCTATCTGTCTCTGCCTACCCTTAGAAGGATCCTCCGCTCACACTACCTAGAAATGAGTGCAACTGAACTATATAAACAGCTGACTACGGAAGTTCAGAGCAATAAAGAGATTCCACAGAACTTTTTAATCAGATCAATGGACTTAAGACAGAAAATATTGTTTGCATCGCAGGAGGCTGAGTCTAGCCTCAAGTATGACCCAGCACTAGTACAGAATATGTTTATGCACACAGTACTCACAGGCCTACAAAATGACAGCATCAAAACTGATCTCCAGCGTTACTTGCTGCAGCCAACGACTTCTGATGAGTTGCTCTTAGAGAGGCCAAATCTGGCATGCGCTAATGAGAAAGAAAGGCAAGACAAAAAGAGACTGACTGCCTCACAACGACATACTGGCGTCCATGCTGTCCAGTCTAGCGATGTAAGTGGATAGAAAAGGTGCAGGTTGACAAAACATCGCTACACTCCCTCCAGATGTCCTTTCAGACCTTAAGGAAATCAAAGCCGACATAGTACTGTTGAAAGACCTCAAGGCAGAGATATCTAAAATCAGAGAGTCCATTCATAAGACAGAAACCGCACCAAAGCTGTATCCTCCGGCCAACAAAGAGACAGACTACAGGCAGCCCAACCACCCAGCGCATGTGCAGTCACACTTCACAACCTGGAACAAAGAGAGTGCTCCAGCTTTCCATCAGCCGCATGGACCAGTGCAGGGGTACCAAGCTGCTGGTGGTCCGAGGTTAAAGACCGCAACCGCCCAGTTTCAGCAGAGTTTTGCACCACAAAGATACCCTCCGCCACGCCCCAGACCAAGATGTTTGGTGTGCCAACAGCGAGGGGAGGAATACTGCGAACATTGCTACAGGTGTGGGAGTAGTGAACACTTCCGTGCAGGCTGCAAAGGATACCGTGGACTGCCCAGTGCCGCTAGAGAGGCCCCTTTAAACGAAGAGTGGTTGCCCCCAAGGGACAGGGATCTGCCCGAGTGTCCCAAAGATGTCCCAAAGAACTGTGGAGAACAAGAGCAACATCAACAGTTTCAACAATGCTCAGTGTGTAAGACAGCCCTCTATTGTTCCAGAGAATGTCAGGGTAATCACTGGCCAGAACATAGAGAAAACTGCAAACCATTCACACACCCTGAACCAAAAACGCAACAAACAAATTCATGCAAGATGATGACGGACAAAAAAAGAAACATCCTGACAAAGGAACATTCGACCGTGACTGAACTGGTGGGGAAGAAGTGTCTCCTCAACTGCTACCTAGAAGGGAAGAGAACCGAAGTGCTCTGGGACACCGGCTCACAGGTGTCTGCCATTGATGAGATATGGAAAGCTGACAATTTCCCTGACATCAGACTGAGAGAAATAGCAGAGATAGTCGATTCAGATGATCCCTTGCAGATTGAGGCGGCTAATGCTACAGAGATGCCATACGTGGGATGGGTAGAAGTGAATTTTAAGCTAGCAGCAGGTGCCGAAGAGTTTCAGGTCCCCAAACTTGTTTTGAAAGGCAGCCAACAGCACCGTCCAATTATTGGCTTCAATGTAATTGAAAGTGTTGTCATTAACAGCCAGAACACCCGGGCGAATGACACAGAGGAAGGGAAATTGATCAAAACCGTGAAAATGGCTTTTCCTAACTTCAAGGCAAAGACAGCTAAGGCCTTCATTAAAGCAGTGAGTGTTGAGCGAACAAGTGAGTACATAGTGAGAACAGCCTGCCAGAGAATAAGTGTACCAAGCCATAGTGCTGTCCAAGTACAGTGTAGGATACATGTGAAACCCTTTAAAGAAGACACCACATTAGCCTTTGAGCCCGATGATAATCCCCAGTGGCCAGAGGGAATTGCATTTTGTGACACACTTGTTCAGGTGAAGAAAGGGGCGCAACCAAACATTATCCTGAATGTACAAAATGCCACTGACCATGACATTATATTGACAGGAAGAGTAGTTATCGGTACAGCACAGCCAGTTACCTTGGTATATCCACTCAATGCTGTTGAGGAAACTCACTCACCTGTTGATGTAAACACCATTCAGACCCAGCACACCAACGATCAGGAGACAAGTACAGAGCTTTGGGATCCCCCTATCGATCACAGCCATCTTGGTGAAAGTCAGAGGAAGGTTGTTGGTGAGATGCTAAGGGAGGAGTCAAACGCTTTCTCCAGATCAGATAGTGCCATTGGCTGTATTGAGAAGCTCCACTTGAAAATCTCATTGAAGGATCCTAAACCTGTTGCACGAGTGTACAAGTCAGTCCTTAAGCCCTTATACAAGGAAATGAAGGACTATTTAACAGATTTGATTGCACAAGGCTGGATAGAGAAATCCCACTCATCCTATGCGTCACCCATTGTTTGTGTACGAAAGAAATGTGGCTCTTTACGACTGTGCATAGATTATAGGGAGTTAAATCTGAAGACCCATCCTGACAGACAGCCAATACCCAGAGTCCAGGATATTATGGATGGCCTGGGAGGAAACACCATGTTCTCACTGTTAGATCAGGTATAAGACCTATAATAGGCAGTAGAGTTAAAGTGTTATGTAATTGTATATGTTGTAATCACTGTGTTGTTATTACAGTATGTTTTCAAATGTTATGTTTGTGAAATATAAGGCAAGTACACGACGAAGAGCGAGCTAGCTACATTAGCCAATAGCAATGTCGTGGATGAGCTAGCTACATTAGCCGATAGCATGTCGTGGATGAAAGAGCGGCACTTATCGTTCTTGTAATATTTTATATATATATCTCAGTAATGTTGTAACTTTGTGTGCTATATGTTAGCAGCATGACTGCATTGGCCTGTGTTTTGAGATTGAGTTGTTGAATATAGGATGTGAGGGAAAGTTTCGTCTGTGCGTCAAGTTGTTCAATCACTCCCATTTTCAGGGCATTTACATTTGTCTTTTACCTGATCCTTTTGTGCGAGTAATAAGTGTACACTCTGCATTTGTACCATCTCCTCAGAGTATTTGTTACAGTGTTATCAGTTAAACAGACTTTCCTGTAACACTGACCCAACAGGATTCACCATGGACTTTCTGCCGTTACGATCAGTTAAAAATGTACATTTATAGAAAATCAACAAATAAAACATTTAATGCATTAAACACTGATGAACAATAATTTCAGAATGATAAAAACCTACGTTTCTTGTCTCGTTAGTTTGTGAAATCAAAAGTTTTGACTGATAAAATGGCTCGATCTACATTACCCCAAAAGAATGATCATAGTTACGTAAATCATGTACAATTGCAAAAACAAACCTAAATTCATGCTTCTATTCTCCATGTTTCCAATACAAAAACCATGTCATAAAGTTAATGTTAATTGTAGGAAGTTTTTTTTTAACAACGTCAAAAGTCAATGTTGATGTGTTTAGTTGTCACACCCTGATCCCTTTCCACCTGTTG
Organism: Mallotus villosus; assembly: GCA_903064625.1. Taxonomy (NCBI): domain Eukaryota; kingdom Metazoa; phylum Chordata; class Actinopteri; order Osmeriformes; family Salangidae; genus Mallotus; species Mallotus villosus. The sequence continues at coordinate 86,338 of CAEFZP010005720.1, forward strand.
GTTTATCTCCACCCCTCACCAGGTGTTCCTAATTGTCTTTGGTATTTAACCTCTGATACCGACCTCTGATCGCCCAACGACCTACGAGCTTGCCTGCCCCAGTGTAACTCTGCCATTGCCTTGTTGCCGACCGTTTGCCCCTCGACTACAATATCGCTTGGTTAAAATAAATCAGCCTGTCCGCATTTGGGTCCACGATCCTGCCTTGTGACATTAGTGGGCCTACAGTGCATCCGGAAAGTATTCACAGTGCTTCACTTTTTCCAAATGTTCTTTCTGTTCCAGCCTTAATCGAAAATGGATTACATTCATTTTTTCCCCTCAAACTTCTACACACAATACCCCATAATGACGAAGTAAAAAAGGTTTCTCAATTTTTTAAAGATTTGCACAAATTTAAGAAAGAAAATATAACATGTCAAAGTATTCACAACCTTTTGCTCAATACTTTGTTGAAGCACCTTTGGCATCAATTACAGCTTCAAGTCTGAGTGTGATGCTACAAGCATGGCACACCTATTTTTGGGCAGTTTCTCCCATTCTTTGCAAGACCTCTCAAGCTCCACCAGGTTGGATGGGGATCGTCGGTGCACAGCCAGACATGTTCAATCAGGTCTGGCTGGACCACTCAAGGACATTCAGAGTTGACCTGAAGCCACTCCTTTTCCATCTTCGCCCCAGAGCGCTCTGGAGCAGGTTCATCAAGGATGTCTCTGTACATTGCTGCACTCATCTTTCCCTCGATCCTGACCAGTATCCTAGTTCCTGCTGCTGAAAAACATCCCCAGAGCATGATGCTGCCACCACCATGCTTCACTGTAGGGATGGTATTGGCCAGGTGATGAGCGGTGCCTGGTTTCCTCCAGACATGACGCTTGGCATTCAGGCCAAATAATTCATGCTTTGTTTCAGCAGACCAGAGAATTTTGTTTCTCATGGTCTGAGTCATTCAGGTGCCTTTTGGTAATCTCCAGGCGGGCTGTCATGTGCCTTTTACTGAGGAGTGGCTTCTGTCTGGCCACTGTACCATACAGGCCTGATTGGTGGAGTGCTGCAGAGATGGGTGTCCTTCTGGAAGGTTCTCTTCACAGAGCAACACTGGAGGTCTGTCAGAGTGACCAACGGGTTCTTGGTCACCTCCCTGACTAAGGGAGAATGTCCAGTAAACCAACTTGCAGTTTCACACTGCTCAGACAAATCAGTTTTCACGTGACGTCACGTTCCAATGGACACGCCCCCTGGAGGGCAAAAAACACTTTCCGCTGCCCGCCACCCATTATAAAGTCATACATTTACGTTGAGTCTGCTGCTTTTGTTTAGGCATTATGCCGGATAGTTGTTGTGCTATCGGATGCACTAATTGCAGAGGAGTCAAGTCTGTGCTGTGTTTCTACATAAGTCCGTCTGATAAAGAAAATGTAGAGAAGATTGTGGATTTGTGCCATTAATTAAATGTAACTAGGCTACATCTGTCTCCGGGGAGGGCATACAATGGCAGACGTCCAAATATAGGCTACACGTATTTGCAGCGAACACTTCATCAAAGCTAAGCACAAGTAAAGTTAAACACAAGTATATTCATTATCGGATGTTTAGCCATAAAACACATCTTTATGTAATCGGTTTGAGTTTGTTGTGTATCGAGGCGACCAACTGCAGGGGTCGTCGGACTCGTAGTGAGATAAAGTTAGCTAGTTAGCTAAATAGTTGGGTTGTTGTGTTAGTCGCCGACACTTGCAGTTTGTGTCCATATCTTTCCTTTTCTTTAGCTGAGAGGTGATCCAAACGTGGGAAGGTAAATTTGCCGGCTTTTGCTGCGTTTCAATGGTGTGAGCCACTATCGCCAGCAGCTTTCTGCCCTCCAGGTCACCAAGCATGTCACGTGACTGAAAACTATGAATAACAGATTTTTTTCCAGTTAACTAATTAGCTTGAGCTAGGTTGAGCTACAACACACAACTAATTAGCTACTTGTGTGTTGTAGCTCAACCCAGAATCACATAATTTTGTGAAAAATGTTCACGAAATTGGCACTTTTTTCGTGACTATGACACGTTTTTTCAACCAGTGCATTTCAATGGAGATAATATTTCTTGACCTCGAATAGATTCTCTCTTCCCATAACTCCAGGAGTACATCTTCGCGTTCTTGGATCCAGAAACCAGCCATTTTTTTATTTTAAAATCAGTTATAATTATGAAGTGAGTAGAGAGCTAAAATCGACATCAAAGATAGCTCGAGGATGTTATGTACGCAAGTTAAGCCTAGTTGTCTAGGTAGCCTAACGAGTTGTCAGAATGTTGCAGTTTGTTGGAAATCGCTCTACATTGGTCAGACGTACTGCAACTTCACCCGATCCGACTGAACATGTTGAACTCTTCCGACAATGGCCAACAAACACAAACTGCTGGCCCACACTGACCCGACTTGTAGAATGTTGGCGTTTGTCGGGGCAGTGTGCAAGTTGCTTTAGGTTCATTCAAGTTAGGGTTGGGACTTTATTCCCGGGGGCCTGTAGGCCTACTACGAATCAAGATTTGCCGTTTGCGAGGTAACTTCAGGTTCAACCCAGGGTGGGTTTTCTGTATCACGACGGTGGATCACTTGTAACCGAGGTAGATCGCCATGGTATCTTCTGTGTCGATTAAAAAACAGCTTTGACATTGTCAGAAAAGGTGAGTTTTAAGTTGTAGAAATGTATAACAAACGAACAATCATCAAGTTTTATGAAATGAATTAAAATCTTAAAACAAATCCAGGCTCAGTTTGCCACGTTTAGCCTAAATAATCAGACGGCTAGCTTGCCTACCAGACAACCAGCCCGTTATCACATGCTATTTATTTGGTAGGAAAACTAAGCTACATGTCTGCTGATGGTCCGTTTATAACATTTCGTGTTAACAAGAAGAATAAATGATGGAAGTAATGCATCACATGAATGATTTCGTTCAAAATGGTTAAATGTCGAGACTTCCGGTGAGGCGCGAAGCAAGATGGCTGCAAGGCACTGAGCTCTTAATCGAAACCCCCTCTTTATTTTGTTTAAAAGTATTTACACATCACACTGATAAACATTTAGGTCAAAGAACGCTTTATTTTCATTATGACTTCCAAGAAAGACCCAACTTCGACCAAGAAAGACTCAAACAAACAAAACAGCCTAACGATTCTACGGAGTATATTGCCATGCTAATCAAGCGTGCAATGGCGGCCGAGATGGAATCATTTCAAGAAACTGTTGCACTTATGCTTAGCGAGTCGCTAGAAAAAGCTATGGATCCTATACAAAAACACATGGCGGAGAACGGCAATATTCTCCGGTCGTTAAAGGAGCAGGCCGAAATTCACGCTAAGAAATTCAGCACAGTCTTCAACCAAATGGACAATATACAGGTTAGCTTGCGCAAGACTGAGAAGGAGACGAGTTCCTGTGTTGCAGAGGTTACAAAATTACTAAAAAAGTTTGACAATCTAGAAGACCGTTCTAGGAGGAATTATGTGAGGCTGGTGTGTCTGCTGGTGGGAAGTGAGAGTGATGATGACCCAAGAGGCTACCTCCAGAAAATTCTTCCTATCTGGATTCCTTAGCTAGATAGATCTGTCCCACTGGAGATAGAGCACACAGGATCTACTTGAACAACACGGCAAGACCGCGAACCATGACCTTTCGACTACTACGATACACCGACCGCCAGGCTATCCTGGAGGGAGCGATGAAAGCGAAACCAACTCTACCTGATGGCACCAAGTTACAGTTCTTCGCTGACTACGGCCCCGGGACGATGCAAGAACGGCAGAAATACAAGGACATTCGGGCTAAACTGTGGCAGAAGAGGATAGATGCGTATCTCATATATCCTGCGATCCTGAAAGTAACCTACAAAGGGTTAGGGTTAGAAGATGTCGTTCAACTCGGCGGAGGAAGTGAAAGAAGCCCTGAAAGTTACAGTGCTAGCAGATGGAGAAGACGATGCATATAGCTGGACTCAGGCACAGCATAGCTTCACAGGAACAGGAGACGGAGACGGCGCAATGAGAACTTTGCTTGGATGGGTAGGCTAATCTTTGGGCATTGTATTGTGCTAACTTTTCTGTAGAATGCATCTGGAAGATTACTTCGCTAATTTGTAGTACTGCAAGTAAGGATGATGCAATAACTAAATTAGTATAGTGATAACTTTGTTCGTGGCTAAGGATATTCGTTTAAAGTTTAATGCTAAGGAAATATTTTCAGTTAGCTTGGTTAGTTATCTAGCATTCATGGTACACGCGAGAGTGAAGCTTAACTTCAGCCTATTAGGGCAACAGTTGGAATAATTTCAGGTTTCCATAAATATATATATATCTTGGTTTGATTTGGACTTCCAAAATGATTCCATACTCTTTCAGTAGACCTATTATTTTTATAAGACTAGTTGCAATGATAAAAAAATGATAGTTAATATCATGGTTATGGATGGGACTTTACAGGAGTTTTCATGTTCGACTATTAATAACGTTATTAAACAATTAATCGATTGTGGTTTTCCCCCCCACCCATCACACCCACACGCATTAAGGTCAAACACGCACACATCAGGACTGATATTTCTCAAAAATAGCTTTATTAAGGAAATACGCCATTTAGAAAAATAAATAATAACATTGGAAAATTATTTTTAAAATAAATAAACACGGTCTTATTAGCGAGATGTAGGCTATAGCTACCTAGCTTACAGGCTAGCCTACTGTAGGCTCTGAGAAATGGCTAACAACAAACATCAGGCTATTAAAGAACTGCCTGCATGGACTGTCTGGGCATACATTAGCTACTTATCACAGGCCCATCTATGTGTTCTTGTTCATGAAGATTAACATATTTACATGTTCTGGGGTAAGGCGTGTGCGCAGTCGATTGACTGTCAGTCCGGCAGCTGAAAAAACTTGTTCAGACGGAACGGAGGTCGCGGGTGTACATAGATTGGACCGTGCCAATTTAGCCACTCTAGGGTATCTCTCTGCGTTGTTTTTCCACCAGTCTGTGGGATTTGAATCCAGGGGAGGTGGATGGTCGTTGAGGTAGCTATCCACTTCTGCATCTACATCATTTGGTCGAGCCGTGTAATTCTCACCCAAAAGCGCAGCTATGGCACTTGCAGTAGCACTTCTCTGCGGCAGTGCACCTGCGCTCTCAGTTGCATTCATCTGTTCAACAGTAGTGGTGGCCACGATATCCAGTAATGCATTCTTCAAAGACAACTTTTGTGAAGGCTTGAGAAATCCCAGATGTTTGTGGCGAGGGTCTAAGATCATAGCCATCACTGCGGGCGACGTTGAGGGGAAGTTGTCCGAATCGACCTGCAGAGACAGAAAAAAGAACATTGGAGCCGGTCTATCAACAGCCCATGCACAAATAGCTAGTAGTTCTAGGGAACGTCAAATATAAATGTATTATTAAACAGACGTAGGCCTACCTTCATTTGTTTGGCCAGCTGAGACCGCACTTCGGCCTTGAACGCTTCTATTTTGGAGTGGCCTCCATCACTCTTAAGATGAACATTCATCAGGCTGAAGGTGATTGGGTATGTGCTTGAGATTGAGACCTCCGTCTCTGAAGACAACACAGTTGTAGCACACTTAAGTGCCTTCAACACTGGTAGGGAGTCTTCCATTAGCTGCCAGTGTTCGTCTTTCATCTCGAGAGTTCTGGCATTTTGGATTTTAGTCACTGTACGATCGGACAGCACTGCAGTGACGGCCCATCGTTGACTCCATTAACCTCTCAAACATATCACAGAATTCCATCGCGTTTTGCACGACTGGATCAGGCGGTGCTTTGGCAGTTGTAGTTGTCCTTGCTTCTCATCCAATGCTTTGGTAGCAGGTGTGCTGTGGTTGAAATGTTTGACTAACCTCCCAGCTGCTGCGATGACCCTTTGCAAGTCAAGAGCAAAGCCACCATTGATGGCTAACTGTAAAGTATGTGCAAAGCATGGGAGTGACTGCCAACTCACTCGAGTGGGATAATTTGCCGCAACTATATTCCTGGCGTTATCATGCACGCAAGTAACTACTCGGCCAGCTAGCCCCCAATCATCCACGGATTCCTTTAGTTTATCAGCCAAATTGTCGGCAGTGTGTCTCTGAAAGATTCTCTGTGAGAAGGACTGCCGATTTCACTTGCCAGTCTTCCTCAATGTAGTGGCATGTAACTGTAATGTAGCTCTCCGTAGTCAAGGCAGTCCAGCAGTCAGTGGTTAAAGTGACGTCAACAGTAGCTAGCTTCTTTTTTAACTCAGCCTTCTTCTCCGCAAACTGTTGCTCCAAACGGTTGGTCAATGCATGGAATACGATATCCTGGCTCAAGAAATCCCATTAGTTCTCGGAAACCCTCGCCGTCAGCCAGACTTAAAGGCAACATGTCTTTGACAATCATACTACTGCCTGTTCCGCCAGCGGGACAAAAACGCTGCCCCTCCCTCCCTCAGTTAGAACGCACTCAATTCTAACTAATATATTTTTAAGACGTCTACACAAATGATCATTGGAAAGCTACGATTCTTGTGCTTCCAATGAAATAAACCTTTTCAAGATCAAGTCGCAACAGCAAGTACATGTAATGTCTTTGTCCTGTCACGAATATAAATTCACCACCAAACGAAAAAAGTTTTACTCACACTCAACGGTTCATATATGGTCCAGGTATGCAAACAAGTCCATCAAACGTTGGTAATTTGGGCTGTTTACATTCCCAAAGGTCCAAAGTATCTAACCATGTCCAAAAGTTTGTCCAAATACATTAATATATAGCTATAATCCTTTGTTTCATTATGCTAGTTAGCGACGAAAGAAATACCTTATTCACATGAAAGTAGTATTTTCCCCGCTTTCCAATATACTATTCTCGAAAGGAAGACATCAGAATGTCTGAACCCTCCCCTTTTGATTGACACCAAGATTGACCCAATCAGAGCTTCCATGCCCTGTTGACAGCCCTCTACCGCCAACTAGGTCTGTGCGTCCCGCCCTCCCCCCCCCACACTCGTTCTACACGAATATCTAACACGTGGCTTTGAATGGCTCTGACATGAGCTTGTTAGCCTTGTAGCTAAGGAAATGCTGCAAACGCTAATACCAAACATGCCAAGTTTCTGTGGAGCCTTCAAAATAAAAGTCTATTGCTCAATCTGGTTGACAGAATCAGTGTTCTTTGTGCGCCAATCCTGGGAATCAGATAAAGCACACAATGTGTTCATAATTCCGTTTTTGTGTTTCAGTAATACTAATGAGGGATTTAGCTATTATATATGATAGTTCTAAGTACCACCTTTCATTAGAGATAACAATTATGAAAAAGAATACCTTTTTATTTGACCTTGGTTCAAAGGGTCATTTTGGAGTCTCCAAAAGGCCCTTTTAGAAAACGCATGGATGTACTCTTATGAAAACATGTGTAAAATATGAATATATTGTGGTATTATGTTTGACTTTTGATTTGAATTGGGTAAGGCTTCAACCTGTGGTCCAATGCTGTGTTCCAGCTAATACCTACCACCTCTAGGCCTCTTTAGGCCTCTGTTTTCAAAACAAAAACTAGGCGGAAATAGAAACTTTCACTTTCCTTGTGTTTAAGCTGCTATAACTCAACACCAGTAGAACTGACAGGACTCCTGACAACAGGGGACATACCTTCAGAGTGTCAGCTTTCAAAAGAGACTATTTACATGCATGTACTCCAAATGGTTCAAGAACAGCTTTCAATTTACTTTGGGTATGCTGTGTAGGCGTTTTTAGGCACATTTAGCAGGAATGGAAACCGGTTTTAACTATGCGTTTGGTAATTTTGTTAGCTCGCTTGTCATCACACGTCCTCCTAGCTAGTGTAGCCTGAATGGTTTGCTGCTGGAGGCCTCCGTTGGTGCTGGCTTCGCTGGAATTTACGTTCGGATGTATATATGATATATTAGAGGAGACGTTGTACTATGGTAAATAAATACAGCGTCACAGTAACTGCAGTGGACTTGATCATTTTTTCTTGAGAAATGGTCCCACACTGCACTTCTCCTAGGCCTAGCCCGCCTCATCTTTGCTCGTCTGCTGTTCGCTCGCGCAAAATACCGGAAGATGTTGTTCTCATAATGCGCGGGAATACAACAATTATTCATTAGGCTTGGATTTTTATTCTAATGAATTCTTAATGACAATTAATCGATCATCGATTATTCATTACCAACCCTAATCATGGTTGGATTCCAAATCTTTAGTTAACCTCTCCTGTTGGAGAAAGGTACGGAGTTATATGTTGTTATAGGTGTACCAGGGTTTATATGTACTGTATGTGCTTGTGTGTGTGTATGTATATATATATATATATATTTTTTTTTCTTTAATTTATTGATTTATTGTTATTTATTTGTTTTTCCAAAGCCAGCACCCCTGGCCTTGGAAAAACTTCTCTGTTTAATACGGTCACATCCTCTGTCCTTAAACTCGTTGATAGATGTATAGATCTTGGAGCCGTACTCAATAAGCAATAGGCTATTACTGACGACTTCCTGTTTGACGATATACCGCGCTGCACACCTGAGCTGCTGCTCCAAACTTTTCGGAATTTTTCCTAAACTTTTTCTTGTTTAATCGCTATATCTATTACATAATTACTTCGTTCATGTTGTCTCTCCCGATGTGATCTACACATTTATTGTCTTATCATTAGGTTTACTCGGCGCGGCTTTCTTCCTTGGAACTCGACGCTACTGTTGCAGTTCGACTAGCCAACTTCAACGCTCTTGACGGATTATCTTGGCTGGTATAAACTACTAACAGTGTAAGTCAATTATAATGTCTCACTCTCATTCACATTGTCTACATGTGTCACTTTACTCGATAGGTTGACTCTGTTAGAGAGTCGTGTCCAGTCGCTTGAGGGAGAGAAAATGCTAGTAACTTTAGATGCGACAGGCGCAACATCACCGACAGGGAGTCCTAGCGTGAGGGAAGTCTCAAGATAAGCCCCACCGGTTTCACCTCTGCAGCATGTTGGGAGTGGGACTCGCGGGAGTGGGACTCCGCAGACGCTAGTGATCGGTGACTCCATAACTCGTAACATTAGATTGGCGCAACCAGCGACAGTTCATTGTGTACCTGGGGCCAGAGCTACCGACATAGAAGCTAATCTTAGGGTGCTGGCTAGCACTAGGGCTAAGGCAAAGGCCACAGCTAAGGCACATGGCGCACACACTGATGATAGATATGAGAATATTGTCATTCATGTCGGCACCAATGATGTTAGATTGAGGCAGTCAGAGGTCACGAAGGTTAATATAGCACGGGCATGTGACCTTGCCCGAAAGATGAGTCGGCATCGAGTAATAGTCTCTGGTCCACTGCCTGTTAGGGGGACTGACGAGATCTACAGCAGACTTGTCTCTCTTAACCGCTGGTTGGTTCGCTTCTGCTCAGACCAGGGTTTAGGATTCGTGGATAATTGGTCTCGTTTCTGGGCCAAATCTGGCTTGTTGAAGGGTGACGGACTCCACCCGAGCTGGAGAGGTGCCCTTCTATTATCTAGGAATATTGATGTTAATTTAGACCAGGCCTGACACTCACTAGAACAAGCCGGGCCACAGTCTCTTTTAGAGTCTGTTAGGTATGTTGATAGGCATGTTATGAGCTGTTGGGGGCCCGAAAGCTTAGCTTGTAGTGTAGCCAGTGTAGCCAGTGTGGTGTCTGATGTTGTTTTCCCCATTGAGACTGTGTCGGTCCCCCGCCTCTTTTCCAAATTTCGGCCTTCAATTATTAGGAATTATACCAATTTAACATGTATTCAGCCTTGTTCCCCCGTTGCTCCTCCTATTAAGTTTTCTGCTGACAGTGCCACCTTCTCAGAAGGATTGTCTACTTTTAAAGCTGCCAAAAACCCACACTGGAATGTTGGGCTCCTAAACATCAGATCTCTATCCACAAAGGCCGTTTTGATTAATGATCTGATATCTGAATACAGCCTGGACCTGATTGGTGTCACCGAAACCTGGCTAAAACCTGATGAATATTCCCCCCCTTAATGAAGCATCGCCTCCCGATTTTGCGTACTCACATATCCCTCGTGTCTCAAAGAAAGGTGGTGGTGTTGCTATGATATATGAAGCTAGCTTCAACCTCAGCCTAAAATCTGTAAACACCTTTAAAACATTTGAAATAATTTGCATGAAACCACCAACTACTTTAAAAAGGACTACTGCTACTACTCCTGCCCCCCCTCCCTCATTTTGTATAGTTACTCTATACCGCCCCCCCCGGTCCGTATTCGCTCTTCCTAGAGGAATTCGCTGATTTTAGTGCTGATCTTGTGACATATACTGATAATATCTTAATTATGGGTGATTTTAACATTCATGTGGATGACCCAAACGATCCTTTAAGTAAGGCCTTTACTGCACTAATGTATTCCACAGGTCTCACTCAAGCTGTGTACAGTAAGGATGGGATGCTGTTGACCTCAACTGAGGAGGTAGTCGGTCGGTGGAAGGAGCACTTTGAGGAACTCCTGAATCCGACTAACACACACTCTATGTTGGAGGCAGAGCTGGAGGCTGATGGGGGATCATCGTCAATTTCCCTGGTGGAAGTCACTGAGGTAGTTAAACAACTCCACAGTGGCAAAGCCCCGGGGGTTGATGAGATCCGTCCAGAAATGCTGAAAGCAATGGGTGTGGAGGGGCTGTCTTGGATGACACGCCTCTTCAACATTGCGTGGAAGTCGGGTACAGTGCCGAAGGAGTGGCAGACCGGGGTGGTGGTTCCTATTTTTAAAAAGGGGGACCAGAGAGTGTGTGCCAACTACCGGGGTATCACACTTCTTAGCCTCCCCGGCAAAGTCTACTCCAAGGTGCTGGAAAGGAGGGTTCGGCCGATAGTCGAACCCCAGATTGAAGAGGAACAATGCGGATTCCGTCCGGGCCGTGGAACAACGGACCAGCTCTTCACTCTCGCAAGGATCCTGGAGGGAGCTTGGGAGTTTGCTCATCCAGTCTACATGTGTTTTGTAGATCTGGAGAAGGCTTATGACCGGGTTCCCCGGGAGATACTGTGGGGGGTGCTGCGGGAGTATGGGGTGAGGGGGTCCCTTCTCAGGGCCATCCAATCTATGTACGCCCAAAGCGAGAGCTGTGTACGGGTTCTCGGTAGTAAGTCGGACCCGTTTCCGGTGGGGGTTGGCCTCCGCCAGGGCTGCGCTTTATCACCAATCCTGTTTGTGATATTCATGGACAGGATATCAAGGCGTAGTCGTGGTGGGGAGGGGTTGCAGTTTGGTGGGCTAAGGATCTCATCTCTGCTGTTTGCGGATGATGTGGTTCTGATGGCATCATCGACTTGTGACCTTCAGCTCTCATTGGATCGTTTCGCAGCCGAGTGTGAAGCGGTTGGGATGAGGATCAGCACCTCTAAATCTGAGGCCATGGTGCTCAGCAGGAAACCGATGGTTTGTCTACTACAGGTAGGGAATGAGTCCTTACCCCAAGTGAAGGAGTTCAAGTACCTCGGGGTCTTGTTTGCGAGTGAGGGAACAATGGAGCGTGAGATAGGCCGGAGAATCGGAGCAGCAGGGACGGTTTTGCACTCGCTTTACCGCACTGTTGTGACGAAAAGAGAGCTGAGTCGTAAGGCAAAGCTTTCAATCTACCGGTCTATCTTTGTTCCTACCCTCACCTATGGTCATGAAGGCTGGGTAATGACCGAAAGAACGAGATCGCGGGTACAAGCGGCCGAAATGGGCTTTCTCAGGAGGGTGGCTGGCGTCTCCCTTAGAGATAGGGTGAGAAGCTCAGTCATTCGTGAGAAACTCGGGGCAGAGCCGCTACTCCTTTGCGTTGAAAGGAGCCAGTTGAGATGGTTCGGGCATCTGGTAAGGATGCCCCCAGGGCGCCTCCCTAGGGAGGTGTTTCAGGAGCGTCCAGCTGGAAGGAGGCCTCGGGGAAGACCCAGGACTAGGTGGAGAGATTATATCTCCACGCTGGCCTGGGAACGCCTCGGGATCCCCCAGTCAGAGCTGGTTGATGTGGCCCGGGAAAGAGAAGTTTGGGGTTCCCTGCTCAAGCTGCTGCCCCCGCGACCCGACTCCGGATAAGCGGTTGAAGATGATGATGATGAGGTCTCACTCAAATGGTTTCCAAACCTACCCATCTTCACTCGCATACGCTGGACTTAGTACTCACGCGAGGAATCAGGATTAGCGACGTCACTGTCCACCCCCACAATCCTATATTATCAGACCATTGCCTGGTTACCTTCAAAATGGATCTCTGCCAAAGCCTTGGAGGCACTCAGAATACTTCTACTAGCCGCTGCATAACCCCAAACACAGCTCTAGAACTGGCTAATATTCTACCTGCTGCATTAGAAGCACTTGACGTCCCAAATAAATCATTAAATGCTAAAACAAGGGATCTGAATGTGGTTCTTCAGCTATCCCTAGATTCTGTTGCCCCACTTAAACCACTTAAAAGAAAAGACAAAAAACTGGCTCCATGGTATTCAGAGGAAACCCGCACTCTAAAGAGGTCCACTAGAAAACTAGAACATAAGTGGCGTACCACTAAATTGGAGGTTTTCCGCCTGGCCTGGAAGGACAGCCAAATGGAGTACAAACAAGTCCTCATCAGATCCAGATCAGAATATTTCTCTAAGTTGATTAGTAAGAACAAACACAATACTAAGTTCCTATTTGATACTGTTGCAAAACTCACTAAGAAAAGTACACTCTGTGTTAATACTGTTCTCTCTCCCAATGATTTCTTGGAATTCTTTGACCCAAAAATCTATACAATAAGGGACAAATTGGCCATCGACACTGAATCTTCCTCTATACCCAGCGCGCTACATGTCGAGGCTCTCACTCATTTTAACCCTATTTCTCATTTTAACCCTATTTCTATCGAAGCGTTCATCAAGTTGATAGATTCATCGAAACCCACCAGTTACCTTCTCGATCCCCTTCCTGCCAAACTTCGTAGGGAACTTCTCCCTATTATTGGACCAGCCATGCTTAGTATTATTAATGAATCTATTGTAACTGGCCAAGTCCCTGACGATTTCAAACAAGCAATTATTAAGCCCCTTCTTAAAAAAACAAACCTTGATTCAGGTTGTCTCAGCAACTACAGGACAATTTCAAATTTGCCATTTCTCTCAAAAATTTTAGAAAAAGCTGTGGCACAACAGCTTACTGAGCACCTTTCCTCAAATCAGCTTTATGAACCTCTCCAGTCTGGATTTCGTCTTCACCACAGCACTGAAACTGCTTTAGCTAAGGTAGTCAATGATCTACTATTATCCTCTGACGCAGGTTCTATCTCTGTGCTGGTTCTCTTAGACCTAAGTGCAGCTTTTGACACAGTGGATCATGCGATTCTTCTGGAACGTATGGAGAACTATGTTGGAATTTCTGGTACCTCACTTCAGTGGTTTAGATCCTATCTATCTGATAGATCACAATATGTCCACTCAGGGTTTCCGCTAGAAAAAATTGGTGCCGTCATGTGACCTGGAAATTTGTAACGGTCAAATTGGAAAAACTGCGGTCGGATATTGTCCGCGTGTTTATTGCAATTAAAACAATTAATAGACTGGCTATGTAAAGAATGATATCATCAAGGCATGTAGATTTATAGCCTGCTGTTTTTTTATTAAAATGTTGGCAGGTGGAGGACAGAACAATTAAACATTTCATTTTAAAGTGCCGACTTGAAACAAAAATAATTTAGATAGGCCATGCAAGGCAAACGTAATAATAGCCTAAACAATACTAAGTACAGTAAAACAAACGGGCGCATACCATAAGAAAATGCCGACTGCAATGAAAATAATAACATTTAAATAACTAAGTTATAAACAGTATAACAAACAGTATAGCCTAACAAAGAACGGCAGTATTTTAAAGTGAATTGCCGAACTATAGGCCTACAGCATAAAATAAATAAAAACTCTCTGAAAATAAAACAATGTCGCAAACTTTTACTTCTTTCGATACTTTGCAGCTGTGAAGCGTGCCGCTGCTGATTTAAAGTCAAATGTATCGAGCGTGTCTCGGCTGCTTGCAATGCGCATAAGCCTCGTGACTCTTCCTTCACCAAGGCGGCTTCGCTGGGCGGTTTTTATACGGTTCTGCAGGGAGAAGCCTCTCTCTGCTGGCACACTGGAGACGGGGATAAAACAAGCTACCTTTGCCAGTTTGACCCACTCGGGGAAGATTTCCGCATACTCCCTAATGAGCATCTCGCAGGCCGTTGCCAAATTCAAGCCTCCGTAACTGCGGAGATGTCTTTTAAAGCGGGTGCGCGAAATGTAACAATATTATTTATTTTATCACACAGGCTACACTACAATCAAAACTGTTATTGTTTTACATGAATTGACTAAATAAATGACCACTGTAGTATATTTATTTGAATATATTTATTCACAATTCAAATTGTGCAGAGATAATTATTTCCATTGGTCATTCTGACCGGAGACATTTGGAATTTTCGGTCCTCCCCATTTTTTTCCGGTCATTGACCGGTAATTACCGGACAACGGAAACTCTGTGTCCACTATGATGGCTGCTCATCCAGGTGCTCCACTGTAAAATTACGGAGTACCACAGGGTTCAGTTCTAGGCCCTCTGTTGTTTTCACTCTACATGTTGCCTTTAGGAAACATAATTAGAAGCTATGGGGTAAACTTTCACTGTTATGCAGATGATACTCAGCTTTATATGTCTTTAAAGCCTGGGGATTTACCATTTGCTATGGAAACATGTGTTTCTGGGTTGAGAGCTTGGATGGCAACAAATTTCCTTCTTCTCAATTCGGATAAAACAGAGGTTCAAATTTTTGGTCCTAAAAAATACAGAAATAATTTATCCAATCTAACTTTAGACGGCATCAAAGTCTCTCAAAGCCAACTGGTAAAAAAATTAGGAGTCACAATGGACCCGGACCTTTTGTTTGAGTACCATATTAAGCAAATTACTAGAACTGCATTTTTCCATCTACGTAACATTGCCAAAGTACAAAAATTTCTCTCAAAAGATGATGCTGAAAAACTAATACATGCATTTGTTACATCCCGATTGGACTATTGCAATGTGTTGTTCTCTGGCCTCCCAAATACCTACATAAACAATTTACAAACGGGTACAAAATGCTGCTGCTAGACTATTGACTAGAACCAGAAAGTTTGATCACATAACTCCTATTCTCGTCTCTTTACACTGGCTTCCTATCCAAGTCAGAGCTGATTTCAAGGTTCTATTACTAACCTACAAATCTCTGCATGGATTAGCACCGCTGTACCTCTCTGGTCTCCTTGCACCCTATCGCCCCACAAGGTCACTTAGATCTCAAGATGCCGGCTATCTGGTGGTTCCCAAAATAAATAAAAAAACTGTTGGAGGCAGGGCGTTCTCATATAGAGCACCTCTTCTCTGGAACAAATTACCTATCTCAACTAGAGAGCATACAATTTCTGGGGAAATTGTGAGGGTGTGCTTGTGGCTGCCCCAGCTGCCCATAGTCTCACTGTGTTTACTGATATCAACCACTCAGTGTTTTTACATTGCTTTTAGACAGCAAAGAACATTTGTGTAGGTTGTTGGTCAACTCGTCCCGTTATCTGGTTATTAATTCCTGGAGAGCAACCATTAGTTGACATGTGCATTGAGTTTTTGTGGGAGTTTTTCCTTGTCTTCCTTGAGGGTTTAGGTTGGTTGAGAGGCAGGTCTATGGGCGTATGTGAAGCCCTCTGTGACATGCTTGCGTGTAAAAGGGCTATACAAATACATTTTGATTTTATGTAATCTAGTAAACTTGTAATAAACCATACAACCAACATTGCTTCCAGTTGATAGGCCACATATATATACAAATGACTCATTTAAATCGACAAAAAGATAGCCTTGACTAACCAAAAGGATATGTGAATGTTTGAATGTTTGAACCTGTAATTCGAACAATGAGTGACTTCAATATTTCTTGTAACCAATATTTGGAAAATGTAACTTTTTAGAATTTACCGTGTCAGTGTCACAACCGCTCATATCACCTCCCATTCGCTATCCACCACGCTAATTCATGTAGTCTATGTATTTAATGAGAAACAATTGGGTTAATGTTGAGTCAGAGGTTGGCCTGTCTGTAGATGAGAGGAAGGTAGGAAGACAAGGCGGCCAAATGAATCTCATGAAGGTGCAGCGTTTAGGACGAAACTTTGAAAGTACATTCTAATATATTCTTCTCAGATATAAACAACTTGTTGGTTGCCCAAGAGGAAGACAGCATCTGCTTCTTCAACTCCGTAATCCTCTCAAGGGCACATGTTGCACTGGGTTAGAAAGACATCAGCATGATGTAATTTTACACAATACAGGATTAAAAAATGAACACCCATCTTTGCTATATTGAAAGGGTCAATTGTAGGCTATGGGACTATACTATTCCAGTTTGTCTACACTCCAAAACATCGTTTCCAACCCAGCGGCTAGTTAAATATATAGGACAGAACACACGTTGGGTTAAACTAACCCAGCAAGATGGGTTGACCATTTAACCCAGAATGTTGGGTTGGTCATTAAACGCCTCAATGCCTAGCTAGCATTACCTGAGCAAGCATAGCAAAAAGAAGTAAGCACATACAACTATTTAAATTGATTCATACAAACACGAAGAAAACACAACGTTGTTATCACATTTTTAATTTTCTGTTTAATGTAGCCTACTGTACAGTAGACTAACGCTACCTTTTCTATTTGTATTACCATCCACTTTTGGCGCCTTCACGAACGAACAGCCAGTCGTTAGCTAAGCTAGCTAGCTAGCTAGACTAGAGCTTTCTAGGCTACTAGAGCTACGCTAAACATTCCAAAAGCAGACAGTTGCAAAAAAAAACTCATTAAAACAAATCGTTTGCAGTACCGTACGTTTATTTCGGTAGGGTTCTTCTGTATAGTTGACATTTGCTTCGCTGGCTAGACTAGTAAATGTAGATTAAGTTAGCCGGTTGCAAACTGAGGTAGTGCTAACGGCTACAACAAGCTAACGCTATCCTCAACAACACCTACAGTACTAGCTAGGACTCGGAGAATCTCACCATTCAGTTGCTGCAAGAAATGTGGCTAAAGTACACCGCCGGACTAGTATTTTTGCTGTCCCCTTATCTTGGTAGGTAGGCTACAACAGATAACCCTTTAGTAAATTAGCAAAATATGTCCCTGCTGAAAAGACCGTTGACAATTACATTTATGCTGCAGATGAACCAGCAGCTGGGTTATAGTGAGGCATCCGCTGGATAAGGTACCAGGTGGTCGTATCTAATGCGTCGTTGCTAACATGTGCCGACGCTGTGACGTAGACTATTATAACTGAGTAGTCTACCCTTTGCCGACAAAATCAACTTTATGCCACAAAAACGTTGTATGGTCCTAAACTGTGCAACGGAACGTACATAAAAGTAATAGCAACTCAATCGGGACCAAGACGAAACTTTGGACGTCGACGTTTTCTATGTAGTCCAAATATTGACCGAGGAGTAGGGGGGCAAAAATAATAATAATAATAAATATATATGTGAGATAACAAAGGATGTGCAGACGAAGTCCTGCACACCCAATTAAGGAGGCTGATACTGTTGCGACATTCAAAATCAGGTTAAAAACGTTCTTGTTTAGTCAAATCTATGGCTGCTAAAGGTAAGTGTGTGTATTTACTTTCAATGTAAACTTATGGTGTGGTGTCGACGGGGGACGGGGCATTCTCACCCTTATTCTATAAATAACTTATTTTAGAGTTCTTTCCCCTGGAACAGATTTTATGTTCCAACCGAGGGGGGCTGGCGGTGTCTTAGTGTCTAAGGCTGCACCAAATACCTTTGTTTAAATCGCTGCATTAGTCCACACTTGACCGGTAGGGATCTCATTCTAATATCATTGTAACTGTTAGCTGCTCCTGGCATTCTCTAATCCCTGCTTTCCTCTCTGTCCCCCCTCCACACATCCCCTGTGGTGTGGGGGGTTTTGAGCTGTCAGCACCTGCCTGGTCATCGGTCCGCCAACGCTGGACCTATTCACCAACCGGAAACTAGTCTACGTGACGGGCAACAGCGAGTTTCCCGATCCCTTCCTACATCTACCAAGCTGGACAATGGATTTTGGTGTCTCTAAACCCATTGGCACTTCCCTGTGTATTACTATGTTTAGCCTGTGTTCTGCTCCTCTCTTTCACCAACCGTTTCTGGAGGAGGGGATCCCTCACTGAATTGCTCCTCCCGAGGTTTCTTCCATTTTTTCTCTTGCATTGAGTTTTTCTGGGAGTTTTTCCTTGTCTTCCTTGAGGGTTTAGGTTGGTTGAGGGGCAGTTTTTATGGGCATATGTGAAGCCCTCTGTGACATGCTTGCGTGTAAAAAGGGATATACAAATAAATTTGGATTTGATTTGATTTATCTCTTTTTGAGATAACATCGCTGTTCCCAGTTAGAGGGGGGAATTGAGTGTTCAGTGCTTGGCATTGCTGAGTGACACTCACGGATGGCACATTCTAAGGGGATGAATGGGAGGGGGGTCGGGGTTAGGGATGGTAGGGGGAGGGCAGGGGGGTTAGGGATGGGTTCCACCACCAATGTACTAATGTCCCAAGTCAGCAACACAGACAAGTCAGAGAACTTTTTTGTTATGTCATTCAATGTTAGAGGTCTTAATTCTCCCTACAAACGCTCTAAAATACTAGACTTCTTTCGCAGAAAAAAGTAGATATTGCACTACTTTAAGAAACACACCTAAAACCCGATGATGTTAACAGATTTCAAAATCGATACTATAAACCAATGGTAGCTGCAGCTGATGGTACTCCCACAAAAGGAACCTTGATTTTAATGAGACGTGGTATCAACCTGACAGTTGAAAAAACTGGCTCTGACAATGAAGGACCAATGGCATTTTGCTGTACGTTCATTCAGGGTAAAAAGGTTGCCTTTGTAAGCCTATATGTCCCAACTACTTTTGACCTGACTTTCTTCCCTCAGTCACCTCACAATTACTGAAGCTGAATGATTATCAACTGTACGTTGGGTCAGACATGAACGCCGTTATAGACTGCAGTCTTGATAAGTCCTCCTCAACTGTATCAAGCTCCCAAGATTCAGCCTCCAAAGCACTTAACCTCTTTATATCCGACTTGAATCTAACTGATGTGTGGAGGGTGCACAACTCCTCTGTTAAAGACTACACTTTTTTCTCCACGAGGCATAAGACCTTCTCACGAATAGACTACATCCTTGTTTCATCCAGTCTATCACACCTAGTAGCTATATATTCTTACCCAGACACCTATCTGATCACAACCCAGTGATGTCCACTTTTCATTATGGAGGAATCAAGAATAGGTTCAGTAGGTGGAGATTTAATGCTTCCCTGTTAAAAAACGAGCAATTTATAACACACTTAAAATCAGCCCTAGAGGAATTCATACATTTCAACAAAGATAGTGTTTCAGATAAGACGGTGGTTTGGGCATCTATCAAGGGGTTCATACGGAATAATGCAATATGGTTCAGCTCCTATCTACATAAAAGTAGATTACAAAAGAGTCTACCCTAGAGGAAGAATGTAGGCTCTTGGAGAATGACCTTAAGTAAAATTACAATTTAACAACAGAAAATCAGCTTAAAATAAAACAGGCAGAATTAAATGACTTACTGAGACGAAGGGCAGAATACTATGGAGGACCAAACCTGCCATAATTACAAATAAATGAATAAATAAATAAATGTATCAAAAAATGTAATTATACACTAAAAAAGACAAATATATATAAATACATGTATGAAATAATATTAATTACGTATTTATTTATTTAAATGCACATTTATTTCTGTATTTATTTATTTTTGTATTTATTTATTTCTTCCTTCATTTATTTCTGTATTTATTTATTTCTGTGTACATTTAAATGTGTATTTCATGATCCTTAAGCTAATGAGGTAAGCTGTCAATCAAGGGATGTCACGGTGTCACCAGAGCCATAGAAAAAGAGAGTTGCGACACGCTATGATCTCGCCGACACGTGATCACGTGGTTCATGTAGCTCTCAATAGTTCCTAGCAGAGCCATAGAAAAAGAGAGTTGCGACACTTCCATAGACTCCCATTGTTATCGAGGAATGCGGAAGTAAAGCGACCATGAGGCGACCAATAGTTCCTAGCATCGTATTTTCCACCGTTGAACCCTATTCATTTTCAGTGTCTCCGAAGTTAGTTAGCTGGTAAATTGACGAATCCTGAATTTTTTCATATTTTTATCACCACATATCAATTGTTATTAGTAGTATTTCTTATAGCTAGCTTTAGATAAAAAATCGTAAGATTATAGCTTGTTAGATTCTAAATGCAGTTAGAGCTAGTAGGTCTAGTATCTAACATAGAGCTAAGCAACACTTTTGCTGATAGCTCGAGAGCACGGGTTTCATAACCAGAAGTCCGTTCGTTTGTAGTCTGTCATATTAGTTCTAGTTATTGGTGTTCGTTGGCATACAAAGTTAGTCTTCTCTTATTAGTCTATAGTACATCTGATTATAGATAGCAACACTGAATTGCAGATCGTCCAGCTAGCTCTCTTGAACAGTTGCTGGTGATAATGGTTAGATTCAACTTGCATCAAGTAGGCCTACTACAAATATAAGTGTTGTTAATGTGGTAAATTGTAAGTGGGCAGAAGTTTAACAAGTCCCATTTACTTCAACAGTCAAAGGTTAAACATTAAGTGGACCAATATAGTCCTCATTAGGCTACTGTTTGGTATGTACAGAACTGGTACAGTATGGTAGCTTGCATAGCCATTTCTAGCTCAGCTTCACAATATTGTGTTATGTATTATAAGTGAATGTAATACATACATGTTAATAAAGTAGCAGACATACATGATACAACAAACCAGTAACCAATCGACATTATGTGTTAATATACCGTTAATATATATATATATATATATATATATATAGGTGAATCGAGTTGGTGCTTCTGTCTGTCCCGCCGAAAACCATTCAAACAGGTTGACAGCAGTGGGGTTTTTTTAACAACAGCGAGCTACCGGAACCACGTGACAAAAAAGCTCTAGCTTTTTTCCAGCGTTTCACTGGCAGTGAGTGTTCACAGTGTTGTATTTCACTCCATTTTACACCAAAAACGTCAGGGAGGACTTCCTTTTGTAGATACGAGTCAGCCGAAGATAGCCAGAATGTCGGATGTCTTCAAACGAGCTTGTTTCAATTGGTAATTTGCCTGAGAAAGCGACTTCCGTTGGCCAGCTTCATTGAAAACCATTCAAACAGGTTGACAGCAGTGGAGTTGCTAGGAACCAGAGCCATAGAAAAAGAGAGTTGCGACACGCTATGATCTCGCCGACACGTGATCACGTGGTTCATGTAGCTCTCAATAGTTCCTAGCAACTCCACTGCTGTCAACCTGTTTGAATGGTTTTCAATGAAGCTGGCCAACGGAAGTCGCTTTCTCAGGCAAATTACCAATTGAAACAAGCTCGTTTGAAGACATCCGACATTCTGGCTATCTTCGGCTGACTCGTATCTACAAAAGGAAGTCCTCCCTGACGTTTTTGGTGTAAAATGGAGTGAAATACAACACTGTGAACACTCACTGCCAGTGAAACGCTGGAAAAAAGCTAGAGCTTTTTTGTCACGTGGTTCCGGTAGCTCGCTGTTGTTAAAAAAACCCCACTGCTGTCAACCTGTTTGAATGGTTTTCGGCGGGACAGACAGAAGCACCAACTCGATTCACCTATATATATATATATATATATATATATATATATTAACGGTATATTAACACATAATGTCGATTGGTTACTGGTTTGTTGTATCATGTATGTCTGCTACTTTATTAACATGTATGTATTACATTCACTTATAATACATAACACAATATTGTGAAGCTGAGCTAGAAATGGCTATGCAAGCTACCATACTGTACCAGTTCTGTACATACCAAACAGTAGCCTAATGAGGACTATATTGGTCCACTTAATGTTTAACCTTTGACTGTTGAAGTAAATGGGACTTGTTAAACTTCTGCCCACTTACAATTTACCACATTAACAACACTTATATTTGTAGTAGGCCTACTTGATGCAAGTTGAATCTAACCATTATCACCAGCAACTGTTCAAGAGAGCTAGCTGGACGATCTGCAATTCAGTGTTGCTATCTATAATCAGATGTACTATAGACTAATAAGAGAAGACTAACTTTGTATGCCAACGAACACCAATAACTAGAACTAATATGACAGACTACAAACGAACGGACTTCTGGTTATGAAACCCGTGCTCTCGAGCTATCAGCAAAAGTGTTGCTTAGCTCTATGTTAGATACTAGACCTACTAGCTCTAACTGCATTTAGAATCTAACAAGCTATAATCTTACGATTTTTTATCTAAAGCTAGCTATAAGAAATACTACTAATAACAATTTATATGTGGTGATAAAAATATGAAAAAATTCAGGATTCGTCAATTTACCAGCTAACTAACTTCGGAGACACTGAAAATGAATAGGGTTCAACGGTGGAAAATACGATGCTAGGAACTATTGGTCGCCTCATGGTCGCTTTACTTCCGCATTCCTCGATAACAATGGGAGTCTATGGAAGTGTCGCAACTCTCTTTTTCTATGGCTCTGGAGCAACTGCACGGGTTCAAATGACGACACAGCTATTTCATGATTGGCCAGACTCACACACGACAAATTTGACGCGTGTTTTGTAATTATTCTTGACACCTTCAGTTTCGGCAATGCTCAAATCCGGACCAAACTATTTGATTGAATAAAACATTTGTTGAAGAAAGGGTTTTGGGCCACCTCTTCTACCAACGGAAAGACTAAGTTTAATTTTAAATAAAGTAACGTAAGCAAACAGCGCTTGAGACGCTGGAATGTCCGACTTCACAGAGCTGTTTTTAACTCCTCCCCAACTGCAAGCGGCTACTCTCGCCGGTCGTTTCATGCAGCCGTAGTCCATGTCGAATGCACCTATTGACTCCCAGCTCGCTAGCTCTAGCTAGTTCATTCGCTCGCGCAATGCATTTGATTTTAGCCGTTAGATCCGAGGTTATTCAACTGTCACATTATTAGCATAGGGAACCTGACCTTACCAAATAGTTATAGTAAGAAAAATCTGATTAATAACTTATAGTTCATATCCACATCAACCGTAAATACTTAGCTAACATTTACATTTACAACTAGCTACATACACCAGTGTAGTCTCACCTGATCGTTGTTCTTGGTCAGCTACCGTACCGAAGGCTACTGTACAAACCTAGACTAGCTCTAGCTATCTCTACCTGTAACGCTAAAACTAATGTAGCTCTAACTACAATATACTATACAATAAAATATCTACAATAAACTACACTAAAAACACTAATCGAAAACGATTGATTAAACTACAATATCGAACTATTCCTACGCTAAAAATACACTAAAAACAAGCTACTCTATACACTATCTCTAAATAACTATCAAAACGACCCAGCTAGCATGTGACCGACGGGCCACCAGCGTTTTTTGGGTGGCACGCCGTTAGTGGCTCGCAGCGGTGGGGCCTCCGGTGGCGGACCATCCTCAAGCCGATAGTCGGCAATCACTCAGTGGTCCGCCAGTGTTTCATGGGCGGCATGCCGATAACGTCAACCTTCAGCTGTTTTCTGTTTTTGTTGTTGATATTATTGATGGTGAATAACAACAACAAATAGGCTAGCCTATTTACACTCATGGACGTTACATCAATACACGTAGGCTATTTACATGATCGAGCTTTTACGCAAGACCAATAAACAAAACTTGACGTCAAACTTTAGCTGTTTTCTCTTTTTGTTGTTGATATTATTGATGGTGAATAACAAGAACAAATAGCCTAATTACACTAATGGACGTTACATCAATACAATTTACATGTAGCCTGCGGAACTGAGACCCACACAGGACACAAACTTTTCCCGGGTTCGTTTATTAACTGCTGCTCGTGCTATGGAATTATTTGAAGATACCCTTGCGCGTGAACACGAATCTAACTACAACTGCCAACGTCTTGATGTCCAGTACAGTCGAAATCAAGGTGAGTGAAAGACGTACACTGTACTACCTAACTATTTAATGATAAAATTATTCAATTAAATTGGGATTAAACGTCGATGTGTATAGGCTATGGCTCTGTGTATGTCAAATGTTTCCGAATGAGTTTCCGTTTTAGTTTTAACGTTAATAGCTAGTCTTGTAGCTAGTAGGCTAGCTGTTACTGTATCATATTCGATATCCGCCTGTCAGACAGTTGTCAGCTGACTTCTAAATAAAGAAGTTGGTATCGGTAATTAAGTAGCTAGACGTTGCCAACCAGGTAGCAAACGGGAATCGACTACTGGGCAAATAGCTATAACTAGCTTCTATAGCCAACTGTCGTACTGTACAGTCGTAGCTAGATAGATTGCGAGATGTTCCTGTCAAGTGACAGTTGGAGTTGGCTAGATTACCTCAGCTGTTCTAAAACTATGGTACGTGCGTCACTGGTGGTACGCGTGCCCTCTGTTATCTCCCAGTGGTAGGCTGTGTTTAACAACTGCACAGGCCCTTGACTGTTGCCAAGCAACATATAAACATTTGCTGCACACTGCTTTGCTACTTTGTGTCATGTACATCTGTACGTTTCCATTTTTAGTGCAACCTGTGAAACAAGATGTACATTTTAATCTTTGCAGTGTAAAGTTTGTTACAATCTAAAATGGTTAACAATTTATGTATCTAAAGGATGTTAAAACACTTGAAAGATAAGTGATCTAATAGTTCCACTGCAGTTATAGTATTGTAGCATTTACGGCCCGACACCGCGGGGGCTAGCTAGCGGAATTACGAGGACACAGAGCAGCTGACGTTTAACCGGAGAACCGGGCTTTATTGTGCCTAGTGTACAGGCTAACCCCGGGGTTGGAGGAGTGCCCAAAACAACAAAGGGTTTATAGCTAACTGCAGCTAGTAGCGGGGTGGCTTATTAGCTAACTCGATGCTAGGAGCGTGTCTTCTTCTCCCCTTGTTTCCCGAACTGGCGCCTATTTGGCTCCACTTCCCACTTTTCCCGCTGTCCCCGCCCCATAACCCAAACTGGCCTATCAGGCTGAACTAGGGAAACTCCTTCCCCCCATAACTCCCCATCAATCCCCCCCATAGTTCTGCTGGGTCGCTACACGCCCCCCCCCCTCTAATTCCTCGTCCCTGAGGAAGAGCATAGTCCTGAAAGCGACCCGGGAGTCGACGTTCTCTCTGTGGCCTCCTTACTCCACCATCCAACAGAGGAGCTCCTGTTGTTGCAGCCGTGTTCCTCGGCACCACAGCTCCAAGCGGGGTCACCTCCTCTCCTGGAGGCACATTCCGTTGCTGTCTCGGTGGGGTCCTCCTGCGGCGAGGTGACCTGGCCCGCACCCTGGGGGGTGTCATGGGGAAGGCGGGCTGCTGATTCCCCCGATATGGTGCCATCCTATCCCTGTGCAGCACGACTATGCGTCCTCTGGGAGCCAGTTTGACCCTATACACAACCTCGCCAACTCTCTCAACCACATAACAGGGGCCAACCCAGTTGCTGTCCAGCTTGGGGCAACAACCTTTTACCCTCTTAGGTGTATACACCCAGGCGAGGTCCCCAGCCTGGAAGTCCTGCCCCTTAGCGCGCATGTCGTAGCATCGCTTTTGGCGAACCCCTGCCTGCTGGGCTTGGTGTCTGGCGAAACTGTGAGCCATTTCCAGGCGGTCCTGTAACTGCCTGGCATACTCCGGGCCAGCCATGGCATCTGGTGCATCGGGCGGTCGTCCGAAGGCTAGCTCTGGCGGCGTTCTAAGCTCCCTGCCCAACATCAACAATGCAGGAGTACAGCCAGTGGATTCTTGGACCGCACTGCGGCATGCCATGAGGATGAGGGGTAGTTGCAGGTCCCAATCACTCTGATCTGGAGCGGTGGTGAGGGCTAATTGGGCGCCTAGGGTCCGCATGAAGCGCTCCACCAACCCGTCGCTCTGAGGGTGAAGTGGGGTGGTTCTTGTCTTACGGATGCCCAGTTGGTGACACATTGTGGTGAATACTTGCGATTCAAAATTCCGCCCTTGATCGGAGTGGAGCTCCGAGGGGGTTCCAAAGCGGCTGAACATTCCTTGCACCAAGGCTTCGGCCACGGTTGTGGCTTCTTGGTCAGGTAGGGGGTATGCTTCCACCCACTTCGTAAAGTAATCGATGGCAACCAACACATACTTGTTCCCTCTACCGGTACGGGGAAGTGGGCCCAACACATCGACTGCCACCCTGTCCATCGGTGCCCCGACACGTTGCTGCTGTAGAGGTGCACGGGACTGACCTTGGGGGGCCTTTACGAGCAATACAGGAGTCGCAGCGGCGGCAGTAGTCCTCAACATCCCTCCTGCTCTGGCCCCAATAGAATGCCTGCCTTAGCCGTCTCAACGTCTTTGTCACCCCAAAGTGGCCTACTCCGGGGGATCCGTGATGTGCCTCCAGCACTTTGTCCCGGAGGTCCCTTGGCACAACCACCTGCCAGCGTGGCTCCCCAGTGGCTGGCTCACGCCAGCACCTCTTCAGGACTCCTTCCTGCAGCTCCACCCCAGGCCATTGGGACCACAGGCCTCTGACCGTAGCCGACTGGGCCACCACATCTTCCCAGGGCGGCCGGTTGCCTGTTTCCAGCCACCCTATGACCGTTTTAAGGTCAGGGTCCTCAGCTTGCAGTTCAGCCCAACCCTTAACATCATTGGGCAATAGGGCTCGACAGATCACCTCCCCCGTCTGTAGGTTAGCTGCCTCCCGTTCCTCCTCGCGGTTGCAGTGGTGACAGTCTGGGGCACACGGTCGGCGGGAGAGGCTGTCTGCATTTGTGTGACTCTCACCGGCTCTGTGTTGAATGGTGAACTGAAAGGCCTGGAGTTGTTCAATCCATCTGGCGACTTGTCCTTCAGGCTCTTTAAAGGACATGAGCCACTTCAAGGCAGCATGATCAGTTCGAATGGTGAATGGAAGGCCACAGAGGATGTGCTTGAAATGGTTTACTGCGTCAATCACCGCCAACAGTTCTTTCCGGGTGACACAATAGTTCCTCTCCGGCTTATCCAAGGTACGACTGTGGTAAGCAACAACCCGCTCTCCGTCAGGGGTCAGCTGCGAGAGTACAGCGCCAAGGCCTGTGTTGCTAGCGTCCGTGTCAAGGATAAATGGCAACTCTGTGTTAGGTGCAACCAGAACTGGGTCCTTACATAAGGCTTGTTTCAGCTTGTTGAAGGCTGCATTCTGTTGTGGTCCCCATTCGAAAGGTGTGTCTTTGCGCATTAGGACGAACATGGGGGCAGCTACAGTAGAGAACCCAGCCACAAAACGCCTGTAATAGGATGCAAGTCCTAAGAAGGATCTCAGTTGGTGGATATCAGTGGGGGTAGGCCAATCCCTGACGGCTGCTACTTTATCTGGCTCCGTCATGATGCCAGCTCCACTGATCCTGTGGCCCAAGAAGGAGACCTCCTGCCGAAGAAAACTGCACTTCCCCGGGTGAAGCTTCAGGCCTGCACGCTTAATCCGCTCCAGTACCTCCATCAGGCTCTCAAATGCTGAGTCAAAACATGGTCCATGGGCAAGGAGATCATCCAGGTAGACGAGGCAGCGTTCAGGGGGCATATCCACAAGGACCCTTTCCATCAGCCTTTCAAATGTGGCCGGGGCGTTGCATAGCCCGAATGGCATGGTGGTGAACTGCCACAAGCCACGTCCCGTGGTGAAGGCGGTCTTGGCTTTGTCTTCTGGGGCCATGGCCACCTGCCAGTACCCACTCCGGAGGTCCAATGAGGAGAACCATGCCGAACCAGCCACGTAATCGAGGGACTCCTTCACAGTTCTGTCATTCAATGGCCGGTAGTCGACACAAAACCTTGAGCTTCCGTCCTTCTTAGGAGCCATTACGACCGGTGACACCCAAGGGCTCTCTGATGGCTCGATAATGCCAGCATCCCTCATCTCTTGTATCATCTGGTCAGCAGCAGCTTGGCGGCTTTTGGGCAATCGTCTAGGCCGCTGGCGGATTGGCTGGGCATCCCCTGTTTTGATAAAGTGCTGGACCAAGTGTGTTTGGCCAACGTCGTTGGGGCCGGTGGCAAAACTGTGTCGGTACTCATACAGGAGGTTCCATAACCTATCCTGTTGCTCAGAGTTTAGGCCTTCCCGATTCTTCTCCCAGATGCCCCGGACAGTTTCATCGGCTGCTGACTCTTCCCCAGAGCTGGGGATCACACTTGCGGTTCGTACGACAGCATGGGGGTGTAACTGGGCATGTGTGTCTGGTTCTGGGGGTATAAGGTTGTCGTCGGACGGTGGAAGAGGGCTTTCTGCAAAAGGGGCCTCCCAGTGTGTCTCCGCATCCCCGCTCTCACCAACCTCGTTGGCCATTTCAGGGGGGTGGGGATCATTCAGGAAGGGGATGGTCGTTCCGTCTTTGAACGTTACTGTACGTGCTCTGAAGTCTAGTGAAATTCCTGCCGCACACAGAAAGTCCATTCCCAATAAACAGTCTTCTTTTATTTCAGCGACCCAGACTGGTTGGCAGGCTGAGTAGGTCTCTATTTCGATTAGAGCCTCCCACCTCCCCAGCATGGGGGCCTTTTCCCCGGTAACTGTGGTGAGTTGGACATCTGTTGTTAGTGTTTGGGTTCCGGCAGGCAGGAGGTCTGGATGTAGGAGCGACGCAGTTGAGCCTGTATCCAGCAGGGCTTGGGCCCATCGGCCATTAACCAACACAGGCACTCTACAGCAGTCGGCGGTGGGTGCGTTACGGGGCGGAAGAGCATGGGTGACAGGGTGGTGAAGCGCTTTTGTAACAGGTTGTGTGATATTGTCTTTTGGGAGCGAAGGGTGGCTCGGGTCGCTCCCTTTTACACCGAGCCCTGAGCGTTTCCCGGCACCTGCAGGGCAGAATCAGGCACTGTGCAAAGGCGCCATATGTGACCCCTTTGGTGGCATTTCCAGCAGACTTGACTCTGTCGGTCGTCCGGTGACATCGCTTTACGTTCGGAGCCCGTTGAATACGAGGTAGGTCCCGGAGACTGAACGGCTTGGGTCCTAGGCCGTACAGAGACCTGTCTGGTTTGGTAGTCCAAGCCTTCTGTGAGTATGTCTTCCACTGCCAATGCTTTATCTAGTGCTGCCTCCAATGTCTGTGGGTCAGCGAGTCGGACTTGCTGGCGCAATGGAAGGGGTAAGAGGCCACGAATGAAGGCTTCCTTAGTTAACACCAAGCGTGTCGCATCATCAAAATCGGGAAATCCCCTTTGTGCGAGGTACCGCAGCTCAGCCGCGAACACCCCTAACTTCTCTCCGGATTCCCGCACTCGATCGTTGAACCTCTGTCGCATCACAACTGCCGGGGTGGTGCTTCCAAAACGCCTCTTCAAGGCCCTGAATATAGCCTGTGGATTCCCTAGGTCGGCTGCGGTCACGTCCAACAGTACTCTTCTTGCTTCCCCTTCCAATGCTGAAACTAACTGAACAGCCCTTTCCGCCGGGGACCAGTTATTGGCGGCGGCTAGCAGCTCAAACTGGGCGTAATAGGTTTCCCAAGATGTGAGGCCATCATAACGTCCCAATTTTATGCGGCTGCCCCTGGGGGTGGGTTCTGGGGCAGGTTTTTGGAGAGTAACCAAGGCAGCAGTAAGTGCGGTAGTCAGAGCCGGAACCAGGTCACTTTGTTGGTTAGCAGCGGTAGCCATGGAGCTAGACTTGGGATACGGTGCGTCGGCGGAAACGTTAGCATCACTGTCATTAGCAACTGTTGCATAAGCATCGTTAGCTATGGCTGTGTAGGTGCCAGTATAGTTGTTGCCCATATTTGCATAGTCAGTGTTGGCTTTACTATCACCAGCATTGTTCCCTGCTTCAGGTGGTTTAATAACACAGCCTTGTGGTTCTCCCATCATGGACATTATGCTGCCTTTAGAGCCATCAAGGAAATGTCCAAAGGCACGCTCCATTGCAATGCTCATTCTCTGCATGAATTCATCTTCTATCTTAGCTGTAATGTCTTTTTGTAACTCTGGGATAGAACTTGGTTGGCCAACCACTTTACCTTGAGGATATTTCGGTGTGATGACGTCATCGTTGTCCGGTTGGCCGAAGCCCGGGCTGCATGCATGTAGTTTGTTTACCTCTCTCTGAACAGCGAGTGGCTTGGCCGTGGTAACATGGAAGGGGCTTTGAACTGCAACATCGGGGACTTCAGTCAGCAAAGTGGCGAGTGGTGAGTGAGACTTTTTTTCCTTTCTCCTCACAACTTGAAGTCTACACCATATCACTGCCTGTACTCATCGGAACAACGGTCTAAGCTTACTCAGTACCTTTGGTCATCTGGAAGAGCAGGTGTGTCCAATTGAGAGCAGCAGCAGAGCAGCAGCACAGCACAGCAGAGGAGAGTAGGCCAGGCTTGGCCAAGGCCTTTCCACCATCAGCCTGCTCCAACAGCACAGCAGAGCAGCAGCACAGCAGGCCAGGCAAAGCTAAGGCCCCTCTACCATCAGCTAGCTCCAACAGGCCAGGTAAGGCTAAGGCCTTCCACCACCAGCCTGCTCCAGCAGGCCTGGCTAAGGCCCTTCCACCACCCAGGCTAGGACAAGGCCCTTCCACCACCACCAGCCAGCTCCAGCAGGCTAGGACAAGGCCCATCCACCACCAGCCAGCTCCAGCAGGCTAGGACAAGGCCCATCCACCACCACCAGCCAGCTCCAACAGGCTAGGACAAGGCCCATCCACCACCACCAGCCAGCTCCAGCAGGCTAGGACAAGGCCCATCCACCACCACCAGCCAGCTCCAACAGGCTAGGACAAGGCCCATCCACCACCAGCCAGCTCCAACAGGCTAGGACAAGGCCCATCCACCACCACCAGCCAGCTCCAGCAGGCTAGGACAAGGCCCATCCACCACTACCAGCCAGCTCCAGCAGGCTAGGACAAGGCCCATCCACCACCACCAGCTAGCTCCAGCAGGCTAGGACAAGGCCCATCCACCACCAGCCAGCTCCAGCAGGCAGCAACAAACAGGCTTCACTAGGTCAGTGTTGCAAGTGTGTTTATTGCGGCAATATGGGCACTAAAGAGATTAAGAAGGACATAGAGGAATTAAAAGCTTCCTTGAACTTAATGGGGGACGAATTGGCAACCATAAACAAACAGCAGCGTACTATAATTAATCTGATGAGTGAAATCAAGGACCTTAAGATGGTAAATGAGGACCAGCAGAACAAGATAAACTATTTGGAAACGCGTGTATCTGACTTAGAGCAGTATACGCGCATGAATGACGTAATTATAACTGGACTAGTGATCAAGCCACGGTCTTATGCTCGGGCCCCGAATGGGGATGCGAGTGTGGTGGATAGTGCTGGCCATGATGATTCAGCTGAGGCTCAGGTAACAGCCTTCCTCCATGACAAACAGATAGCTATCGACAGACGCAACATTGAAGCTTGCCACATCATCCCAACAAAAAACCAAAAAGACAAACATGTTGTCATTGCTCGCTTTGCAAACCGAAAGCACAAAATTGACCTGCTCAGGCAGGGCCGCCGATTGAAGGGCACAAATGTCTATATAAATGAGCATCTCACAAAAAAGAATGCAGATATTGCAAGACAAGCAAGGGTCATGAAGAAGCAGGGGAAAATTCAGGCCACTTGGACCTCTAACTGTAAAGTGTTTGTTAAATTGAATGGCATACCTGAACAGGCTAAAGTTCTGTGCATCTGGAGCATTGATCAACTAGAAAAGTTAGGTAGTTCCTAAACAAAATCCTGCGTGTGTGTACTGCTCTAAAAGCTACTGCTCTAAAAGCTAATGACAGATTCTGTGGATGACTACTTGTACCCATTCAGAAATATTGATGATGTTGAGTTTTTAGACGATGATAATGTTGGGGAAGTCTGCGAATATAATCTCTATAGCAAGTATGAACATTTAAATTTTGCAAACTTTGACCACACGGAGCACAAAATGTATGAGGTTTGTAATGAAATTGATCCTGAAAACCACTTTTATAATAACATAAACAACAATTGTGAATACTACTCTGACGAACAATTTAAAAGTGTAAGAAGGGGTACTACTTTCTCTATTATACACTTCAACAGTAGAAGTCTCTACAAAAATTTTACCAAAATCAAGGATTACCTGTGCCAATTTAATAAATTTAATGTAATTGCTGTATCTGAGACTTGGCTTGATAATGAGAAAGGTCATAATGTGGAAATGGAGGGGTACGAGCTGTTTACATCTAACAGGACAAACAAAAAAGGAGGAGGAGTTGCACTATATGTTGACACAGCTCTAAGATGTACCATGCTTAAAAGCATGACAATAAACATAGATGATATTCTTGAATCCGTAACTATAGAAATTACAGTAGAGAAATCCAAAAAAATAATGATTAGCTGTGTGTATAGAACACCTGGATCCTGTCTAGACACTTTCACTTGTAAATCAGAAGCAATGTTTGCTAACTTAAACCACAACAAGGTTCATATTATATGTGGAGATTTTAATATTGATCTGCTTAATCCCCATGGAAACAATAACACAATTGATTTTATCAATACAATGTATAGTAATAGTTTATTTCCTGTTATTACAAAACCAAGTAGAATAACAAAGGACACAGCCACATTGATAGATAATATTTTCATAAATACAATAGCTAGTCAAGTAACAGCTGGGCTCCTTATAAATGACATAAGCGATCATCTTCCTGTTTTTGCTATCTTTAAAAATCTTCTTGAGGTGGAAAATATAAAAAAGAACCACACCCATCAGCTGACTCGATGTAGATCACCAGAAGCCATCGCTGCCCTTAGGATGGACCTAAGCACACAGACTTGGAATCAGGTCTATGCAACTGAAGACCCTAATCAAGCCTATGAGGCCTTTCTGTCGACTATACTTAAGCTATATGATAAACACTGTCCAATAAGAAAGACTGCTACCAGGAAAAAATATAGACATGATAAGCCATGGATTACTAAAGGTATAGAAAACGCCTGTAAAAAGAAAAATTTACTTTACAGGCTATTCTTAAAACAAAGAACAAAAGATGCAGAAAATAGATATAAGACATACAAAAATAAATTAATAAGAATTATTAGATTCAATAAGAAGGAATATTACCATAGGCTACTGGAACAGCAAAGGAGTAACATCCAAGGGACATGGAAAATTTTAAATAGCATAATCAAAAAAGGCACTGGCAAAAATGACTATCCAATGTACTTTACTAAAGAGAATATAATCATGGATAAATCAAAGGAAATTGCAAATGAATTCAATAATTTCTTTGTAAAAGTTGGATCTAACCTAGCTACAGAGATTTTAGAGCAGAGAGATAAGGAAGGATTGGATGTAAACAATATCATACGGAATCCAAATTTCATCTTTATCGGCAATGTCAATGAAAATGAAATTCTTGATATTGTAAATAAATTCAAAAACAAAAAGTCCACTGACTTTGCCAATTTAGATATGATGTTAGTAAAAAACATAGTTGATTGCATAGTAACACCATTCACTTATATCTGCAACCAATCTTTCCTCACAGGAATTTTCCCAAATACAATGAAAACTGCTAAAGTAATTCCAATCTTCAAAAGTGGAGACAGCCATCAATTCACAAACTATAGACCAATCTCTCTGCTCTCCCAATTCTCGAAAATACTTGAAAAATTGTTTGTTGAAAGATTAGATAATTTTATAGAGAAGCACCATCTATTGAGCGACCACCAGTATGGTTTCAGATGCAATATGTCCACCTCAATGGCAGTGATGGAGCTGGTTGAAGGGATATCTACTGCAATAGACAACAGGGAATATACAGTTGGGGTTTTTATCGACCTAAAGAAGGCTTTTGACACAATTGACCATGGTATACTCTTGGAAAAAATGGAAAGGTATGGTGTAAGAGGCATTGCTCACAACTGGCTTAAAAGTTACCTTGATGATAGAGACCAATATGTGCATATGTATAATGTAGACTCTGACTTGCAAAAAGTAACGCATGGGGTCCCACAGGGCTCTGTGCTGGGTCCTAAACTTTTTATTATGTACATTAATGATCTATGTGACGTCTCGAAATTACTAAAGTGTGTTTTGTTTGCGGATGACACCAGTTTGTACTGCTCTGGAAAAGACATTGAGCAACTCCTGGATAAAGTGGAAAACGAATTAACAATTCTAAAGAAGTGGTTTGACATTAATAAGCTGTCTTTGAACCTAAAAAAAACTAAATTTATTATCTTTGGCAATAAGAAAATTTACGAACAGGCTAAACTTAAGATTAATGATGTTGAAATTGAGCGTGTAAATTAAAATACATTTTTGGGAACCATAATCGATAATAAACTTAACTGGAAGCCACAGATAAATAATATAAAATCTAAAATATCAAAAACCATTGCAATATTGTATAAAATTAAAAATATTTTAAATCAGAACTCACTATATATATTGTATTGCTCCCTCATTCTTCCTTACATCACTTACTGTGTTGAGGTATGGGGTAATGCATATAAAACAAACATCAACCAAATTTTTTTACTGCAAAAAAAAGCCATAAGAATTATAAATCATGCTAACTATTGTGCAACAACAAATCCTCTTTTCATTAAACTCCACGCATTGAAATTTGAAGATCTAGCTGTCCTCAGAACGGCAGTTGTAATGTACAAGGCACACCACAGAACACTTCCGCACTGCATCCAGGAGCTGTTTGGGGCTAGAGATGGTCACTACCAATTAAGAGGCGCACATATGTTTAGAAGTGCAGGGGCAAGAACGGACACTAAGAGCAGGTGCATTTCCGTTAAAGGTATCAACATTTGGAACAAATTGGACTGTGAACTAAAAACGTGCAACTCTATTAAAAAATTCAAAAGGAATTTCAAAACCAAGGTCATAGAAAGATATAAAGCGTCATTTTGACTTTTTTCTTTTCTTTTTTCGAATATTATATTGTATTATGTGTTGTGGTATATTATGTTATCTTATGTTGTATTCATTGTATATTATGTTTATAGTATATTATATTCATAGTATTGCGTCATCTTATGTTACATTGTATTATGTTATATTGTATCTTATTATATTATATTCTGTTACGTTATGTTATGCTATGTTTTGTATTTGTAGAAAATGATATATTTTGAGACGTTAAAGTATGAATATATATATTATATTTTTAGTGTATTATATTAATAGTATATTATCTTGTTATATTATATCTTGTTATATTATATTATGTATTTGTAGAGAGCTATATATTTGTAAACGTTAGAAAAAAAATATATATATATATATATACAGTATATGTATTTTTCTTTTATAAATAAATATAAATATATATAAATAAATATATAATTGATAATGGTAAATGAAGGTGTTAATAATGAAAAAATCCTATTATTGTAAAAAGGGTCGGCATAATAAGCCTCGGCTTCAGCCTAGACCTTTTCGGCCATTATTTTTATTTTTTTAAATTTTTTATTGACCGTATGTATGTGCTGTGCTTTGATGGACCGAAATAAATATCTACTACTACTACTTGACTTGTATCAGTTGGTTTCCTCATTGGTGTGTCCGGCGGGGTGTATGGGTTGAAGAGGTCGGACTTTCCGATTTGTTCAGCCATCTCGTTCCTACGGTAGCCGCTAGCGGTGGTAGCCCGCGCGTGTGAGGGGAATGGAGGCTTGGAGATCCCGCTTCTGACACCAGTGTAGCATTTACGGCCCGACACCGCGGGGGCTAGCTAGCGGAATTACGAGGACACAGAGTAGCTGACGTTTAACCGGAGAACCGGGCTTTATTGTGCCTAGTGTACAGGCTAACCCCGGGGTTGGAGGAGTGCCCAAAACAACAAAGGGTTTATAGCTAACTGCAGCTAGTAGCGGGGTGGCTTATTAGCTAACTCGATGCTAGGAGCGTGTCTTCTTCTCCCCTTGTTTCCCGAACTGGCGCCTATTTGGCTCCACTTCCCACTTCTCCCGCTGTACCCCGCCCCATAACCCAAACTGGCCTATCAGGCTGAACTAGGGCAACTCCTTCCCCCCATAACTCCCCATCAATCCCCCCCATAGTTCTGCTGGGTCGCTACAGTATGTTATATATTATATACTATATTATATTACAGTTATACTAGCACTCAGTCTATTATCAAATCAAATTAGACTACTTGGTCTAAACTGTTTAATAAACAGCATTGCACTAATTGTATAATTCGTCTTACTTGGCAGATATCCAGTCTACTTGGGCCTGCTTATTCATCTCCAGGTAAAATGTCGAGTTACTGGACTAAACGCAGAAAAATTAAGAAAGGAGTCATGCAGGATTTGCTCAAACTAGGATCCACATCTGTAGAGAGTGGGGAGAGAGATGGTATCATGGATTTTGACATCACAGAGCTTCCAATGCAGGAGTCAAAAAGGGATGAGTTAGGCCTAGCTGATAGCAGTAGTGAATCAATGGATGGAGAGACTTTAACAGTGAGTTCAGAGGAGAACACAGATGACAGTACAGATGAAGAAGACATGAAGAAGTTACTGGCTGATTGGGCTATCAGAAAACAAATTCCACATTCGGCATTAAATGAACTTCTAAAGATTCTGACCAAGAAAATACCTGAATTTGGGTTACCTATAGATCCACGGACTTTGTTAAAAACAAAACCTGTTGTAACAACTAAAGTCATCACTGGAGGAACCTATTTCCATGCTGGCATTGCTCATGGTGTGCTATCATACCTCACCATGCACCCAATGCTACCTGAGCCTGTGTCCCTCCAAATAAATATATATGGCCTGCCATTATACAAAAGCTCAAATGCTCAGTTTTGGCCTATATTAGGGCTAGTAGAAGTCTTTGATGGTTTGGTCCAGACTAACAAGTCCCCATTTGTCATTAGGATATTCTTTGGTCAAAGGAAACCTACTAGTCTTGAGTTTTTGCATGACTTTGTTGAGGAAGCAGAAGGGCTAGAAGCCAATGGTATTTCTTTTGGAGAAATAAATGTGCATGTGAAAATCTCTGCAATAGTTTGTGATGCTCCAGCAAGGGCATTTGTCAGAAACGCAAAGGGTCACAATGGTTACTACGGCTGTGACAAGTGCCGTCAAAAGGGACTCTACTACCTGAATCGAATGACCTTCCCAAACATGAATGCTCCTCAGAGGTCTGACCACGACACTTTTGATGAGTTCACAGATGACTGTCACTATAGTGGGACAACACCTTTAGGTAGATTGTCAATTGGTCTTGTGACACAGTTTCCACTTGATTATATGCATCTGGTGTGTTTGGGAGTAACACGAAAGCTGGTAACCTTATGGCAGAAAGGGCCCCTGACAACTCGTTTAAGTCCTTCGGTTGTTTTGAATACATCCACAAAGCTGATTGAACTAAGACCACATATTCCATCAGAATTCAACAGAAAACCCAGATCTCTGAAAGAATCCGACCGATGGAAAGCAACAGAATTTCGGACGTTTCTCTTGTACACTGGTCCTGTCTGCCTTAAAGAGCATCTTCCAAGAGCTATGTACGAGAACTTCATGCTGCTTGCCGTCGCCATGACCATTCTCCTAAGTGTCTCCTTGTGTGCAGATTATGCTGACTACGCTAAAGACCTCCTAGTGTTGTTTGTGGACCACTGCAGCTGCCTGTATTGAAAAGAAAATGTCACATATAACATGCATGGCCTAATCCATCTCAGTCATGAAGCACAGACATTTGGTGTTCTTGACAATATCTCCTGCTTCCCCTTTAAGAATTATCTTGGTCAGCTGAAGAAAATGATTCGGAAACCCAACAAGCCTTTAGAACAGGTCATACGGAGACTGTCAGAAAGAGAGGCCATGGGAGCAATTCAGTCAGAGGCTAAACAAGAAATGCAAAATGAGCATACTGATGGTCCAGTTCCAACTGGTTTGACTGTGAAAAAGCAGTTTGACAAAATGCAGTTCAACGTTTTTTTGGTAAAGAGGTCTACTGGCAACAACTGCATACAGCTGAGGAACAAGGAGATTGTGCTGGTGGAAAACATTGTACTAGAAGAACATGGTGATATTTTCATTGTGTACAAAAGATTTAGGAGCCAAACAGACCTTTTTTCTTACCCCCTGCTGTTATCCAAGCTGGACATTTTCCTTATGTCTACATTGAAGAATGAGCTTCTTTTTACAAAATCCACAAATGTATTAAGAAAATGTGTTCTACTCCCATGCAAAGAGGGCTTTGCTGGTATACCTTTACTCCACATGTAATATCCTGGACTTTTTTTTACTCAAGGGAAGAGTTTTATTAAGGTAGCTTGACATGTTTAAAATGATCAATATTGTAAATATGATAAGGAATGTAGGAAATCTAACATTTCTGTGCTTTTTGTTTTACAGTACTATGTTTGCCGTGCTTACATTTCCAAATGAAGAAAACAGTTTAGCTGTTGTCTCAAAGAGTTGGTGCACAAAGAAAAGATGTTATTGGCCTCCATATAAAACCCAGGAGAGATAGCGGAAGGCAGTGATCTTGCATGAAGTTCCAGACATTAATACATGGGAGGTGTTCTCCATGGAGATATTAAAGATCAAGGGTGCGTCCATTATATTAACCAAATATTTTCAAATGTCAGTTTGTACACAGAACGTGTGTACAAACTGATAACCTGCTATTTTGTTTATTTTCAGATTCGTATGACAAAGCACATGAGTGCCTGGTTCGGGCTGAGAACGATTCAAGTCTTGAAACGGAACCAGAAACCACACAAAGGAAACGAAAGTAAGATTAAAAGTTTTAAATAAATTGAAGCTTTATTAGACAACTGTTGTTGCAATTCATGCTTGCTGAAATCACTTATTTATCTATTATTATTATTATTACACTATGTATAAGTCACCTTATCCCAGTGTCTGATTGCACTATGTTGACCATCCATGCTGCTCATTCTTTCCCCCCAGCTTTATCACTAAGACAAGTATGTGTAAGACGTTTTTTCTGGGCCATCATTCTTTCATGGAATTATTATTATTTCTGGAACACAATTATTGTTATTTCCCATTTTTGAATAGAGTCATCAGGACCCTGTTTCCGGCCCTCTTTGACACTGCTGATGGTTGGTGGTACATTGTACTGAACAACTTCATGTTTTTGTGAATTGAAGTATTAACTTGTATATCACATTACATATTTGTGGAATAATAAAGTACCAGATTATCCTTATGCCCAACAGGTTCCAGTCAGTCCTTTTCATCACTGGGTCCTACTGCTCACCAGTCTGAAGGTAACTGTATCTTTACATGATAAAGCTCTTGGATTTATTTGAGGTTTTTAAAAAGTCTCTTCACAAATCTCTCTCCGATGTTGGTGCTATGGATAATTTAAATCTTCATTGAAAGATTTTAAGCAATTTGGTCTGATTGTTTTTCTGTTTACAACAGTGTCTGGAGAGAGATCAGTGGCCAACTTGCCAGCATTTCAAAGTAAGTGGGGTTAAACATGTGTATAATGTAAATATTCTAACAATGCTGTATTTTATGCCCACAACCTAAAAACTCTACAAATCAGGGAAATGTTTCTACATATTTGTGTTTATCACGCTATGTCAAAACATATGAAGGGTGGAGACCACCTGCCAACACAATTGTTTTTCAACAGTTATTCAATGTATCCTAATTTAGTGGCTTTTTTGTACACTTTAAAACAGGTTCCAGTCAGTCCTTTTCATCAATGGGCCCTACTGCTCGTCAGTTTGATGGTAAATATAATTTGTTGTGCATGACACTTACGGACCCTTGTTAAAAATTAAGCTAGATCCCACTACATGGCTACATTGTTTTACTGTTATTTATTGTGTTTCCAGTGAAATACTACTGTTGACAGTGTCTTTGGTGGCATGTTTGATTCCAATTAGTTAACAGCTTGAGATACATAACAATGCATTTATTTGGTTGGAACTAACTGTTGTAGACTTAAATATACTTATAACGAATGGGTTTCTATTGCATGTTTCCTTTTTTTGACAACTTTGACACAACCTTATGTTTTAAGATTTCCAACGGCTGATTCTTCAGCATCAGAGGGAAATGGCAGAGGAAGTGAGGGAGTTGCGCTACCAGACAACTCTGAACCGTAACCTCTTACTGCAGCTGACCAATGGGACACATTTAGACATGGCTCTGCCAGAGGACGTTCTACTTCCTCTGAAAGATCGTCTAATGCTGGAAGACCTTGAACAAAGGCTTGCTCAAGATGCTGACCTTCAAGAAAAACTGGTAAGCACCAAAATATATGGTATTGTGCTAACTACGTACAGTAAACTAAAGCATTTGTCCATGATTGGGCATGGTGAACAACTTTCATAGGTATTGCATTTACCAAAAGCCTATGGTCAGTCAATCTGTGATGATTACATTTTTGCCACCCCCTCATGTATAATTGCTTTTCTCTGCACTCTGTATGATATTACTGTATAATTAAAGTGCAGATTCTACGAGTATACAATACGAGTATACAATATTTTATACATTATGTACATTAAAAGTAACAGTAAATGACTATTTGTGAAAATTGTTTAATTCTCTATAATAAACGATATTCATATGTGAAAATAATTTTACAGGTCAGGTTTTTGGCTGCTAAGGGGGGGAAATCCACCAAGGATTCAGTGAAGAGGATGTTCTCCTGCCTCTTCAGCAATGACCTAACTAAGCTCTGTAACTGGACCGGCTTGGGCCAGAAGATTTCATTCAAGGGTCTCATCTTAAAGAACATTGTCCATAGTAAGTTTGAAAACAGCAGTTTATTGGGTGTGCTCGGGCTTCGCCAGAGCCAACCTTTGTAATCTCACATATATATTTATTATTATTATTTTTGCCCCCCTATTTCTCGGTCAATATTTGGACTACATAGAAAACGTCGACGTCCAAAGTTTCGTCTTGGTCCCGATTGAGTTGCTATTACTTTTATGTACGTTCCGTTGCACAGTTTAGGACCATACTACGTTTTTGTGGCATAAAGTTGATTTTGTCGGCAAAGGGTAGACTACTCAGTTATAATAGCCTACGTCACAGCGTCGGCACATGTTAGCAACGACGCATTAGATACGACGTGCATAGAAGACCCCCCTAGCATCCGTCAATATTTTGATTACTTAGAAAACGTCATGTCAAAAGTTGGTAGCCATTGAGTTGCTTGTCTTTTTATTTACCTGGCTAACTTGCTAGCCACAGTCACTGACGCTACTAACGTCACGAAACACGCGTGACTACCTCTAGCCTAACATTAGTTTAGCAGCTTGTTAACTTCTGGGAGATAGCTATAGGCTAACTATAGCTTTAACGATACTGCAAGGCAGCTGCAGAAACGCCACAAGCAAAGAGGCCAGGGTGATAACCAGAGGTTAAATTGGGCCGGGGCTGTCCGGGGCGGAGCCCCGGCACATAAGCGGCTGGGTCTGGAGTTCTCCAGCCGATTTTGGCAGTCTGCCTAGTCCATCACGAGCAATGTTGTCCTACTCATTTACAACTTTTCCATTGCAAATCTATGTTGTTTTAAAACACAATTCTAAATAATGGTAGGGATAGGCTGGCCTAGACATCTGGAGCAAGTTTGAGAAGTAGGCATATCGCGCACGAAAATTATACATTTACGCTACCGTCTTTGAAGAGGTAGATTTTTTACACACGACAGTGACTGACAGATGGAAAGCTAGCTATAGAGACAATATAAAGATGGAAAGCCAGGCTAAGAAACGTAAACGTATTACCTTCACTAGACAATGTTTTACCAAATGGACAAACGGATGTTTGTTTGTTTTACATCAAGCTCCAAATTTTTTTTTCCGCTCAAATCAGCCAAAAAAATTCACTCGCGCGCTATGCGCGCTCGCATTAAGCATGGAAGTCTCTAACTAGCCGCATGACTCATGGCTGAAGTTACGTTTCTCCAGCTCTCCCCAGGTTGGCAAAAGAAGTATCTCAAAATGCATCAGATTGATGCTTTAAAATATGGAATTCTAATGGGGGAGCATGCACCCAGACCCCCTTAGAGGGGTAATCCTTCTCACCTTTTTCACCCCTGACTCGTTTTCATGTCTGTTATTTACTGCACAATCCACAAAAGATTTGTGAAATTTGCCCCTCGGTCAGAGCCCCCCCACATAGAAAATCACAATTTAACCCCTGGTGATAACTATTTACTAATGTTACTTTCTGATATGAAACACAATTGTTAAGTGTAATGTACAATATAAGCTAATATTATTGAGGAACTACATCGACTTTCGGAAACGGTAGTCTACTATTTCACTGAAGCATTAGCATCATGACATTAGCCTATGTTGCCCGGGCAACACATACTACAGCGGTCTAGGCTGCATCTGTTTTCAATCGTTAAAATAAACATTACTCACAAATACATTTTCGTTGTACGATTTATTATGACATTAGATTACAAGTAAACGATTTGTTGGTGAAATAATCATTACCTGTGATTTCAAACCAGTACTGCAACGCTGTAGCCTACGCGAGACACTGTGTAGCTAACAAAAACATCCACAGCTGTTTACAGTAGGGAGTCAAACGGCGACAGAAAATGTTCGGCACTCCCTTAAATCAAAAGTATTTCAATAGGTGAAACTGTCTGACTACTAACCCGAACTTCATTGACACAGCCGTCAATCTGTTCATGAAAGCAATATTGAATTTCAGCCTAAACCGTACAACGGAACGTTCAACCAACGATCGCAACCAAGACTCGAACACTGTAGTATACAATTTACCGGGGCAGCTTCTCCACAAAAGGGCTATATCGCATTTTGCTTTATTACTGACAATGATCGCTATTGAGCTTTTTATGCATGAGCGATTTTCCACTAAATAAATGTCAAGCTTACTTACGTTTTTGGGGACATGTCATAAGTTAGCAGACATAGAGCTACTGTTTGAATCGCGATTCCATCTGAAATATTTCCAGTGATAACAGTAGCTTCTTTCCAAGGGTGTTCTTAATGAATTATTATGCAATAGACTGTGAGTAGGCTAAATGCTTGAAAATATCACTAGAAGGGAAAAACTTAAAGGGACGGACAAGCAAGCAGGCACACCCTCACAATTTCCCCAGAAATTGTATGCTCTCTAGTTATTAGTATATTTTTTATCTTATTTTCAACAGTTTAGCAAAAGACAGTATTGTAGAATACAAAACAAAGTATGTTGCCATTGTAGAAAATAGCCTTGGCTATTTTTATAGCTAAAATAATGGGGGTAATGTATTCCATGTGGGAGAGTGGGGGGGCATTGAAGGGCAGGCTGAACCTGTTTGAGTAACACTGTATCAAACAATCTTCCATGATTTCAGGAGCAATTAGAAAGAACCCAGGGACCCGAGATGCAACAGAAGGGAGTCTCCAGGAAATTGCATCAAAATTTATGAAGGGAGCTGCAGACAGAGATGGGGGACGAAGAGACAGACAGAAGACTGTGTAGCACACTACTTTGTCTTTTGAAAGTGTATATATGTTCACTATTTTTTGCACTTTGTTTTTTTAATACGATTTGTATTTTATATTGTATATTATGGCCATTTTATATTTCATATTCTTTATTTTTATTCTAAATTGTACATACTTAGCATTAGTGAGAGGTTGTACCGTTA
This sequence comes from Mallotus villosus, assembly GCA_903064625.1. Taxonomy (NCBI): domain Eukaryota; kingdom Metazoa; phylum Chordata; class Actinopteri; order Osmeriformes; family Salangidae; genus Mallotus; species Mallotus villosus. The sequence continues at coordinate 130,118 of CAEFZP010005720.1, forward strand.
GTATAGGTAGACCACATATTTAAGTTAAGATTATAGGTTATATGATGATAATTGTGTATTCTGTTCCGTATTAGAATATCTATATTTAGAATATCATTTATTGTTTTGTATATCCATTGAAGTTCCTACGTGTAAAAAGTCATCTGTTTCAAAATAAATTTGTAAAGCGTTTATTCTTGATTATGGTGTAGTAGCCTACGTTATTTGTAGAGAATGTACAGATCTGAATATGAGCGATAGCCCGATGGTGGGCCTTCAGCAAACCGCAGCCAGCGGGCCAGTAGCGGACTTCTGTCAGTAAAGAGTAGGCTGCCACTGGTGGGCCGCTGGTAAAACGATGAGCAAAACGCCAGCCGCTGGTGGCGCCCGCTGATGGCCCGCTGAATATGCCACCAGTGGACCGATGCTGGGCCGTCGGTCACATGCTAGCTGGGGATATAGGCTACACTATATAAAAGATTAAATAACGACTGTAAAAACATAGAATAGCTCATTCCAATTTATCTCTAGGTCTATACTGTACGTCTTATTTATCTGAAATCCACCAACAACTGCGAATAACGTTAGCAGAATTTGAATGCTGCTGAAACATCCACGAGACGTTCCGACCAGGTGCAGACCCGCAAGCTCAGTCTCTGGCCAGCTTGGTGTATTGGGCTTCTGTACACAGTATAAATACAAACTTTTGTCCCATACATGTTGTATAATCTACTGCGTGTTAGTAGTACTGGGAACATGTTACAAACTTGTGCAAGTATTTGTTTTCCACTCATGGACTGTTGATGTAACTGATAGTGTTTACATGCATTCTGTCAAAGTAGGCCTAACTTGTGACCACAATAATTTTTAATGTATAGATTTTGATCTAGGCTACTTGATACTACTGTAAACTAATATTACCCTAAACAAATGTATCTTTGTCCACAGTTTCCTGGTGTCCACATTTCTGAAGACCTCCTAGTCCCTAAAACCTCAGTCACCCCCGTTACGTCACCACAGCTAACCCGCATGCACATTCTGTTTTGATGTGATGCTAGTTCGGGAGTTCCATATGTAATGCAAGCGCGCTGTGCGCGCGAGACTAAATTTTTTGCCTTTATTTGAGAGCTTAATATTTGAGCTTTGTGTAAAATAAACATAGCCGTTTTTCAATTGGTAACACCTTGTCTAGTGCAGGTGATGTCTTTTTGTCTCTTAAGTTTTCAGCCCCACTCTTACGTTTCTTAGCCTAGTTTTTCCATTGTTATTTTTCTCTTAGAAGCAAGCTATTGTTCTTGTCTTGATCAGACAAGAAGACACACTCGATCTTTCTATCAACGCGATTACTATTGATCAAAACAGAACGAGGGTTCGGCTGTAGGCCTAATTGAAAAATAATATTAAACATATTCACGGACATGCACTGCACGATGCGATGACGGCTATGACGGCTCCAATAGAAGTCCCAGCTAACACACGACGTTGTGGCAACGTTGCTAGTAAGTGGTCATTTGGTAACCCGCGACGTTACCTTATGGCAACGTTGCCGCGACGTCGTAGCAACTTTATAAAGTGAATGTTGCCGGTTGGTGCCATAGACAACGTTGCCGCGACGTTGTCCCTTGGTCGGCTGGTTACGTTAATTTTAGGTCCAGTGGACAAGGTTGCCGCAACGTCGTACCTTGGTCGGCTGGTTACGTTATTTTTAGACCCGTGGACAACGTTGCCGCGACGTCGAACATTGGTCGGCTGGTTACGTTAATTTTAGGTCCAGTGGACAAGGTTGCCGCGACGTCGTACCTTGGTCGGCTGGTTACGTTATATTTAGACCCGTGGACAACGTTGCCGCGACGTCGTACCTTGGTCGGCTGGTTACGTTAATTTTAGGTCCAGTGGACAAGGTTGCCGCGACGTCGTACCTTGGTCGGCTGGTTACGTTATTTTTAGACCCGTGGACAACGTTGCCGCGACGTCGAACATTGGTCGGCTGGTTACGTTAATTTTAGGTCCAGTGGACAAGGTTGCCGCGACGTCGTACCTTGGTCGGCTGGTTACGTTATTTTTAGACCCGTGGACAACGTTGCCGCGACGTCGAACATTGGTCGGCTGGTTACGTTAATTTTAGGTCCAGTGGACAAGGTTGCCGCGACGTCGTACCTTGGTCGGTTGGATCCGTTAAGTTTGGTACCTTGCGTTACGTTGCCGCTCCGTCGCTCTTTGGTCGTAGGACAATGGATCTCGAATGCATTATAAGCGGTTTATCCAGAGATAGAGAGATCACACTGAACTGGGGTCTTATTTATAAAACTGTGCGCAGGATTCTTACTTAAAATGTACGTAGCCTACCCCCAAAAGCCTAAAATGGCGTGCGCCCAAAAGAAATCCGATGTATAAAACCGTGCGTACGCACACTTGTAAGCAATGTTCCCTTTATAAATCACAGACTACCCACAAGTGTGTGTACGTGAATTTCCATTTTACCCCGCCCCGAACACGCCCGTTTTTAACCATAAATGCAGTAGGGGTTAAATCCCTCAGAGCGTCATGGCCGTCCATTATGGCCGTCCTCGCTAGGGGGAGTTTTGGCCGTCCATAACGGCCGTCCTCGCTAGGGGGAGTTTTGGCGCTGATCTTTGCATGTATGGACGGCCGTTATGGCCGGCCATGATTCGTTTTCATGGCTGTCCCTGTTTTTCATGGTTGTCCATGATTTTCATGGCTGTCCATGATTTTCATGGACGGCCATGATTCGTTTTTCATGGCTGTCCGTGTTTTTCATGGCTTTAACATGGTTTAGGGTTTGCCTAGGCTACATATATTTTAAGTATTTCATGAATTGTTTATAAAGACTTAAACTTTGTATTATGACCCTGCCTACATTGCTTTTTCGGTCCTAGGCTACATATATTTTAAGTATTTCATGAATTGTTTATAAAGACTTAAATTTTGTGTTATGACCCTGCCTACATTGCTTTTTCGGGCTGTTAAGCCGTCAGTTTACACTCCAATTTAGCGCATGAACCACTTTGAACCACAAATCTAAACCTTGCAATACCATGCTATGCAAGTCAACTTTTGAAAATATGTATTTAGCCTTGTACCAGCGAAAGTCGTTTTTGACTATGGATCCGGCGATATGTTATCTTACACGCCGGTAAAGTTAGCATTGAGACAGAAGTTAGCATTAAAACATCATAACACACGGCTGTTCAACACATTTGTCATTTAATGAAGTTGTTAGTTGACCAATTATGATTGCAGAAACAAAACGTTATGCCCTGGCAGTCTGTTTAAGCAGTCCGGCAGAGGGACTGCTAAACTGGCAGCGCCCTAGCTATCTCAACGGAGCTTCGAGAGCCGTTCTGCGGGTGCAGAGCTGGAGACAAGCTGGTCAGGAGGGCGGTGACTGTGGTGGAGATATGCGGGGCAAGCTCTTGGCCATCATGGGCAATGTCAATCATCCCCTCCGCCATGTCGTGGCAGGACAGTCCAGCAGCCTCCGTGGCGTGCGGCCCAACACCCTACGTTCTCGTACTGATCAGCGCATATATATTGTTGTATTGTCTGTTTGTAGGCCTATTGTATCGTGATGTCTGTAGCTACATATAGGCCTAGGGAGCTGTGAGAGACACCTGAATTTCCCCACGGGATTAATAAAGTAGCCTATATATCTAAAACCCCAACATCGACTATTAAATCAAACAATGTAGCCTAACATAAATAAAAGCATAGAACCCGGCTCATAAATAGCTTTCCTGCTATTGATAAATAGTTCAGCCAAAGCGGCACATTCCGTGATGCCTGTAAAGTAGGCTATTCTTATGACCTAAAACAAGAACATTTCAATTAAAAATAAACTGAGAAAATACATTGTTATTGCATTTGGTGTTGTAAGCATAATTAATACAACATAACAAAACAGCATCGCCGTCTGTCTATCTTGCTCCCCCTAGCGACGGACGTCCATGCGAAAAAGGTTGTTTCTGCTATCATAATTGGTTTACTAACAACTTCATTAAATTACCTATTGGCTATGTGTGTTGAACAGCCATGTCAATTTAGGATGTTTTAATAACTGTAGCCCTTCTGGTTGAATGCTAACTTTACCGTGTAAGATAACATGTCCTCGGATCCTATAGTCAAAAACGACTTTTGCTGGTGCTACAAGGCTAAATGCATATTTTCAAAAGTTGACTTGCATAGCATGGTATTGCAAGGTTTAGATTTGTGGTTCAAAGTGGTTCATGCGCTAAATTGGAGTGTAAACTGACGGCTTAACAGCCCGAAAAAGCAATGTAGGCAGGGTCATAACACAAAGTTTAAGTCTTTATAAACAATTCATGAAATACTTAAAATATATGTAGCCTAGGACCGAAAAAGCAATGTAGGCAGGGTCATAATACAAAGTTTAAGTCTTTATAAACAATTCATGAAATACTTAAAATATATGTAGCCTAGGCAAACCCTAAACCAGGCCTATTCATATGGCGGCCCGCGGGCCACATCCGGCCCAGAAGCACCTTCCGAGTGGCCCAGCCCGTGGTCCCGCAAAAAGCGCATAGAAAAGTATATATAAAAAAATTAAAAATTAAAATTCGAGCCTTGCCTTCAGAAATTCCCACAGTAGTACAGACCGTGAATGCAACACTCGGCGTAACCGAGCAACATAAATCTAGCATCATTCAACCCACAATTCCGCGCGTTGTTGTGTTTCTTATGTCAATGGTCTGTCAAGAAGAAAGTGATTGAAGGCGAGTCATAAGCTAATCTAACATGTCTTTGTCAACTCAAAAACGCCAAGTGGACACTGAAAACCGTCGGTTCAACCCAACCTGGACTGACAAGTATTTATTCATTTTGCCGCCCAATCCAAACGCCAAACCGATGTGTTTAATTTGTAATGAGTGTGTTGCGGTATTTAAAGATTATAATGTGCGGAGACACCACATTGAAAAACACCCGACCTTCCGCTCAAACTTTCCCGATGGATCTCAGGAGAGGGCTGCAAAGATGCAGAGTTTGCTGGCATCTTACAACCGGAGCTGTGCTACTATGATGCGGACATGCACGGCCCAAGAGAGGGCTACAGCCGCTTCCCTTCGTGTGTCATGGATCTTGGCAAAAAAGAAAAGGCCATTTACAGACTCTGAAACCGTAAAAGAGTGCATGCTGGTCGTCGTGAATGAGGTTATAAATGACGACAAAGTAAAAACAAGCGTGACCTCTGCCATTAAAAACGTACCCCTGTCAGACACATCAAATATTCGCAGGGTCCAACTTCTTGCTATGTGTTCGAAACGCTTTTGGAAGGCCTGAAGAAAGCTGATGTCATGTCTATAGCAGTAGACGAGTCCACAGATAAGACGGATACCGCCCAACTGTGCATATATGTCCGTTTTTTTTGACGGCAAATGCTTCAGAGAGGAACTGCTCGGCTTGCTGCCGTTAAAAGGACACACAACAAGCGAGGTAGCCTACTCTTTGAGAAGATTTCTACTTTTTTCGAAGACAACGGCCTTGATATGAGACGTGTGTGCATGCTTGTAACAGACGGGGCTCCATCCATGACGGGAAAAGTTAATGGTTTGGCTGCACGTTGGTCCGCTGTTGCACCTCAGATGATACCCTTACACTGCATTGTGCATCAGACGGTATTGTGCGCAAAACTAAGCAGGGAGCTCAAGACGACAATGGACAGCGTGATGGCGACAATTAATTTTATCCGCTCCACATCAAGCCTCCAACACCGCTTATTCCGCATGTTGCTGTCAGAAATGTCTGCTGAGCACCACGACCTGCTTTTGCACAACGACGTCAGGTGGCTTTCCAAAGGCAAAGCGCTGGAGCGTTTCTGTGAATTAAAAGAGGAAATCACAGCCTTCCTCCGCAGCAGCAAGCAGAAAAAGGCCGAAACACACTTGAACCGAATGCTGGATGACAACTTCATTGGCGATGTCTGCTTTCTCAGTGACATATTCAAACACCTGAATGGCTTAAATGTGGGACTACAAGGCAGAGACAAAACTGTCATTGAACTGGTGGAACAGATGCGCGCATTCCAAGTCAAACTGGATCTATTCGGGACTGACTTGAGCACAGGCCGAATGTTGCATTTTCCGACGCTCTGCAAATGCATCTCATCCCCGGCACGCATCACCGTTAATAAATAAAATAAAAACTTAATATTTTAAATCTA
>CAEFZP010005721.1:637500-639122 GCA_903064625.1 Mallotus villosus
CCCTTTTCCTGCTTTCTGCTTCTGCTCTTTCGCGGTTATCCGCTTTTTCCTCTTCCTTCCTTCCCCCTCCCCTTCCGACTTTCCTCTACTCCCTCCTCTCCTTCCTTACGCCAGTTTTTTTTTGGGTGTCTTATTATTTTTTCCCTCAACTCTCCCGACTTTTTCGATTTTTTCTTTTCCACTGCATCCTTCCTTACCGCCCCATTGGCCAGGACTAACGTCTCCCTGGCCGTTTTTTGTTTACATTCCCTCTTTGTTTCTCCTCCCCGTTCCCCTACACCTTCTTCCTCTCTCGGTGCCATGCCGTGTCAGACATTTGTTTAATTTTTGTTTCTTTGAAATCTCTTTTTCACCCTTGAGCATACGTCTCCGGATTCTTTTTGCAAAAATGAATTTTCAAGAGTGGCCAAGATAAAGTGATTTCCATCGCGAGCAGACACGGAAAATGTTCCTTTTGACCAAAATCCATTTCCATTACCCACTTACAAACAACCCCTGCGGAATGGAAAGAAGTTTCCGTTGTTTATCACGTGTCCCAAACGAGTTCCCGAAAAAAGAGAAGAGGATGCCGAGCAAGTCAAGCAATGAACATCTCCGCTGAAATCAATTAACAATGTATCCTAGAGGTGGGAAGGCAATGAGCGGTTGTAAGCAATGATTCAGGAGCATTAAAATGAGGTAAGTGCACGGCAAAACCTCAGCTGATCCCTGCTTGTGAAGCCAGTATGCAATTACAAACAGTAGTAGTTTAGTTCACTTAGGCACTTTGTCACGCCTCCAGATCGTGCCTCTCATGTTGCTAGGCTCGGCACACGGCAACTCTCCAGACAGTCCTCAGCTGTGTCCAGGTCGGTTGTCTTAGTGATCTGCAGGTTGGTTCTAGGTTCAATCCCAGCTGCTGTTACTAACTCGTACAACACACACAACACAACACACAGGCACGCACTCCACCCCGTTGTGAACCCGAGTTCTCCTCGCGCAGCGTCAGCTGTGTTTCTCTGCGTTCAGCTCCCCCGACTGAGCGAACACGGCGCTGTGAGACTCGGCCATTTGGAGAGAGCGAGAGGTCTGGCAAGTCACGTGGCTGTATTGACATTCAGACTGAAGAGGCGCAGAAAGGCCAGCCAGGGTAGCGATCTATTTGACACAGCAAGTTCTTTATCTGTTTCGGCTGTAATTGAAGATAACAAGGTGTACATTCCCCCAAAGACAAGAAAAAGAGAAAACACAATACTTAAAGAAAAAAGAGAAGAAGAGTGGATTTAGAGCGTTACCTCTGGAGCCCTCGCTGCTTCACAAAGCCAGGAGTTTAACAACAAACTTTGAGAGATTAAACAACCTTGTTCTGCTGCACTGAGACAAATAAGGATTGGACGTTTAAAGAAAATATATTAGACTTGGATGTTGATTCGCGTGTGAGAGAGAAAGAGAGAGATAGAGGTAGAAGAGGAAAGACACAGAAAGAGATCCCATAAATATACATAGTAAACATTGGAAGATACTTTCATCCGTCAAGGTGCATGGTACCCGTCAAGGAGAAGCGTTGCATGTAGGTGGGCCTCAATCCGGGTCAGAACCCAAGGTCACGAGGTGAACCTTCGTTTTTGTAGGTAACAATTGAG
>CAEFZP010005722.1:0-40000 GCA_903064625.1 Mallotus villosus
TCAAACCATACCCCCAGGTATATGTCTTACACCAGCAGGGGGCAGCAACGCGCGCAACGAGCCGCGTACAGAAGAAGAAGACGCTTCCTGTCGTACACCGGATGCTTTGAACCATTTGAAGGATTTGCGCGATAGACGGAGCCATACCTTCTTAGTTAACTAGAAGTGTATCAACTGTCTCTAGCTAACTATCTCGATAGTCGACTTTCACAAGCTACATAACAATCTAGATAACTAGTCAACTGAACTGTAAATTAGCTAACCGACTAGATATCAAATGTCACTAGCTACTATCTAGATAGCGAAACCAGACAGCGAACCTAGGAGCGGTTTCCAACGAGGATGGAGGTGTTCCTCCACGGCTACCGTGACAGAAGTGAAGCGGGTGAGTTAGCTTGCAAGCGAAGGACCTGTAACATGATCGTTCAAGTTTCAAGTTTATGTAACAAGTACAGTTACAGGTGCATTACAATGATTTGGTCTTGCTCATCTGGACAATCCATAGCGGCTTCTCTAAACCTGTATGAAATGATCTAAACCAGTCATAATTTCTAACGTAAATGATCGATTTCAGAATCAGGAAGGGGTTTTAATCGCCATGAAAGTTTGCACAGACAAGGAATATACTTTGGCAGGAAGGTGCATACATTCAACATATAGGAGTAAATCTTAAATAAGTGGTTTAAACAAGTCTAACTATACTATTATACAAAAGATGCATTGTCTGATGTATACAATATATATGATCATTTGAAACATGGAATTATACTGAATAGTTAACCTAAAAACTGCTAATTCGGGGGGGTGGGGGATTGTCTGGTAGGGTGGCAGGTGGGGTACAGGCAAGTGGGGTTGACCCCGGGTCCCTCTCCTCTATGCAGGAACGGGGGTGGTTGGGGGAGGTGTTCCAGCACGTGTCAGAGCTGGTGCTTCCTGTAGCGCCCCCCCCTGGTGAGACTGCAGGCCGGCTGGCTGCTGCCATGGTGACGAGGGTGGAGCAGCTGGCGCCCTGCTCGCTCTCTCTGCCCCTCAGCTACAGGTGAGGCACAGGTACGACTCTCTCTGCCCCTCAGCTACAGGTGAGGCACAGGTACGACTCTCTCTGCCTCTCAGCTACAGGTGAGGCACAGGTAGGACTCTCTCTGCCCCTCAGCTACAGGTGAGGCACAGGTACGACTCTCTCTGCCCCTCAGCTACAGGTGAGGCACAGGTAAGACTCTCTCTGCCCCTCAGCTACAGGTGAGGCACAGGTACGACTCTCTCTGCCCCTCAGCTACAGGTGAGGCACAGGTACGACTCTGCCTCTCAGCTACAGGTGAGGCACAGGTAAGACTCTCTTGCCCCTCAGCTACAGGTGAGGCACAGGTACGACTCTCTCTACCCCTCAGCTACAGGTGAGGCACAGGTACGACTCTCTTGCCCCTCAGGTACAGGTGAGGCACAGGTACGACTCTCTCTGCCCCACAGCTACAGGTGAGGCACAGGTAGGACTTTCTCTGCCCTCAGCTACAGGTGAGGCACAGGTACGACTCTGCCTCTCAGCTACAGGTGAGGCACAGGTACGACTCTCTTGCCCCTCAGGTACAGGTGAGGCACAGGTACGACTCTCTCTGTCCCTCAGCTACAGGTAAGGCACAGCTACGACTCTAATTTTGTGATTAATTACGATTAATCATATGAAATAATGCGATTAAACATGTGAAATAATACGATTAATCGCAATTAAATATTTTAATCGCTTGACAACCCTAACATAAATGGCTCGCGCACATGTGCGTGTAAAGCAGAGCATCAGCAGAGCGTCAGCAGGCACCCAAACCCAGAGGAGAGTTTAGGAGTTTTCTGTTGCGTTCTTCAGCGGGCGAACAGAATGGATCGAACAGAATCGATTTTTGAATCGCCAAAAATAGTATTGCAATATATCTATTATCTATCTATCTATTTTTCCCCCCATTCCTAAGGAACAGTGTGAAATACAATCAGTCAAGTCATAAGCCCCTCAAGGACATGAACAGTGATGTTTGCTAATTGGTTTCTGGTGATCGACAATGTTCTCATGGTCACCTGCCTCACCTGCCTCATCTGCCTCACACTTAAAGTATTTCCATACGTGGCTCTTCCACTTTTAGTGTCTAGTGGAGCCCCGGCAGCATTAACTGCAGCATTAGCTGCTTGTCCAGTGATGCGTTGTCGCTAGATTTAGCGACTTTTCATCTTCCCTAGTGACAAAAAATCAGATCTAGCGACTTTTCAGAGAGCCACTAGCACCTTCTGGTGAGATTGTTTTGGCAACACTGTACTTGTCTGACTGCTGCTCGGGACTTCACAAATTCTGGTATCGTACCGTCTTTTGGTTTGAGTACCGACTTGGTACAGTAGTGTAGACTAATCCTCACCATCTTTCTGGTTGCTAGGCTTGTCTCCATATCCGAGTTGGTATCCAGGCAACGGACCGCATGCTTCAGCAACCAGAGCTGGAGCACCAATCAGCACAGAGAATGGGTTAGGGAGGCGGTGCTGCCCAATCACAGAGCTCTGCCGCGGGCCAACCTCCTGCTGATTGGCTGTCTAACTGCTGGGCATGGCTCCGGGAAGCCATGTGATGGGTCCTGGCGAGTGAAGGATGCAAGCGGCAGCTTCCACTGTGAGGTGAGAGAGAGGAGGAGCAGCTTACACTGTGAGGTGAGAGAGAGGAGCAGCGTACACTGTGAGGTGAGAGAGAGGAGCAGCTTCCACTGTGAGGTGAGAGAGAGGAGCAGCTTCCACTGTGAGGTGAGAGAGAGGAGCAGCTTCCACTGTGAGGTGAGAGAGAGGAGCAGCTTACACTGTGAGGTGAGAGAGGAGGAGCAGCTTACACTGTGAGGTGAGAGAGAGGAGCGGCAGCTTACACTGTGAGGTGAGAGAGGAGCAGCTTACACTGTGAGGTGAGAGAGAGGAGCAGCTTACACTGTGAGGTGAGAGAGAGGAGCGCTTCAGTGTGAGGTGAGAGAGAGGAGCAGCTTACACTGTGAGGTGAGAGAGGAGCAGCTTACACTGTGAGGTGAGAGAGAGGAGCAGCTTACACTGTGAGGTGAGAGAGAGGAGCGTCTAGTGTGAGGTGAGAGAGAGGAGCAGCTTACACTGTGAGGTGAGAGAGAGGAGCAGCTTCCACTGTGAGGTGAGAGAGGAGCAGCTTACACTGTGAGGTGAGAGAGAGGAGCAGCTTCCACTGTGAGGTGAGAGAGAGGAGCAGCTTACACTGTGAGGTGAGAGAGAGGAGGAGCTTACACTGTGAGGTGAGAGAGAGGAGGAGCAGCTTACACTGTGAGGTGAGAGAGAGGAGCAGCTTCCACTGTGAGGTGAGAGAGAGGAGGAGCAGCTTACACTGTGAGGTGAGAGAGAGGAGCAGCGTACACTGTGAGGTGAGAGAGAGGAGCAGCTTCCACTGTGAGGTGAGAGAGAGGAGGAGCAGCTTACACTGTGAGGTGAGAGAGAGGAGCAGCTTCCACTGTGAGGTGAGAGAGAGGAGCAGCAGCTTACACTGTGAGGTGAGAGAGAGGAGGAGCAGCTTACACTGTGAGGTGAGAGAGAGGAGCAGCTTACACTGTGAGGTGAGAGAGAGGAGCAGCTTACACTGTGAGGTGAGAGAGAGGAGCAGCTTCCACTGTGAGGTGAGAGAGAGGAGCAGCAGCTTACACTGTGAGGTGAGAGAGAGGAGGAGCAGCTTCCACTGTGAGGTGAGAGAGAGGAGGAGCAGCGTACACTGTGAGGTGAGAGAGAGGAGCAGCTTACACTGTGAGGTGAGAGAGAGGAGCAGCTTCCACTGTGAGGTGAGAGAGAGGAGCAGCTTACACTGTGAGGTGAGAGAGAGGAGGAGCAGCGTACACTGTGAGGTGAGAGAGAGGAGCAGCTTACACTGTGAGGTGAGAGAGAGGAGCGGCAGCTTACACTGTGAGGTGAGAGAGGAGCAGCTTACACTGTGAGGTGAGAGGAGGAGCAGCGTACACTGTGAGGTGAGAGAGAGGAGCAGCTTACACTGTGAGGTGAGAGAGAGGAGCGGCAGCTTACACTGTGAGGTGAGAGAGAGGAGCAGCTTCCACTGTGAGGTGAGAGAGAGGAGCAGCTTCCACTGTGAGGTGAGAGAGAGGAGCAGCTTACACTGTGAGGTGAGAGAGGAGCAGCTTACACTGTGAGGTGAGAGAGGAGGAGCAGCTTACACTGTGAGGTGAGAGAGGAGGAGCAGCTTACACTGTGAGGTGAGAGAGGAGGAGCAGCTTACACTGTGAGGTGAGAGAGAGGAGCAGCTTCCACTGTGAGGTGAGAGAGAGGAGCAGCTTCCACTGTGAGGTGAGAGAGAGGAGGAGCAGCTTACACTGTGAGGTGAGAGAGAGGAGGAGCAGCTTACACTGTGAGGTGAGAGAGAGGAGGAGCAGCTTCCACTGTGAGGTGAGAGAGAGGAGCAGCTTCCACTGTGAGGTGAGAGAGAGGAGCAGCTTACACTGTGAGGTGAGAGAGAGGAGCAGCTTCCACTGTGAGGTGAGAGAGAGGAGCAGCTTCCACTGTGAGGTGAGAGAGAGGAGCAGCTTACACTGTGAGGTGAGAGAGAGGAGCAGCTTCCACTGTGAGGTGAGAGAGAGGAGGAGCTTACACTGTGAGGTGAGAGAGAGGAGCAGCAGCTTACACTGTGAGGTGAGAGAGAGGAGGAGCAGCTTCCACTGTGAGGTGAGAGAGAGGAGGAGCAGCTTCCACTGTGAGGTGAGAGAGAGGAGCGGCAGCTTACACTGTGAGGTGAGAGAGAGGAGCAGCGTACACTGTGAGGTGAGAGAGAGGAGCAGCTTACACTGTGAGGTGAGAGAGAGGAGGAGCAGCTTACACTGTGAGGTGAGAGAGAGGAGCAGCTTACACTGTGAGGTGAGAGAGAGGAGCAGCTTCCACTGTGAGGTGAGAGAGAGGAGCGGCAGCTTACACTGTGAGGTGAGAGAGAGGAGCAGCTTACACTGTGAGGTGAGAGAGAGGAGCAGTTTACACTGTGAGGTGAGAGAGAGGAGCAGCAGCTTACACTGTGAGGTGAGAGAGAGGAGCAGCTTACACTGTGAGGTGAGAGAGAGGAGCAGCTTACACTGTGAGGTGAGAGAGAGGAGCAGCTTCCACTGTGAGGTGAGAGAGAGGAGCAGCAGCTTCCACTGTGAGGTGAGAGAGAGGAGGAGCTTACACTGTGAGGTGAGAGAGAGGAGCAGCAGCTTACACTGTGAGGTGAGAGAGAGGAGGAGCAGCTTACACTGTGAGGTGAGAGAGAGGAGCAGCTTCCACTGTGAGGTGAGAGAGGAGGAGCAGCTTACACTGTGAGGTGAGAGAGAGGAGCAGCTTCCACTGTGAGGTGAGAGAGAGGAGGAGCAGCTTACACTGTGAGGTGAGAGAGGAGCAGCTTCCACTGTGAGGTGAGAGAGAGGAGCAGCTTCCCACTGTGAGGTGAGAGAGAGGAGCAGCTTCCACTGTGAGGTGAGAGAGAGGAGCAGCTTACACTGTGAGGTGAGAGAGAGGAGGAGCAGCTTACACTGTGAGGTGAGAGAGAGGAGCAGCTTCCACTGTGAGGTGAGAGAGAGGAGCAGCTTCCACTGTGAGGTGAGAGAGAGGAGGAGCAGCTTCCACTGTGAGGTGAGAGAGAGGAGCAGCTTACACTGTGAGGTGAGAGAGAGGAGGAGCAGCGTACACTGTGAGGTGAGAGAGAGGAGCAGCTTACACTGTGAGGTGAGAGAGAGGAGCAGCTTACACTGTGAGGTGAGAGAGAGGAGGAGCAGCGTACACTGTGAGGTGAGAGAGAGGAGCAGCTTACACTGTGAGGTGAGAGAGAGGAGCAGCTTACACTGTGAGGTGAGAGAGAGGAGCAGCAGCTTCCACTGTGAGGTGAGAGAGAGGAGCAGCTTCCACTGTGAGGTGAGAGAGGAGCAGCTTACACTGTGAGGTGAGAGAGGAGGAGCAGCTTACACTGTGAGGTGAGAGAGAGGAGCAGCTTCCACTGTGAGGTGAGAGAGAGGAGCAGCTTCCACTGTGAGGTGAGAGAGAGGAGGAGCTTACACTGTGAGGTGAGAGAGAGGAGCAGCAGCTTACACTGTGAGGTGAGAGAGAGGAGGAGCAGCTTCCACTGTGAGGTGAGAGAGAGGAGGAGCAGCTTCCACTGTGAGGTGAGAGAGAGGAGCGGCAGCTTACACTGTGAGGTGAGAGAGAGGAGCAGCGTACACTGTGAGGTGAGAGAGAGGAGCAGCTTCCACTGTGAGGTGAGAGAGAGGAGCAGCAGCTTACACTGTGAGGTGAGAGAGAGGAGCAGCTTCCACTGTGAGGTGAGAGAGAGGAGCAGCAGCTTACACTGTGAGGTGAGAGAGAGGAGCAGCAGCTTACACTGTGAGGTGAGAGAGAGGAGGAGCAGCTTACACTGTGAGGTGAGAGAGAGGAGCAGCTTCCACTGTGAGGTGAGAGAGAGGAGCAGCTTCCACTGTGAGGTGAGAGAGAGGAGCAGCTTACACTGTGAGGTGAGAGAGGAGCAGCTTACACTGTGAGGTGAGAGAGAGGAGCAGCTTACACTGTGAGGTGAGAGAGAGGAGCAGCGTCTAGTGTGGAACCATCTCTAGTGTGTGTAATCATGTCTAGTGTGTGTGTGTGTGTAACCATCTCTAGTGTGTGTAATCATGTCTAGTGTGTGTGTGTGTGTAACTATCTCTGGTGTGTGTAATGATTGTCTCCAGCTCCTACGCCCTTCTCCTCTCTGGCTGGGCCCCCCTATGATCTTCCCCTGCTGGAACTACATCCCCCATCATGCTGCAGGTCAACATCAGGGAGAGGAAGGCTACTTAGAGCTGATTGGCTCTCCCTTGCCTCTGACCTCTCACCCCGAACCAGGATTGGCCCTCGACTCTGGAGGGGCGGAGCTCCGCAATGCTGTTGGAGTCCGAGAGGCCTCAGCCCTCCTCCAGCACAGGTACACACACACACACACACACACACACTCTCACATACACACTTTCTCACACACACACACATACACTCGAACTCTCACACACACACACTCACACACAGTCTCCTACTGCTTAGGTAGGTGTGTATATAGAAAGACAGATGAATAGATAGAGATACAGACAGTTAGAAACATACAGGACCCTAAGGTAACATCACACATACATGACTAACCCTGAGGTAACATCACACATACATGACTAATCCTGAGGTAACATCACACATACATGACTAATCCTGAGGTAACATCACACCTACATGACTAATCCTGAGGTAACATCACACATACATGACTAACCCTGAGGTAACATCACACCTACATGACTAACCCTGAGGTAACATCACACATACATGACTAATCCTGAGGTAACATCACACCTACATGACTAATCCTGAGGTAACATCACACATACATGACTAATCCTGAGGTAACATCACACATACATGACTAATCCTGAGGTAACATCACACCTACATGACTAATCCTGAGGTAACATCACACATACATGACTAATCCTGAGGTAACATCACACCTACATGACTAATCCTGAGGTAACATCACACATACATGACTAACCCTGAGGTAACATCACACATACATGACTAACCCTGAGGTAACATCACACATACATGACTAATCCTGAGGTAACAGGGAAATGTGCCTGACTTGAGTCATTATTTATCTGCGTGTGTGTGTGTGTGTGTGTGTGTGTGTGTGTGTGTGTATGTGGTGTATGTGGTGTGTGTGTGTGTGTGTGTGTGTGTATGTGGTGTGTGTGCGCGTGTGTGTGCAGGTCTAAGGGCAGGCGTCTGCAGGTGTTTGGGCAGGTGAGTGCAGTCTGCCCCCTGCTGGAGATCGCTGGGAAAACCTTCTTCTGTCTCCACCTGCAGGAGGAGGAACACACTCTTCCTGTTCTGGTCACGGTGAGAGAGTGAGTGTGTGTGTGTAATAGAGAGTGTGTGTGAGAGTTTGTGTGCGTATAGCCTCCAGTTACAGGTTTTATGTTCAGGTCAGGGGGATGAGCGGTTAGGGAATCGGGCTAGTAATCAGAAGGTTGCTGGTTTGATTCCCGGCCATGCTTATTGACGTTGTGTCCTTTGGCAAGGCACTTCACCCTACTTGCCTCGGGGGAATGTCCCTGTACTCACTGTAGTTTGCTCTGGATAAGAGCTTCTGCTAAATGACTGAATGTAAATGTTCCTCCCCAGGACCCAGGGTGTGTGTGGTGGAAAGGCTGCGTGTGTGTAGGTCAGAAGGTGTGTGTGTCAGGGCTGCGTGTGTGTGCGCTCCGCTGCTGGGCTGGAAACAGAGTTCTGACTGTGACTGCCCAGTCCACCCTCTCTCTGCTGGACACACACACCTCAGACACACACACACGCAGCCCAGAGACGCACAGCCCAGAGACACACACACACACCTCAGACACACACACACGCAGCCCAGAGACGCACAGCCCAGAGACACACACACACACCTCAGACACACACACACGCAGCCCAGAGACACACACACACACCTCAGACACCACACACGCAGCCCAGAGACACACACACACACCTCAGACACACACACACGCAGCCCAGAGACGCACAGCCCAGAGACACACACACACACCTCAGACACACACACACGCAGCCCAGACACACACACACACACCTCAGACACACACACACACAGCCCAGAGACACACACACACACCCTGGATGAGGAGAGTGTAGACACAGGTGAATCCCAGATCTCAGAACTGTGTCTCAGCCAAGCAGATACACACACACACCCCGACCAGGACACACACACACACCCTCACCAGGACACACACACTGCTCTGGACGTCCTACGGATGAAATTCTCCCGAGTCATCAGCTACAAGGTGCCTGTCTGTTTGTCTGTCTCTGTCCGCTTCTCTGTCTGTGTACACAGGGTTAGGGCCTGTCCACACTAATGCTGCTTCTCTGTCTGTGTACACAGGGTTAGGGCCTGTCCACACTAATGCTGCTTCTCTGTCTGTGTACACAGGGTTAGGGCCTGTCCACACTAATGCTGCTTCTCTGTCTGTGTACACAGGGTTAGGGCCTGTCAGGGTTAGGGCCTGTCCACTTCTCTGTCTGTGTACACAGGGTTAGGGCCTGTCAGGGTTAGGGCCTGTCCACACTAATGCTCTCCATCCTTAGATCCTGCTGTGACTCCTCTCCTTTCTCCTGATAGGGTGTTGTGACCAGTGTGTTGAGTGAAGGGGCGGGCCTTTATGTGATTGACGGGAAGGTGGGGCTGTGTCTGGCCTATCAGCCTCTGGGGAGGCGTGGCCTGCGGCCGGGGGCGGAGATAGAACTCTCTGGCGTCCACTTCCTGTACCGTCCCAGCCCCGCCAGCTTACCCAGCATGCTGTGCGTGTGTCTGCGCTCAAGCCTGCGTATCACTGCCTTCAGCCGACTGGTCCCTGACGACCCACCTAGTAACCACCATAGTGACTCCATGTTGCCCCGGCTACTGTTGGAGAGGAACCTGGGCATCTCCAAATACCTGTGGCTGTGCCACTGCTGCACACTGCTGAGAGACAGGTACATCTATATCATACTGTGTGTGTGTGTGGGTATATGTACTATATGTGTGGGTATATGTACTATATGTGTGGGTATATGTACTATATGTGTGGGTATATGTACTATATGTGTGTGCTTGTTTAACAGTAGTATCCTCTGCAGGCTGGTTCCCTCCATGGTGAGAGAGGAGAAGCTGTGTGTGGTGGGGGGCAGACTGCTGGAGCTGGTGTTCCCTCTAAGGGGGGGAGGGGGAGAGGGGGGAGGAGAGGGAGGAAGAGGAGGAGGGAGGAGAGACATTTACTCTGAGATGCTGCAGGAGCCTCACCACTGTCTCCTGACTGAGGTACACACACACACACACACACACACACACACACACGCTCACACGTACACACACTCATATTCCCTGTTTGTCAGTTATCTACAGCGAGTATCATCATTACCTGTGTGACCCCTCTGTGTCTCCTCTGACCCCAGTACCAGGTGTGTGTGCCGGGGTGTGTGTACGTGTCGCTGGCAGAGTGTGTGAGGGAGCAGGAGAGCTGGGCCTCCTTCAGCCTGCACTCTCTCCTGGAGGGGCAGGATCCAGAGAGCCTGACTCAGGCTGAGCTCAACCCAGCCCTGGCCTGGTCCTGGAGCCTCTCTGCTGGGGCCCAGCAACACCCACTTCCCCTGCTTCTGGTCGGCCTGCTGGATCTCCCTCCAGTTCACACACACTCATCCTCACACACACACACACGTGCACACTCATCCTCACACCCTCTCCGGTTGAGAGACCAGACTGGTGACGTGGCCTGCGTTGTCACGGAGACCTCCAATGATGACCAGAAATCTCAGAGAGCTGTGTCCAACACTGCGTGGATAGGTAGGATGAGGTGTGTGTGTTCCAGGCTGTCTGGTGTGTGTGTAACGTGTGTGTGTAACGTGTGTGTGTGTGTGTTCCAGGCTGTCTGGTGTGTGTGTAACGTGTGTGTGTGTGTTCCAGGCTGTCTGGTGTGTGTGTAACGTGTGTGTGTAACGTGTGTGTGTGTGTGTTCCAGGCTGTCTGGTGTGTGTGTAACGTGTGTGTGTAACGTGTGTGTGTGTGTGTTCCAGGCTGTCTGGTGTGTGTGTAACGTGTGTGTGTGTGTTCCAGGCTGTCTGGTGTGTGTGTAACGTGTGTGTGTGTGTGTGTTCCAGGCTGTCTGGTGTGTGTGTAACGTGTGTGTGTGTTGCAGGCTGTCTGGTGTGTGTGTAACGTGTGTGTGTGTGTGTGTTCCAGGCTGTCTGGTGTGTGTGTAACGTGTGTGTGTGTGTTCCAGGCTGTCTGGTGTGTGTGGAGCGCTTCACTGTGGTAACCGAGAGGTTCCTCCAATCAGAATTCCCGTCCTACACACACCTGGACCAGAACCACTACATCAAACACAAGCACTGCAGGTACACACACACACACACACACACAATGCAGGTACACACACTCAGGACCAACCCTAATGCCTGTGTGTGTGTTTCAGGGTGTATCTACAGTTCAGTCTGGATGATGTTCATATCCTCAGCCCATCTGCATCCATGAGAACTGTACTGCAGACAGACAGAGACAGGGAGGGAGGAGAGAGGGAAGGAGGTGTGGAGCGAGGGAGGGAGGGAGGAGAGAGGGAAGGAGGTGTGGAGCGAGGAGAGAGGGAAGGAGGTGGGGAGGGAGGAGAGAGGGGAGGAGGTGTGGAGCGAGGGAGGGAGGGAGGAGAGAGGGAAGGAGGTGGGGAGGGAGGAGAGAGGGAAGGAGGTGGGGAGGGAGGAGAGATGGGAGGAGGTGTGTGAGCGAGGAGAGAGGGAAGGAGGTGGGGAGGGAGGAGAGGATCGAGAGGGATGGTGGGCGCAGGAGCCCGAGTTGGCCCGAAGGAAGAGGAAGAGAGAAGAGGGATGGAGGAGAGGAGAGAGGGAGGGGTTAGGAAGAGAGACATTAGACAAGACCCAGCCCCTCCTGTTGCTATGGAGATGGATGTGGGAGGGTCCTTGTTAACAAGTGACAGACCACGCCCAGTGACCTCTGCACCCTGTGTTTCCGTGGTGATGAGAGTGGAGTGGAAGGAGGGGCTAGCATGGAGGAACATGGGGATTGGTTCAAAGGGCAAGGGGGCAGGGCTATCTTTGTGCTTTTCTTTGAGGGCCCAGTTGATTGGTCTGGTACAGAGATGGGGGTGGGACCCCCGGAACACTCCTCTACTGGAGAGAGAGAAGGAGAGAGAGAAGGAGAGAGAGAAGGAGAGAGAGGTGGAGAGAGAGGAGGAGAGAGAGGTGGAGAGAGAAAGGGTAAGTGTTCACTAGAACCATGTTCCTCGTCTCTGTAATGAACCACCATGCAGAGAACTCAGAACGCAACTCTCTCTGTCTCCCTCATCACAACTCTCTCTGTCTCCCTCATCACAACTCTCCCCCTCATCACAACTCTCTCTGTCTCCCTCATCACAACTCTCTCTGTCTCCCTCATCACAACTCTCTCTGTCTCCCTCATCACAACTCTCTCTGTCTCCCTCATCACAACTCTCTCTGTCTCCCTCATCACAACTCTCTCTGTCTCCCTCATCACAACTCTCTCTGTCTCCCTCATCACAACTCTCTCTGTCTCCCTCATCACAACTCTCTCTGTCTCCCTCATCACAACTCTCTCTGTCTCCCTCATCACAACTCTCTCTGTCTCCCTCATCACAACTCTCTCTGTCTCCCTCATCACAACTCTCTCTGTCTCCCTCATCACAACTCTCTCTGTCTCCCTCATCACAACTCTCTCTGTCTCCCTCATCACAACTCTCTCTGTCTCCCTCATCACAACTCTCTCCCTCATCACAACTCTCTCTGTCTCCCTCATCACAACTCTCTCTGTCTCCCTCATCACAACTCTCTCTGTCTCCCTCATCACAACTCTCTCTCTCTCCCTCATCACAACTCTCTCTGTCTCCCTCATCACAACTCTCTCTGTCTCCCTCATCACAACTCTCTCTGTCTCCCTCATCACAACTCTCTCTGTCTCCCTCATCACAACTCTCTCTGTCTCCCTCATCACAACTCTCTCTGTCTCCCTCATCACAACTCTCTCTGTCTCCCTCATCACAACTCTCTCTGTCTCCCTCATCACAACTCTCTCTGTCTCCCTCATCACAACTCTCTCTGTCTCCCTCATCACAACTCTCTCTGTCTCCCTCATCACAACTCTCTCTGTCTCCCTCATCACAACTCTCTCTGTCTCCCTCATCACAACTCTCTCTGTCTCCCTCATCACAACTCTCTCTGTCTCCCTCATCACAACTCTCTCTGTCTCCCTCATCACAACTCTCTCTGTCTCCCTCATCACAACTCTCTCTGTCTCCCTCATCACAACTCTCTCGTCTCCCTCATCACAACTCTCTCTGTCTCCCTCATCACAACTCTCTCTGTCTCCCTCATCACAACTCTCTCTGTCTCCCTCATCACAACTCTCTCTGTCTCCCTCATCACAACTCTCTCTGTCTCCCTCATCACAACTCTCTCTGTCTCCCTCATCACAACTCTCTCTGTCTCCCTCATCACAACTCTCTCTGTCTCCCTCATCACAACTCTCTCTGTCTCCCTCATCACAACTCTCTCTGTCTCCCTCATCACAACTCTCTCTGTCTCCCTCATCACAACTCTCTCTGTCTCCCTCATCACAACTCTCTCTGTCTCCCTCATCACAACTCTCTCTGTCTCCCTCATCACAACTCTCTCTGTCTCCCTCATCACAACTCTCTCTGTCTCCCTCATCACAACTCTCTCTGTCTCCCTCATCACAACTCTCTCTGTCTCCCTCATCACAACTCTCTCTGTCTCCCTCATCACAACTCTCTCTGTCTCCCTCATCACAACTCTCTCTGTCTCCCTCATCACAACTCTCTCTGTCTCCCTCATCACAACTCTCTCTGTCTCCCTCATCACAACTCTCTCTGTCTCCCTCATCACAACTCTCTCTGTCTCCCTCATCACAACTCTCTCTGTCTCCCTCATCACAACTCTCTCTGTCTCCCTCATCACAACTCTCTCTGTCTCCCTCATCACAACTCTCTCTGTCTCCCTCATCACAACTCTCTCTGTCTCCCTCATCACAACTCTCTCTGTCTCCCTCATCACAACTCTCTCTGTCTCCCTCATCACAACTCTCTCTGTCTCCCTCATCACAACTCTCTCTGTCTCCCTCATCACAAACTCTCTCTGTCTCCCTCATCACAACTCTCTCTGTCTCCCTCATCACAACTCTCTCTGTCTCCCTCATCACAACTCTCTCTGTCTCCCTCATCACAACTCTCTCTGTCTCCCTCATCACAACTCTCTCTGTCTCCCTCATCACAACTCTCTCTGTCTCCCTCATCACAACTCTCTCTGTCTCCCTCATCACAACTCTCTCTGTCTCCCTCATCACAACTCTCTCTGTCTCCCTCATCACAACTCTCTCTGTCTCCCTCATCACAACTCTCTCTGTCTCCCTCATCACAACTCTCTCTGTCTCCCTCATCACAACTCTCTCTGTCTCCCTCATCACAACTCTCTCTCATCCTCTCTCCCTCATCACAACTCTCTCTGTCTCCCTCATCACAACTCTCTCTGTCTCCCTCATCACAACTCTCTCTGTCTCCCTCATCACAACTCTCTCTGTCTCCCTCATCACAACTCTCTCTGTCTCCCTCATCACAACTCTCTCTGTCTCCCTCATCACAACTCTCTCTGTCTCCCTCATCACAACTCTCTCTGTCTCCCTCATCACAACTCTCTCTGTCTCCCTCATCACAACTCTCTCTGTCTCCCTCATCACAACTCTCTCTGTCTCCCTCATCACAACTCTCTCTGTCTCCCTCATCACAACTCTCTCTGTCTCCCTCATCACAACTCTCTCTGTCTCCCTCATCACAACTCTCTCTGTCTCCCTCATCACAACTCTCTCTGTCTCCCTCATCACAACTCTCTCTGTCTCCCTCATCACAACTCTCTCTGTCTCCCTCATCACAACTCTCTCTGTCTCCCTCATCACAACTCTCTCTGTCTCCCTCATCACAACTCTCTCTGTCTCCCTCATCACAACTCTCTCTGTCTCCCTCATCACAACTCTCTCTGTCTCCCTCATCACAACTCTCTCTGTCTCCCTCATCACAACTCTCTCTGTCTCCCTCATCACAACTCTCGTCCCTCATCACAACTCTCTCTGTCTCCCTCATCACAACTCTCTCTGTCTCCCTCATCACAACTCTCTCTGTCTCCCTCATCACAACTCTCTCGTCCCCTCATCACAACTCTCTCTGTCTCCCTCATCACAACTCTCTCTGTCTCCCTCATCACAACTCTCTCCCTCATCAACTCTCTCCCTCATCACAACTTCTCTGTCTCCCTCATCACAACTCTCTCTGTCTCCCTCATCACAACTCTCTCTGTCTCCCTCATCACAACTCTCTCTGTCTCCCTCATCACAACTCTCTCTGTCTCCCTCATCACAACTCTCTCTGTCTCCATCATCACAACTCTCTCTGTCTCCCTCATCACAACTCTCTCTTCTCCCTCATCACAACTCTCTCTGTCTCCCTCATCACAACTCTCTCTGTCTCCCTCATCACAACTCTCTCTGTCTCCCTCATCACAACTCTCTCTGTCTCCCTCATCACAACTCTCTCTGTCTCCCTCATCACAACTCTCTCTGTCTCCCTCATCACAACTCTCTCTGTCTCCCTCATCACAACTCTCCTCTGTCTCCCTCATCACAACTCTCTCTGTCTCCCTCATCACAACTCTCTGTCCCTCATCACAACTCCTCTGTCCCTCATCACAACTCTCTCTGTCTCCCTCATCACAAACTCTCTCTGTCTCCCTCATCACAACTCTCTCTGTCTCCCTCATCACAACTCTCTCTGTCTCCCTCATCACAACTCTCTCTGTCTCCCTCATCACAACTCTCTCTGTCTCCCTCATCACAACTCTCTCTGTCTCCCTCATCACAACTCTCTCCCTCATCACAACTCTCTCTGTCTCCCTCATCACAACTCTCTCTGTCTCCCTCATCACAACTCTCTCTGTCTCCCTCATCACAACTCTCTCTGTCTCCCTCATCACAACTCTCTCTGTCTCCCTCATCACAACTCTCTCTGTCTCCCTCATCACAACTCTCTCTGTCTCCCTCATCACAACTCTCTCTGTCTCCCTCATCACAACTCTCTCTGTCTCCCTCATCACAACTCTCTCTGTCTCCCTCATCACAACTCTCTCTGTCTCCCTCATCACAACTCTCTCTGTCTCCCTCATCACAACTCTCTCTGTCTCCCTCATCACAACTCTCTCTGTCTCCCTCATCACAACTCTCTCTGTCTCCCTCATCACAACTCTCTCTGTCTCCCTCATCACAACTCTCTCTGTCTCCCTCATCACAACTCTCTCTGTCTCCCTCATCACAACTCTCTCTGTCTCCCTCATCACAACTCTCTCTGTCTCCCTCATCACAACTCTCTCTGTCTCCCTCATCACAACTCTCTCTGTCTCCCTCATCACAACTCTCTCTGTCTCCCTCATCACAACTCTCTCTGTCTCCCTCATCACAACTCTCTCTGTCTCCCTCATCACAACTCTCTCTGTCTCCCTCATCACAACTCTCTCCTCATCACAACTCTCTCCCTCATCACAACTCTCTCTGTCTCCCTCATCACAACTCTCTCTGTCTCCCTCATCACAACTCTCTCTGTCTCCCTCATCACAACTCTCTCTGTCTCCCTCATCACAACTCTCTCTGTCTCCCTCATCACAACTCTCTGTCTCCCTCATCACAACTCTCTCTGTCTCCCTCATCACAACTCTCTCTGTCTCCCTCATCACAACTCTCTCTGTCTCCCTCATCACAACTCTCTCTGTCTCCCTCATCACAACTCTCTCTGTCTCCCTCATCACAACTCTCTCTGTCTCCCTCATCACAAACTCTCTCTGTCTCCCTCATCACAACTCTCTCTGTCTCCCTCATCACAACTCTCTCTGTCTCCCTCATCACAACTCTCTCTGTCTCCCTCATCACAACTCTCTCTGTCTCCCTCATCACAACTCTCTCTGTCTCCCTCATCACAAACTCTCTCTGTCTCCCTCATCACAACTCTCTCTGTCTCCCTCATCACAACTCTCTCTGTCTCCCTCATCACAACTCTCTCTGTCTCCCTCATCACAACTCTCTCCTCATCACAACTCTCTCCCTCATCACAACTCTCTCTGTCTCCCTCATCACAACTCTCTCTGTCTCCCTCATCACAACTCTCTCTGTCTCCCTCATCACAACTCTCTCTGTCTCCCTCATCACAACTCTCTCTGTCTCCCTCATCACAACTCTCTCTGTCTCCCTCATCACAACTCTCTCTGTCTCCCTCATCACAACTCTCTCTGTCTCCTCATCACAACTCTCTCTGTCTCCCTCATCACAACTCTCTCTGTCTCCCTCATCACAACTCTCTCTGTCTCCCTCATCACAACTCTCTGTCTCCCTCATCACAACTCTCTCTGTCTCCTCATCACAACTCTCTCTGTCTCCCTCATCACAACTCTCTCTGTCTCCCTCATCACAACTCTCTCTGTCTCCCTCATCACAACTCTCTCTGTCTCCCTCATCACAACTCTCTCGGTCTCCCTCATCACAACTCTCTCTGTCTCCCTCATCACAACTCTCTATGTCTCCCTCATCACAAACTCTCCCTCATCACTCTCTCTCTCACCTCACAACTCTCTCTGTCTCCTCATCACAACTCCGTCTCCCTCACAACTCTCTCTGTCTCCCTCATCACAACTCTCTCTGTCTCCCTCATCACAACTCTCTCTGTCTCCCTCATCACAACTCTCTCTGTCTCCCTCATCACAACTCTCTCTGTCCCTCATCACAACTCTCTGTCTCCTCATCACAAACTCTCTCTGTCTCCCTCATCACAACTCTCTCTGTCTCCCTCATAACAAATCTCTCTGTCTCCCTCATCACAACTCTCTGTCTCCCTCATCACAACTCTCTCTGTCTCCCTCATCACAACTCTTCTGTCTCCCTCATCACCATCACACTATCTGTCTCCATCATCACAACTCTCTCTGTCTCCCTCATCACAACTCTCTTGTCTCCCTCATCACAACTCTCTCTGTCTCCCCTCATCACAACGCTCATGTCTCCCTCATCACAACTCTATCTGTCTCCTTCTACAACTCCTCCTATCACAACCTCTCTATGTCTACCTTTCCCAAAGTCCCCACAACAACTCTCTCTGTCCGCCCTCCTCACAAATCTCCCCTCGTCAACCTCTCTTCCCTCAAATCAAAAATCGCCCCTCTTCACACGATATCCCGCATCACAAACTCTCCCCCTAGTACACTCTCTCCCTCCGGCCCCTCTTCCCCGATCTCCCTCCCGCCATCTTTCCCCCTCTCTCCCTCTCGCCCCTCTTACCCCACTCTCTCCCTACTCGGATCCATCCTTCCTACCTCTACTCCTCCTCTCTCCTACCCGGCCACAATTGAGAACTACGCTATATCCTAACTACCCACTATGCTCCATCTCTCTCCTCTCCCTTCCCCACTCGACACTACATAGTCTAACGACCTCCACTCGCTCCGCCTCGCCCCTCTTACCATCTATCCATCCGCGTCCACATATTCCCCTATCTCCCTCCTCTCTCCCTCCCTTCCACAGCGACACAAGACTCGAACTAGTACCACTATATCAAGCCGAGCTGAACGTGGGACATGTAGCAGCTACCCTACTCGTGGCACTATTAAACACTCTTATAAATCAGATTCAAGGATCGCCTGTCATTCGTAACGTATTCTCCGACAGGTCTTCATCTTCCCTCCTCAGGTAGAGTAGTGTGTGCTGGTGCAGCGTTTTGGGGTTTCCGGGTATAAAGCCTGGCTGTTTTACGTAATCATCGCTACCAAAAAAAAAAGGGGGTACTCACCCCGACATAAAGCGTAGAAAGAATAGACGCGAGACAGCAGAAAGAGAGAAAGAAAGGCAGAGAGCCGAGGCCATGCAAGAGAGAGCGAGAAAGGTAAGAGCGAAGCAATTAGAAATGAGATCATCGCAACTTACGATCGTATCATCTCCATTAATCTCACCATCACGATATCTCAATAAACCATCTATATCGTATAGCGATAAAGTCCGCTCTATAACAAACAACACAGGTACGATCACAACAGCAAGACATATAGAAAGAAATATTATCTCTCTCAGTACATCCGAACATAAATACAGATAGCATACATCGCATAGTCCATCCTCGATCATCTCCATCTATCGATATCTCAATACCTCTCGCCCTACATATATCGATATTCTCAAATCACTCTCGAATCAAGTACTTAGGGACTACAATCTATAACGCAACTCTCTATATACTCTCCCATACCATACTATTAAATCAAGCATCTCTCTAGCTTCAAATCATCTCCACTCCATCATCTATGTCCCTAAATCTAAACTCCATCTCTTCTCTCTGTCCATAACTCTATGTCCATCCACCAGGTCCTTATCCTCTCTCTCCTTACATTTGTTTGATTGGATGTGCTGTGGCTTGCATTCTCAGGATACCAGTGTTCTGAATTGGCTCCAGTATGATGGGGAATGAGTGTGGGGTACAGATTCTGTATTTCTCTCTCTATGATCTTCCCGTCTCTTTCCTTTTCTACCTTCGTAGTGATTTTGAGGCTAAACCCACCACCATGCCCCTCCCTACTGGTTTAGGTGTGCCGATGAGACATCCACGATGCCGCCCACTCCTCATCATTCCCTCCCTCAGGTAGTAGATAGAGTTAGTTGGAGAGGACAGGAGGGCAGAGACAATGAGAGGAGGACACAGGAGAGGAGAGGAGGACAGGAGAGGAGAGAAAGGAGAGGAGAGACCGGAGCGGAGAGGACAGGTAGAGGAGAGAGGACAGGGAGAGGGAGAGAGACAGAGAGGAGAGACAGGAGAGGATGAGACAGGAGGGAGAGGAGAGAATGAGAGGAGAGAGAGACGGAGAGGAGAGACAGGAGAGAGAGGACGGGGAGAAGGAGAGAGCCGGGAGGGAGGAGAGAGGAGCCGGAGGGGAGACAGGAGAGGAGAGGACAGGAGAGGAGAGACATGAGAGTGAAGAAAGACGGGAGGGAGAGGAGAGACAGGAGAGGAGAGAGAGGACAGGAGAGGAGAGACCGGAGAGGAGGACATGAGAGGATGAGACGGGAGAGGGAGACGGGAGGGAGAGGAGAGGGACAGGAGCGGACGTACGGAGAGGAGAGGAGCACGAGAGCAGGAGAGGAGAGAGACAGGAGAGGCGGAGACAGGAGAGGAGAGAGACAGGGGGAGAGGAGAGACAGGAAGATGAGCGAGACGGGTGGATCAGAGGGGAGGAAGGGGAGGAGAGGGGAGGAGAGAGACGGGCGAGGAGGAGACGTGGGAGAGGAGAGAGACGGGACGAGGAGAGAAGGGAGAGAGGAGAGAGACGGGAGAGGAGAGAAGGATCGGCGAGGTACAAGGAGATGGAAGAGAGGACAGGAGAGGAGAGAGCAGGAGAGGAGAGAGACCAGGAGAGGAGAGACAGGAGAGGAGAGAGGACAGGAGTAGGAGAGAGACAGGAGAGGAGAGACAGAGAGGCGGAGAGACAGGAGGAGGAGAGGCAGGAGAGGAGAGACAGGAGAGGCGAGACAGGAGAGGAGAGGACATGAGAGGAGGAGGACGGGAGAGGAGGAGGAGCGGGAGGACGGAGAGACAGGAGAGGAGAGACAGGAAGGGAGGAGACCATGGAGAGGAGAGAGAAGGGAGAGGGGGGAGGGGACGATGGAAGCAGAGGAGGGAGGAAAGAGAAGAAGGGATGAGGAAGACGGGAGCGAGAGAGAGTGAAGTATAGACGGGAGAGCGAGTAGAGGAGAGTAGAGGAGAGAGAGACGAGAGCAGGAGAGGGAGAGAGACAGGAGAGGAGAGAACTGAGACAGGAGAGGTAGAGAGGACAGGAGAGAGAGGAGGAAGTGGAGAGAGAGGAGAGCGACCGGAGAGGAGGAGAGACAGGAAGAGGAGAGACAGGAGAGGAGAGGACAGGAGAGGAGAGTACAGGAGAGGAGAGACATGGAGAGAGGAGAGCGGGGAGCGGAGAGACGGGAGGAGGAGAGACAGGAGAGGCGAGACCAGGAGAGGAGAGCATGAGGGGAGAGAGGGCGAGCGGGAGCGGGAAGAGAGGGGGGAGAGGACGGGGAGGAGAGAGACGGGAGAGGAGAGACGGGAAGAGGAGGCACGGGAGAGGAGAGACGGGAGGGGAGAGGGGAGACGACGGGAGAGGGGAGAGCGGCAGGAGAGGAGAGGAGAGGACAGGAGAGGAGGACATGAGAGGAGAACGGGAGAGGAGAGACTGGAGAGGAGAGAGAGGGGAGGAGGAGGAGAGGAGAGACGGGATGAGGAGAGGCGGGAGAGAGAGACGGGAGAGGAGCAGAAGACGGGAGAGGAGAGAGACGGGGAGCGGGGAGAGACAGAGGACAGGAGAGGAGAGGAGAGACAGGCGGGAGGCGACATGAGAGGAGAGACGGGAGAGGAGAGACGGGAGAGGAGAGACGGGAGAGGAGAGACGGAGGTAGGAGAGACGGGAGAAGGAGAGAGGACGGGGGAGAGGGGGAGGAGAGGACAGGAGAGGAGAGGAGAGGACCAGGAGAGGAGAGACAGGAGAGGAGGAGACATGGAGGAGACGGGAGAGGAGAAGACGGGGAGAGGAGGAGAGAGGGGAGGGAGACGGGAGAGGAGGGGGAGAGGGGAGAGGAGGAGAGGGAGACGAGGGAGAGGGGAGACGGGAGTAGAGGGGAGGAAGGAGGTGAGGGGAGAAGGGGAGAGGGGAGACGGGAGATGGGAGACGGGATGAGGGGGACTGGGGGGGGAGACGGGAGGGGAGATGGGGAGAGGAGGAGACGGGAGGGAAGAGAGGGAGAGGAGGAGAGAGAGGGGAGAGGAGGAGAGACGGGGAGAGAAGAGGGAGGAGGAGCAGACGGGAGGGAGGAGGACAGAGGCGCAGGAGACGGAGAGAGACAGGACGAGGCTCGAGAGACGCGCGGAGAGGCGGGAGGAGGGAGAGACGGGAGAGGGAGGAGAGGGTGAGAGAGACATGAGAGGAGAGACAGGAGAGAGAACCAGAGAGACAGGATGAGGACGAGACGAGAGGCGGCAGAGACAAATTGGACCCAGGGGAGGAGACGACGAGGGGAGGAGGGAGACAGGAGAGGAGAGGGCGAGGAGAGAGAGAGAGGGGAGGAGAGAGCTGAGAGGAACGAGACGGGAGAGGAGGGACGGGCTCGAGAGGAGACGAGAGGGAGAGTACGGAGAGGAGAGAAGGGAGAGGAGCGACCGATGAGAGACGGGACGAGGAGAGGGGAAGAGACACGGACAGGAGAGAGAGGAGCAGACGACGGGAGAGGAAGAGCCCCATTTATGAGAGTGAGAGACGGGGAGAGGAGACGACGGGGCGGAGAGCCGAGAAGAGGAGGGCAAAGAGAGGGGGGAGCATGAGACGGCGAGAGGAGAGACGGGGAGAGGAGAGAGACGGGACAGGGAGAGGGGAGCGGGAGAGAGAGAGAGAGCGGGAGCGGAGGGGAGCAGGGATGAGGGGGGAGGACGGGAGAGTGGAGACGGGAGACGTAGGACGACCCTCACTGACTCCCCGGACCCGTACCGCCAGAGGCCAGGCGAGGGGAGACGGGAGCGGAGACGGGAGAGGGGAGACGGAGAGGGAGAGGGGAGAGGGGCACGCACAGGGACCCCAGCAGGCCGCGAGACGCGAGAGGAGAGACGGGAGAGGAGAGACGACGCGGAGAGAGAGGACGGGAGGAGAGCGACAGAGGGAGAGGACGGGGACGAGGAGACGGGCAGCGAGAGCTGGAGAGGAGAGCTGGGGAGATGGAGAGAGACGGGAGAGGAGAGACATGAGATGAGAGACAGGAGAGAGAGACAGAGAGGG
Organism: Mallotus villosus; assembly: GCA_903064625.1. NCBI lineage: Eukaryota > Metazoa > Chordata > Actinopteri > Osmeriformes > Salangidae > Mallotus > Mallotus villosus. Next base: position 22,480 of record CAEFZP010005722.1, read on the forward strand.
GAGGGAGAGACGGGACGAGGGGAGAGAGGGGGAGGCGAGACAGGAGCGGAGAGCGCCGGGAGAGGGTGAGAGAGGGGAGGAGAGCGACAGGAGAGAGAGAGACAGGAGAGGAGAGAGACGGGAGAGGAGAGACGGAGAGGGGAGAGACGGAGAGGAGAAGACGGGAGAGGAGAGACGGGAGAGGGGAGAGACGGGAGAGAGGGGAGAGACGGGAGAGGAGAGACAGGAGAGGAAGACATGAGGGAGAGGCGAGAGGAGAGAGACGGGAGAGGGGCGAGAGGGGAGGAGAGAGGAGAGGAGAGGACGGGAGAGGGAGAGAGGGGAGGGAGACAGGAGAGGAGAGGGAAGGAGAGGAGAGACGGGAGAGGAGAGACGGGAGAGGAGAGAGGAGAGAGAGAGACGGGAGAGGGGAGAGACGGGAGAGGGGAGAGAGGGGAGAGGGGAGAGACAGCGAGAGGAGAGACATGAGAGGAGAGACAGGAGAGGAGAGAGACGGGAGAGGGAGAGAGGGGAGGAGAGACAGGAGAGAGAGACAGGAGAGGAGAGACAGAGAGAGGGAGAGACAGGAGAGGAGAGACATGAGAGGAGAGACATGAGAGGAGAGACGGGAGGAGAGAGAGGGAGAGGAGAGACGGGAGAGGAGAGACGGGAGAGGAGAGACGGGAGAGGAGAGACAGGAGAGGAGAGACATGAGAGAGAGACAGGAGAGGAGAGAGACGGAGAGAGGGGAGAGAGGGGAGGAGGAGACAGGAGAGGAGAGAGACGGGAGAGGGGAGGAGAGTGGGGAGGAGAGACAGGAGAGAGAGACGGGAGAGGAGAGACGAGAGAGAGACGGGAGAGGAGAGAGACGGAGAGGGGAGAGACATGAGAGGAGAGACAGGAGAGGAGAGACGGAGAGGAGAGAGACGGGAGAGGGGAGAGACGGGAGAGGGGAGAGACAGGAGAGAGAGACATGAGAGGAGAGACAGGAGAGGAGAGAGACGGGAGAGGGGAGAGAGGGGAGGAGAGACAGGAGAGGAGAGACCGGAGAGGAGAGACGGGAGAGGAGAGACGGGAGAGGAGAGAGACGGGAGAGGGGAGAGACAGGAGAGGAGAGACATGAGAGGAGAGACAGGGAGGGGAGAGACAGGAGAGGAGAGAGACAGGAGAGGAGAGACGGGGAGAGGAGAGACGGGAGAGGAGAGAGACGGGAGAGGAGAGACATGAGAGGAGAGAGAGAGACATGAGAGGAGAGACGGGAGAGGAGAGACGGGAGAGGAGAGAGACGGGAGAGGGGAGAGGGGGAGAGGGGAGAGGAGATAATGATGCAGTTATAGGGTTATGGTTGGGTGCAGTTATAGGGTTTGGTTGGGTGCAGTTATAGGGTTATGGTTGGGTGCAGTTATAGGGTTATGGTGGTGCAGTTATAGGGTTATGGTTGGGTGCAGTTATAGGGTTATGGTGGGGTGCAGTTATAGGGTTATGGTTGGGTGCAGTTATAGGGTTATGGTTGGGTGCAGTTATAGGGTTATGGTTGGGTTGCAGTTATAGGGTTATGGTTGGGTGCAGTTATAGGGTTATGGTTGGGTGGTTTGGTGCAGTTGTGTGTCCTGAGTCCTGTGTGTTCTCCTCAGGTGTGTTCCAGGGTTCTGTCTGGTGTCCCAGGTCCTGGACGGCAGGTACGCTTCATCATCACCATCAACAGCACTATCAACATCACCATCAACACAGCACATCAGCACAGTCACTGATCAACACAGCAGCAGCACTAGCAACAGCACCATGCAGCAGCACTAGCAACAGCACGAGCAACAGCACCAGCAACAGCACCAGCACCAGCAACAGCACCAGCAACAGCACACCAGCAGCACGAGCAACAGCACCATCAACAGCACCAGCAACAGCACCAGCAGCACGATCAACAGCACCAGCAACATCACCATCAACAGCACGAGCAACAGCACGAGCAACAGCACCAGCAACATCACCAGCAGCAGCACCAGCACCAGCAACAGCACCAGCACCAGCACCAGCACAGCACTAGCAGCAGCACCATCAACAGCACTATCAACAGCACTAGCAACAGCACCAGCAACAGCACCAGCAGCAGCACCAGCACCATCAACAGCACCAGCACCAGCACATCACGAGCAACATCACCAGCAGCATCACGAGCAACAGCACTAGCAACAGCACCAGCAACAGCACCATCAACACGATCAAACAGCACCATCAGCAGCACCAGCACCATCAACATCACTAGCATCATCACCAGCGACAGCACTATCAACATCACCATCAACATCACCATCAACATCACCATCAACACTAGCAACATCACCATCATCATCACCATCACCATCACATCACCATCAACATCACCATCACCATCACCATCAACATCGACATCACCATCGACATCACATCGACATCACCATCGACATCACCATCGACATCACCATCGACATCACCATCGACATCGACATCACCATCGACATCACCATCGACATCACCATCGACATCACCATCGTCATCACCATCGACATCACCATCGACATCACCATCGACATCACCATCGACATCACCATCGACATCACCATCGACATCGACATCACCATCAACATCACCATCAACATCACCATCACCATCAACATCAACATCACTATCAACATCACCATCATCACACCACCATCAGCACATCACCATCATCATCACTAGTCAACACAACACCATCATCACATCACCATCAACATCACCATCATCACATCATCATCACTATCAACACACCACCACCACCACCATCAACACATCACTATCATCACATCAGCACCATTATCATCCGGCTTATTGATAACAATGTACTTCTTATGCTTGTAATATATGTGTGTATCTCTCTGGGTGTGTGTGTGTGCATCTCTATGTCTGTGTGTGTGTGTGTGTGCATCTCTATGTCTGTGTGTGTGTGTGTGTGTGTGTATCTTTGTGTGTGTGTGTGTGTGTGTGTATCTGTATGTCTGTGTGTGTGTATCTCTGTGTGTGTGTGTATCTGTATGTCTGTGTGTGTGTGTGTCAGTTCTGCTGGAGAGCTGGTCTCATTCCAGGGTCTTCTAACCGAGAGGATCAAACATGCAGGAGAAGACAGAACACTCCACACACTCCAAGCACCCTGGTACACAATACACTCCACATACACCCTGGTACACAATACACTCCACACACACCCTGGTACACAATACACTCCACACACACCCTGGTACACAATACACTCCACACACACCCTGGGTACACAATACACTCCACACCAACCCTGGTACACAATACACTCCACACACACCCTGGTACACAATACACTCCACACACCACCCTGGTACACAATACACTCCACACACACCCTGGTACACAATACACTCCACACACACCCTGGTACACAATACACTCCACACACACCCTGGTACACAATACACTCCACACACACCCTGGTTACACAATACACTCCACACACACCCACTGGAGAAGACAGGCCTTCACACACACTCCACACACGCGTACGCCCAGGTACACACACACACACACACACACACACACTGAGGTACACTGTTGTCTACGCCCAGGTACACACACACACACACACACACTGAGGTACACTGTGTCTACGCCCAGGTACACACCACACACACACACACTGAGGTACACTGTGTCTACGCCCAGGTACACACACACACACACACACTGAGGTACACTGTGTCTACGCCCAGGTACACACACACACACACACACTGAGGTACACTGTGTCTACGCCCAGGTACACACACACACAACACACACACTGAGGTACACTGTGTCTACGCCCAGGTACACACACACACACCACACACTGAGGTACACTGTGTCTACGCCAGGTACACACACACACACACTGAGGTACACTGTGTCTACGCCCAGGTACACACACACACACACACTGAGGTACACTGTGTCTACGCCAGGTACACACACACACCACACACTGAGGTACACTGTGTCTACGCCCAGGTACACACACACACACACACTGAGGTACACTGTGGTCTACGCCCAGGTACACACACACACACACACTGAGGTACACTGTGTCTACGCCCAGGTACACACCACACACACTGAGGTACACTGTGTCTACGCCCAGGTACCACACACACACACACACTGAGGTACACTGTGTCTACGCCCAGGTCACACACACACACACATCACACTGAGGTACACTGTGTCTACGCCCAGGTACACCCACACACACACTGATGGTACACTGTGTCTACGCCCAGGTACACCACACACACCACACACACACTGAGGTACACTGTGTCTACGCCCAGGTACCACACACACACACACACACACTGAGGTACACTGTGTCTACGCCCAGGTACACACACACACACACACACTGAGGTACACTGTGTCTACGCCCAGGTACACACACACACACACACACTGAGGTACACTGTGTCTACGCCCAGGTACACACACACACACACACACTGAGGTACACTGTGTCTACGCCCAGGTACACACCCACACACACACACACTGAGGTACACTGTGTCTACGCCCAGGTACACACACACACACACACACACACACTGAGGTACACTGTGTCTACGCCCAGGTACACACACACACACACACTGAGGTACACTGTGTCTACGCCCAGGTACACACCACACACACACACTGAGGTACACTGTGTCTACGCCCAGGTACACACACACACACACACACACACTGAGGTACACTTGTGTCTACGCCCAGGTACACACACACACACACACACTGAGGTACACTGTGTCTACGCCCAGTACACACACACACACACACACTGAGGTACACTGTGTCTACGCCCAAGTACACACACACACACACACACTGAGGTACACTGTGTCTACGCCCAGGTACACACACACACACACACACTGAGGTACACTGTGTCTACGCCCAGGTACACACACACACACACACTGAGGTACACTGTGTCTACGCCCAGGTACACACACACACACACACTGAGGTACACTTTGTCTACGCCCAGGTACACACACACACACACACACTGAGGTACACTGTGTCTACGCCCAGGTACACCACACACACACACACACACACTGAGGTACACTGTGTCTACGCCCAAGTACACACACACACACACACTGAGGTACACTGTGTCTACGCCCAGGTACACACACACACTCTGAGGTACACTGTGTCTACGCCCAAGTACACACACACACACACTGAGGTACACTGTGTCTACGCCCAGGTACACACACACACACACACTGAGGTACACTGTGTCTACGCCCAAGTACACACACACACACACACTGAGGTACACTGTGTTTACGCCCAGGTACACACACACACACACACTCTGAGGTACAGTGTGTCTACGCCAAGGTACACACACACACACACTGAGGTACACTGTGTCTACGCCCAGGTACACACACACACACACACTGAGGTACACTGTGTTTACGCCCAGGTACACACACACACCACACACTCTGAGGTACAGTGTGTCTACGCCAAGGTATACACACACTGAGGTAACCTGTGTTTACGCCCAGGTACACACACACACACACACTGAGGTACAGTGTGTCTACGCCAAGGTACACACACACACACACTGAGGTACACTGTGTCTACGCCCAGGTACACACACACACACACTGAGGTACACTGTGTCTACGCCCAAGTACACACACACACACACACTGAGGTACACTGTGTTTACGCCCAGGTACACACACACACACACACACTGAGGTACACTGTGTCTACGCCCAGGTACACACACACACACACACACACTGAGGTACACTGTGTCTACGCCCAGGTACACACACACACACACACTGAGGTACACTGTGTCTACGCCCAGGTATACACACACACTCTGAGGTACACTGTGTGCTACACCCAGGTACACACACACACACACACTGAGGTACACTGTGTCTACGCCCAGGTACACACACACACACACACACTGAGGTACACTGTGTCTACGCCCAGGTACACACACACACACACTCTGAGGTACACTGTGTCTACGCCCAGGTACACACACACACACTAAGGTACACTGTGTCTACGCCCAGGTACACACACACACTCTGAGGTACACTGTGTCTACGCCCAGGTACACACACACACACACACACACACACACTTCCTGGGGTAAGAGAGCGTATGGAGGTGCTCTGTCCTGTGATGACCAGCCTCTTTAGAAAACATGAAGAGGAGGCTTTAGTCTTCCTCCCCCCCATCTCCTCCTCGTCTTCCCTCCCCCCCCCAACAGTTACTTGTCCTAGTCCATCTCCTCCATGTATGTTACATGTCCTAGTCCATCTCCTCCATGTATGTTACATGTCCTAGTCCATCTCCATGTATGTAACATGTCCTAGTCCATCTCCATGTATGTTACATGTCCTAGTCCATCTCCATGTATGTTACATGTCCTAGTCCATCTCCATGTATGTTACATGTCCTAGTCCATCTCCATGTATGTTACATGTCCTAGTCCATCTCCATGTATGTTACATGTCCTAGTCCATCTCCATGTATGTTACATGTCCTAGTCCATCTCCATGTATGTAACATGTCCTAGTCCATCTCCATGTATGTAACATGTCCTAGTCCATCTCCATGAGTACTCCAGTCCATCTCCGTAGTACATGTCCTAGTCCATCTCCATGTATGTTACATGTCCTAGTCCATCTCCATGTATGTAACATGTCCTAGTCCATCTCCATGTATGTTACTTGTCCTAGTCCATCTCCTCCATGTATGTTACATGTCCTAGTCCATCTCCATGTATGTTACATGTCCTAGTCCATCTCCATGTATGTTACATGTCCTAGTCCATCTCCATGTATGTTACATGTCCTAGTCCATCTCCATGTATGTTACATGTCCTAGTCCATCTCCATGTATGTTACATGTCCTAGTCCATCTCCATGTATGTTACATGTCCTAGTCCATCTCCATGTATGTTACATGTCCTAGTCCATCTCCATGTATGTTACATGTCCTAGTCCATCTCCATGTATGTAACATGTCCTAGTCCATCTCCATGTATGTAGCATGTCCTAGTCCATCTCCATGTATGTTACTTGTCCTAGTCCATCTCCTCCATGTATGTTACATGTCCTAGTCCATCTCCTCCATGTATGTAACATGTCCTAGTCCATCTCCATGTATGTTACATGTCCTAGTCCATCTCCATGTATGTAACATGTCCTAGTCCATCTCCATGTATGTTACATGTCCTAGTCCATCTCCATGTATGTAACCCTCCTCCTGTCCTCGTCTCTACAGGACTCATGTACGAGACAGTCTCCTCCGTGTCTCTCCAGATCTGCTGTGTTCCAGGCCAAGGCCAAGTGAGCTTTCACACACTACACACAACATACACACACTACAGACAACACACACTGAGGTAACCTGTGTCTATGCCCAGGTATACACACACACACACACTGAGGTACACTGTGTCTACGCCCAGGTATACACACACTGAGGTAACCTGTGTCTATGCCCAGGTATACACACACTGAGGTAACCTGTGTCTATGCCCAGGTATACACACACTGAGGTAACCTGTGTCTATGCCCAGGTATACACACACTGAGGTAACCTGTGTCTATGCCCAGGTATACACACACTGAGGTAACCTGTGTCTATGCCCAGGTATACACACACTGAGGTAACCTGTGTCTATGCCCAGGTATACACACACTGAGGTAACCTGTGTCTATGCCCAGGTATACACACACTGAGGTACACTGTGTCTACGCCCAGGTATACACACTGTGTCTCCGCTCCTGTGTGTGTTCAGGGCTTCAGTGGAGGATGGGTCGGGGGAAGCCCATGTCTGGTGCTCGTCTCAGCTGGTGTCGTCTCTGCTGCGCCTGGCCCCGCCCCAGTGGGAGGGGCTACAGAGATCACTCCGAGTCAGGGGTCATCTCAGGGTCAACCCACGAAGCCAGGTGAGACTAAAGGCCCAAATATGCTTCTGCGTTTACGGATGGGCGGGGACACGGATAGGGACGGATAGACTTCATTTATAGTTCTCCGAAAGCTGTTGGTGCTGAAAACATTTCACCGCCAGAAGAGTAGGTGGCGCTGCACTGCGATGCTAGCTAGGTTATCGAAAAGTCAGAGCAAATTTACAAATGAGCCGTTTCATCAATAAAATAAGCAGTTTCAGCAACTACACTGCCCATTTCTCGTCACATTTTAATTCAAAAGCTGATTTACATGTACTGTTTAGCTGAAATATGAATTGTAAAAACTGCTTCTCTTTGGTGATGTTTGTGCTAGCTGAAAGGGCAGCCTGCTTTGACTGGGTGTGCAGTGAACATTTCTGGGGGGATATCATGATTACGGAAAGGGATCTTATAATTTTTTATATTGCTACAATTTTGGAGACTGCTTATCGATCCGAGTGTTAATCAGGCGCAGAGCCAGACCTTGTAAACATTCGGGGTTTAGCCCAAACCAACAACGTATTGGGGCTTGATTTGCAAGAGCGCGACGCTGAGCGCCTCCACGGTCCTCTTCCACATATTACAATAGTGCTGCTGCCAACGAATAATATGGTGCCTGCACTGCAATGCCATGGCAGGCTGCATATGGCCCGCAGGTTGGACGTTCCCCACCCCTGGTCTTGTGTGTTTCAGCAGTGTGTGTGTGTGTTTCAGCAGTGTGTGTGTGTTTCAGCAGTGTGTGTGTGTGTGTTTCAGCAGTGTGTGTGTGTGTTTCAGCAGTGTGTGTGTGTGTGTGTGTTTCAGCAGTGTGTGTGTGTGTGTGTTTCAGGAGTGTGTGTGTGTGTTTCAGCAGTGTGTGTGTGTGTGTGTTTCAGCAGTGTGTGTGTGTGTTTCAGCAGTGTGTGTTTCAGCAGTGTGTGTGTGTGTGTGTGTTTCAGCAGTGTGTGTGTTTCAGCAGTGTGTGTGTGTTTCAGCAGTGTGTGTGTGTTTCAGCAGTGTGTGTGTGTGTTTCAGCAGTGTGTGTGTGTGTTTCAGCAGTGTGTGTGTGTGTGTTTCAGCAGTGTGTGTGTTTCAGCAGTGTGTGTGTGTGTGTGTGTGTTTCAGCAGTGTGTGTGTGTGTTTCAGCAGTGTGTGTGTGTTTCAGCAGTGTGTGTGTGTGTTTCAGCAGTGTGTGTGTGTGTTTCAGCAGTGTGTGTGTTTTCAGCAGTGTGTGTGTGTGTGTTTCAGCAGTGTGTGTGTGTGTCAGCAGTGTGTGTGTGTGTGTGTTTCAGCAGTGTGTGTGTGTGTGTTTCAGCAGTGGTGTGTGTGTGTTTCAGCAGTGTGTGTGTGTGTTTCAGCAGTGTGTGTGTGTGTGTTTCAGCAGTGTGTGTGTGTGTTTCAGCAGTGTGTGTGTGTGTGTTTCAGCAGTGTGTGTGTGTGTTTCAGCAGTGTGTGTGTGTGTTTCAGCAGTGTGTGTGTGTGTGTGTTTCAGCAGTGTGTGTGTGTGTGTTTCAGCAGTGTGTGTGTGTGTGTTTCAGCAGTGTGTGTGTGTGTTTCAGCAGTGTGTGTGTGTGTGTTTCAGCAGTGTGTGTGTGTGTTTCAGCAGTGTGTGTGTGTGTGTTTCAGCAGTGTGTGTGTGTGTTTCAGCAGTGTGTGTGTGTGTTTCAGCAGTGTGTGTGTTTCAGCAGTGTGTGTGTGTTTCAGCAGTGTGTGTGTGTGTTTCAGCAGTGTGTGTGTGTGTGTTTCAGCAGTGTGTGTGTGTGTTTCAGCAGTGTGTGTGTGTGTTTCAGCAGTGTGTGTGTGTGTTTCAGCAGTGTGTGTTTCAGCAGTGTGTGTGTGTGTTTCAGCAGTGTGTGTGTGTGTGTGTTTCAGCAGTGTGTGTGTGTGTGTTTCAGCAGTGTGTGTGTGTGTGTTTCAGCAGTGTGTGTGTGTTTCAGCAGTGTGTGTGTGTGTTTCAGCAGTGTGTGTGTGTGTTTCAGCAGTGTGTGTGTGTTTCAGCAGTGTGTGTGTGTGTTTCAGCAGTGTGTGTGTGTGTGTTTCAGCAGTGTGTGTTTCAGCAGTGTGTGTGTGTGTTTCAGCAGTGTGTGTGTGTGTGTGTGTGTGTGTGTGTGTTTCAGCAGTGTGTGTGTGTGTTTCAGCAGTGTGTGTGTGTGTGTGTGTTTCAGCAGTGTGTGTGTGTGTGTGTTTCAGCAGTGTGTGTGTGTGTGTGTGTGTGTGTGTTTCAGCAGTGTGTGTGTGTTTCAGCAGTGTGTGTTTCAGCAGTGTGTGTGTGTGTGTGTGTGTGTGTTTCAGCAGTGTGTGTGTGTGTTTCAGCAGTGTGTGTGTTTCAGCAGTGTGTGTTTCAGCAGTGTGTGTGTGTGTGTTTCAGCAGTGTGTGTTTCAGCAGTGTGTGTGTGTGTTTCAGCAGTGTGTGTGTGTTTCAGCAGTGTGTGTGTTTCAGCAGTGTGTGTTTCAGCAGTGTGTGTGTGTTTCAGCAGTGTGTGTTTCAGCAGTGTGTGTGTGTGTTTCAGCAGTGTGTGTGTGTGTTTCAGCAGTGTGTGTGTGTGTGTGTGTGTTTCAGCAGTGTGTGTGTGTGTGTGTGTTTCAGCAGTGTGTGTGTGTGTGTGTGTGTGTGTGTGTTTCAGCAGTGTGTGTTTCAGCAGTGTGTGTGTGTGTGTGTGTGTTTCAGCAGTGTGTGTGTGTGTTTCAGCAGTGTGTGTGTTTCAGCAGTGTGTGTTTCAGCAGTGTGTGTGTGTGTGTTTCAGCAGTGTGTGTTTCAGCAGTGTGTGTGTGTGTTTCAGCAGTGTGTGTGTGTTTCAGCAGTGTGTGTGTTTCAGCAGTGTGTGTTTCAGCAGTGTGTGTGTGTGTGTGTGTGTGTGTGTTTCAGCAGTGTGTGTGTGTGTTTCAGCAGTGTGTGTGTGTTTCAGCAGTGTGTGTTTCAGCAGTGTGTGTGTGTGTGTTTCAGCAGTGTGTGTTTCAGCAGTGTGTGTGTGTGTTTCAGCAGTGTGTGTGTGTTTCAGCAGTGTGTGTGTTTCAGCAGTGTGTGTTTCAGCAGTGTGTGTTTCAGCAGTGTGTGTGTGTGTTTCAGCAGTGTGTGTTTCAGCAGTGTGTGTGTGTGTTTCAGCAGTGTGTGTGTGTTTCAGCAGTGTGTGTTTCAGCAGTGTGTGTTTCAGCAGTGTGTGTGTGTGTGTGTTTCAGCAGTGTGTGTGTGTGTTTCAGCAGTGTGTGTGTGTGTGTTTCAGCAGTGTGTGTTTCAGCAGTGTGTGTTTCAGCAGTGTGTGTGTGTTTCAGGACAGTGAGGATCCCCTGCAGGTGTACCTGTCTGCTGTGTGTGGGAGCAGCTACGTGTGTCGTCCTGTCACCCTTACCTGCCGTCTAAACACACACTCACACACACCTGCTGCAAGCACAGAGGGTGAGCACACTCTCACTGTACTTACTACATATTACTGATGGCAAATACAACTTTGAACTTTCACACTGTGCGTGTGTAAATATATGTGTGTGTTTCCAGACATGGCCCAGTTGAAGACGTTTACGAGGGTCGAAAGACAGTTTGTGACCAGACTGTCTCACCCTGTCCAGCTCACCTGCACACACCTGGAGGAGGAGGGGTGACATACACACAACAACATACACACACATGTAAATACAACTCTGTTTAGTAAAAGTTATTTTGAGTTGGCTCATTTATTGTATTATTTGTCTGTTGTTTCACCCAATTATAAAGAGTTTATCATCATTGTGCTGTTGTTGTTCGTTAAAGCACTTTTGGTTAAAAACACAAAACTTACATATTCATAAACCGCGTCATAAAAAGCCGCTCCGCCCCCTGCCGTTCGAATAAGCTCGAGCAGCCAACGGGGGCGCGGCCTGGGGGCGGGGGCTCGTGCTAGGTTCGACCCAGTTTGAATCGCGACCAACCGTCAGCAGAGCAGCAGCAGTGAACGGAACCACAGCTACACCGCCGCCATCCAAACACAAGAATCTGTTTTGCCTCACCGAAGAAAGTGAGTATGGATGCTGCACTTAAAAAATACACGTTCTTCTATTATTTCTAACGTGTCGAGCGCAAATGTCGAAATGAATAGCGTGATACGAAATTGTATTTAATGTGCGTAAACATCAAAGTGTTCGTCGGGTGCTGCTGGTGGTAGATAGATATTGATGCTTGTTAGAATGTAACTGGAGTTAAATGGCAGATTTTCTAGTAGTCGTCACAGCGGTAGAATGTAAACAGTCCCAGCCCTGCGTGGTACAGTCTGGTCTGGGCCTCTAATGCGGACGTTTACCTACTCAGATGGAACTCTAATCATTCAGAATTTGGAAACCCTGCGGTGCATAAAGCGTGAATGATTCCTGCATGTTTGCAGCTAATGCCAGAAAGTGGTGGAGGAGTGCAGGGAGAGATGCAACGTCGGTTCGTAAACACGGAACGTCCCATAGATTTATTCCGGGAAATAGACGGGGCCCAAATGCGTAACAAGGCGGATTCTCTGTTTTCACATTTTTCAAAAATACAGATGATATATTAAAGTGAATTGCAGATGTGGTTTGCGGGGTGATCTAGTGTTAATGTGTTTAATGCAGCCGGCTAGTCGCCGTGCACGCTAGCCCGTTGTTGTCGGTAGTCCAGGGCTAACTGGGGGGATGGGTGCCTCTCTTACTGCAGCAGGCGGGAAGCTGCAAATGGTGGTCTATTGTTCACAACGCAGAGCTAGCAGCATGCTAGGCGGCTAGGCTAAGCTAGCGCCACTACCAACCTCAACCGGGATTCTCGTGCTAACCACACAGACGTGACGGCTCGTTTTAGTCTCCAAACGTTCTGACTAAAAAAGGAAAACATTATAATCTATAAACTAAAGTAACGGATGATTCCAGTGACGCAATATCCGAAGTGTTCACATACAGACGTTGTACCGAGAAAGCGACACATGCGTGCGTCTACCGGTGCATCTGAATGGTGTGTGATGTTGACACCGTCTGACAGGCAGCGACAGTGACCGCCAGTTGTGACTTTGATCTGTGGACTGTGGCGTTAAGAGGTGTCTGGTTAATATGCGCCACTTAGCAATGAGCCCGGTAAATACAGACCGTTTCTTGACCACCGAAATACAGTTAGAACATCCTGCTGTAGTTTCTATCTGCACTATTTGTAAAAGAGATACAATTCTGTTGAATGGATATTTTGTATGTGATCCTAACTTCTCACACGCTGCTAGGTAGACTGTTACCATGGTGAAGGACGTTAACAAGCCGAAGGGAAAGACCTCCGCCTATGCGTTCTTCGTCCAGACATGTCGCGAGGAGCACCGTAAATCGCATCCCGAGCAGTCCGTTAACTTCGCAGAGTTCTCCAAGAAGTGCTCCGAGAGGTGGAAGGTAAGGCCTTCACAGCAGCACACACACACACACACACTGCACAGGGTCTTGAGATAGTGTGTGTGAAGGAGTGTGAAGTCTTCATACTAAGATTCAGTCTGTGGGTGTTGCTCAGTGGTTATTTGACTGGAGATAAAAAGGTTCAATTCCCCCTGGATCCTTTATCACTGGCTGAAGCATCTTCTGAAGTAATGCAGGATGACATCATCAGTATAAACTGGGTGTGGGCATGAAGACTTGTGTGTCTGGACTGTGTGTGTCTCATGTGGTGTGTGTCAGTGCGTTTACATGATGGTAGTAATTCGAAATCTTGCTTAATTCGAATAATGCTACTCTCTGGCGGAACTGGATTATCCGAATGTACATGTGAAGTGAATAAACCGAATTATTGGCCGAAAGCATGTAATATCCCAGTCCGATACGTGGCGCTGTTTTCATTACAACTAGTGGTGATACAGCCATTTCCGCTTGACCTCTTCACCACTACCAACAACAACAACCATAGATATATATATATGAAGGCGTTTACATATATTTATGACAACAACATCAACATTTCGAGAAAGATGGCAAGGTGACGCTACGTCCCTCTACATTCCGTGCATGATGACAGTAGGAGTAGCCTACTGCGAATGCAAACGGCGATATTGGCTAGATTGATAAAGTAGAGAAGACGCCGCCGAAAGAACATGGATAATTTAATTCAGACCACCAATATGTGGTTGCACTTTGCCACAGTACCACAAAGGTCTCGACGAACAGTCTTGATGAAGAGCAAACACAAAGTCTTCTGGGTTGTACATCGCGTTGTTTGTTTGTTTCTACTGGGCCAGCTCCTGGCAGCGACAACCTTTTTCGACATCCGTGTCACGACCTGGGAGGGTGGCTCAAGCATGCGCAAAGACGCTGAATCCAGTTCATAGTCCGATTAAGCGTTTACATGCATGCGTTATTCGAATTATCAATCGAATCGGACAGAGTTATCCCGGGGTGTCGATCGGATCGGATCGGATCTCAATGATTCGAATTAAGGTGTTTACAAGAAACGGATAATTCTATTTCTATCCGATTAAGCCAGTAATTCGAATGCATGTAACTGCAGTGTGTGTGTGTGTGTGTGTGCAGGCTCTGACTCCTATAGAGAAGAAGCGTTTTGAGGACATGGCGAAGGCTGATAAGGTGCGCTACAACCGGGACATGCAGCACTATGTTCCTCCCAAGGGTCTGGGGGCCCGCGCTCGCAAGAGGAAGGACCCCAACGCCCCCAAGAGACCACCGTGAGTCTGTCTCACACACACACACACACCTCACCACACACCTCACACACACACCTCACACCACACACACACACACACACACACCTCACACCCACACCTCACACACCTCACCCACACCCCTCACACACCACCTCACACACACACCTCCACACACACCTCACCCACCCCTCACACACAGGTGGAGGTGTGTCAGATGGGGGTCAGGTCAGGGGCTCTGGTCACCTTGATGTGGCTCAGTGCTCTTAACCCTGGGAGTACTCAGGGGGACAGCAGACTCTTGCGTGTGTACCAGTCTAATCCAGCTTGTCTCCCAGGTCTGCGTTCTTCGTGTTCTGCGTGTGTACCAGTCTAATCCAGCTTGTCTCCCAGGTCTGCGTTCTTCGTGTTCTGCGGGGAGTACCGCCCCACAGTGAAGCAGGAGTGTCCTGGTCTCTCCATAGGAGACTGTGCCAAGCGCCTGGGGGTCATGTGGTCCAAGCAAACCCAATCAGACAAGCACCCCTTCGAGGAGAAGGCCCTGAGACTGAGAGAGAAATACGACAAGGTAACACACATGTAACATACCATAAGTAACACACACTCACACACTGTCTATAGATACACACCACTGTAACACACACACAGAAATATCACACTGTGCACCCTCCCCCAGTAACAGCCCTAGTAACAGAGGCTCCTCCCCCAGTAACAGCCCTAGTAACAGAGGCTCTCCCCCAGTAACAGCCCTAGTAACAGAGGCTGCTCCCCCCAGTAACAGCCCTAGTAACAGAGGCTCCTCCCCCCAGTAACAGCCCTAGTAACAGAGGCTCCTCCCCCCAGTAACAGCCCTAGTAACAGAGGCTCCTCCCCCCAGTAACAGCCCTAGTAACAGAGGCTCCTCCCCCCAGTAACAGCCCTAGTAACCGAGGCTCTCCCCCCAGTAACAGCCCTAGTAACAGAGGCTCCTCCCCCCAGTAACAGCCCTAGTAACCGAGGCTCCTCCCCCAGGACATGGTGGCGTACCGCGGGGGCGTGTCCTTCGCTCCCAGGAGTCAGAAGGGCGGAGCTCAGGGCGGAGACGAGGACGACGATGAGGAGGGGGAGGATGATGACGAGGATGACGACGATGAAGATGACGAATAAACCACGCCTGAGTGTGTGTGTGTGCGCGCGCGTGTCTGGTCACGTATATCGGTGTGCGTGACAGAGTGTGTGTGCGAGAGAGTGAGTGTGTGTGTTCCTGGTCATCGCAGTCTGGCGCCTGGAGGGGCGTCTCTGCTTCTAGGCCGGAGGCTGTGATTGGATACTCTGATGTTGCCTCCTCTCCTCCCTTCCTCTCTCCTGCTCTCCCATCTCCTCCCTCCATACCTCCCTTCCTTCTCCTCTCCCTTCCCCCTCTACATCCCTCCTCCTCTTCTCCCTCTTCCTCTCCAGACTCCACCACAGGAGGAACAGGAGGAGAGGCTGTGTGTGTGTGTGTGTGTGTGTGTGTGAGGGGTGTGAGAACACCTGTACTACACGTTTAGTAGCAGCGTTTTGAGTTAAACCAACGTTGATGTTTGTTTTTAGATTAAGATTCATTTAAGTAAATCTGACAACCTCCCAGTCCTTACCCCACCTGTCTACCTACTACCCCACCTGTCTACCTACTACCCCACCTAAACACGGAGCTCGATTTATTTACCCCACCCCTCTATTCATCCTCTCTCTCTCTCCCCCCCCCCTCTCTCCCTCACCCCCCCCCTCCCTCCCTCTCTGGAACAGAGTTACTTGGTTCCTGTATTTTTTACTGGAGATGTTGTTTCAGCTGTATGTAGAAGTTAACTTTTATAATAAAACTTTATGATTGTGAAACTCTCTCACTGTCTACATGTGATTTCATTCATTCATGTTTTAATAACATCAATAGTGAATATTACTGTGCAGTAAACACATCAAACACGTGTTTCACACAGCAGTGATTCACGTCGAGTGGATGAGGTCATACAGGAGACTGTTGTGGTTGTAAACTTTATTTAAATAACACTAGAAACGTCAGAGACCGCAGTGGAATACAAACTTTATCAAAATACAGCCTCAAGAGAACCTCCAACATGCTTCACCAGATCAACACTGAGACACTTATAACCAGCATGGCAACAACCAGCATGGCAACAACGTAAGACCAAGAGCTCAGTCTTCAACAACCGTGTTTACACCAGTGATGTCATAGATATGAAGTGACAAAATCATTATTTAAGATCTTAACATGTTTAAAATCACACATGTCAAAACACACATGCGTCCACACACACGCGTCAACACTGCTGCTTGTCAATAACATTAGAAGCAGCTCCTCTGCAGATCAGCTGCCTCTGCAGATCAGTGCCTCTGCAGATCAGTGCCTCTGCAGATCAGCTCCTCTGCAGATCAGTGCCTCTGCAGATCAGCTCCTCTGCAGATCAGTGCCTCTGCAGATCAGTGCTTCTGCAGATCAGTGCCTCTGCAGATCAGCTCCTCTGCAGATCAGCTCCTCTGCAGATCAGTGCCTCTGCAGATCAGTGCCTCTGCAGATCAGTGCCTCTGCAGGTCAGTGCCTCTGCAGATCAGCTCCTCTGCAGATCAGTGCCTCTGCAGGTCAGTGCCTCTGCAGATCAGTGCCTCTGCAGATCAGCTGCCTCTGTCAGGTCAGGCTGCCTCTGCAGATCAGCTCCTCTGCAGATCAGTGCCTCTGCAGATCAGTGCCTCTGCAGATCAGCTCCTCTGCAGGTCAGTCGGCCTCTGCAGATCAGTGCCTCTGCAGATCAGCTCCTCTGCAGATCAGCTCCTCTGCAGATCAGCTGCCTCTGCAGATCAGCTCCTCTGCAGATCAGCTCCTCTGCAGATCAGCTCCTCTGCAGATCAGCCCCTCTGCAGGTCAGCCCCTCTGTAGGT
>CAEFZP010005722.1:47500-62500 GCA_903064625.1 Mallotus villosus
TGTGTGCGTGTGTGTGTGTGAGTGTGTGTGTGCGTGTGTGCGTGTGTGTGCGTGTGTGTGTGTGCGTGTGTGCGTGTGTGTGTGTGCGTGTGTGAGTGTGGTGTGTGAGTGTGACTACCTGTCCGTTGTCCTTCACCATGATGTTGCTGTTGTGTCTGTCTCCAATGCCCAGATGAAGGTGGCCACACAGTAGCCTGCACACGACCTGGTGAACAGATCTATCGCTCTGTCATACCTGGAGAGGAAGGAGGGGAGGGGAGGAGGAGAGGAGGGGAGGAGGAGGAGGAGAGGAGGAGGAGAGGAGGGCGGTGATGCGCAGGCTTAGGAGCTGAGGATGATGAGGAGGATGGGATGTCTATGCGTGCTGTAGTCTACTTTTCGTATCTCGTCTTTTCTGCTTCTTCTTGTCCGTCTTCTTCTTCGTTTATCTTCTGCTGTCTTTCTTTTCTTCCGTCGTTTAGGCTTGTCTTCTGTCTATGCTGTGCGACGCTTCATCTGCTTTCTCCTTCTTTCTCTTCTTCTTCTACTTCTGTCGTAGAGAGCTGATATCTCAGAAGATACATAGAGACGACATACAGACAGACAGACAGACAGACATACAGACAGACAGACAGACAGACAGACAGACAGACGACAGACAGACAGACAGAGGTATGGACTCACGCCTCTCCCCTGTTCTTCTCCTTGATCCAGTGGTGCAGGGTGTTGCTGTTGAACTGCAGCGCCCCCTTCAGCCGGCCTTTGCACTGGATCTGCATGATGGTGAAGCTGTTTCCTCACCACCTCGATCAGCCCCACACAGTCTCCTATAGACAGACAACCCGTAGGGTAGCATGCTGCACACCACACACACACACCCACACACACACACCACACACACACCACACCCACCACACACACACACACTCACGCGTACAGACACCACACATCTGTTTATCTGACATGCACAGAGCGATGGACATGATGACAGACTCAGACATGCACTCCTCCTCACCGCAGGTCCAGGCCCTGGTTCTGCCAGATGTTCTCCATGATCTTAATGATCTGTAGAGTCAGCATGTCCTGCCTTAGGTCTACACACACACACACACACACACACACACACACACACACACACCACACACACACACAACCACCCACACACACACACACACCACACAACCCACACACCACACCACACCATAAAGAGTGTGAATAATGAGCACGGGTTAGGCTGTTGATTAGGAGTACAGTATCCTTGACAACATGAGAAAAAACTGCCGCCCTCTCCCCCCTCCCTCACCCTCCCGCTCTCCCCTCCCCTCCCTCACCCTCCCCTACCCTCCCGCTCCCTCGGCACTGCACCCCTCGTCCCCTCCCCTCCCCTCCCCCTCTCCCTCGCCCTCCCCTCCGCCTCCCCTCCCCTTCCCCCTCGCACAACCTCCCCCGTCCCCTCCCCTCGCCCTCTTCACCCTCTGAACTCGCCCTCCGCTCCCATCCTCCCCCTCCCCATCGCCCCGTCCCCTCACCCTGCCCCTCCCCTCTCCCGCTCCCCTCCTCCCCTCCTCCTCTCCCTGCCCTCCTCCCCGTCGCACCCCTCCTCCCCTCCGCGCCCCTACGCGTCT
Organism: Mallotus villosus; assembly: GCA_903064625.1. NCBI lineage: Eukaryota > Metazoa > Chordata > Actinopteri > Osmeriformes > Salangidae > Mallotus > Mallotus villosus. The sequence goes on from CAEFZP010005722.1 coordinate 49,105, forward strand.
CGCATCCGGCCTCTCCCCTCCCCTCACGTCCCTCCTCTCTCGACCCTCGTCCCCTCTCACAACCCGTCCCCTCCCCTTCCTCCCCTCCCTCCCCTCCCCTCCCCTCCCCTCCCCTCCTCCTCTCCCTGTCCGCCTCCTCCCCTCGTCCTCCCATGCCCCTCCTCCCTCCCTTCCCCGTCACCCTCACCCTCCCTCACACCCGTCCCCTCCCCTTCCCCTCCTCTCCGCTCTCCCCCTCCCCTCCCCTAGTCCCGCTCGCCTCCCCTCCCCGTCCCCTCCCCCTGCTCCCCTCCCCTCCCCCTCCCCTCTCTCGCCGGGGTACCCCTCCCCTCCCTCTCTCCTCCTCCCCTCCCCTCCCTCCCCTCCCTCCTCTCGCATCCTCCTCTCCCCTCCCCTCCTCTCGTCCCTCCGCCTCGCCCCTCCCCTCCCCTCTCCTCTCCCCTCCCCTCCCCTCCCCTCCCCTCCCCTCCCCTCCCCTCCCCTCCTCCTCGTCCCCTCCCCTCCCCTCCCCTCGCCCTCACCCCTCCCTCCCATCCCCTCCTCCTCCTCTCGCTCCCCTCCCCTCTACCCTCCGTCGTCCTCCCTCCCCGCCTCCCCTCCCCTCCCCTCAGGCCCCAATCCTCCTCTCACCCTCCCCTCGCCCTCCCCTCGCTCCCCTCCGCCTCCTCCCTCTCTCACCATCTCCGTTCTTGAAGATGACCTGGTTGTTGGGTGAAGAGCAGTTCAGACATGATGTCAGGGTTCTCCCAGCTCAACCAGAGGGGCCGCTTGGCTGAGGACATGATCCTGCACTCCTCCATCCTGGAGCAGAGGGGAGGGGACTGTGTTCATGTGTGTGTGCCTCAGAGATACTAGCTAGTGGACAATGTGTGTATCGGTGTGTGTGTACCTCAGAGAGCCCAGCTGGTGGACAGGGTGTGTGTGTGTGTGTGTGTGTGTGTACCTCAGAGAGCCCAGCTGGTGGACAGGGTGTGTGTGTGTGTGTGTGTGTGTGTGTGTGTGTGTACCTCAGAGAGCCCAGCTGGTGGACAGGGTGTGTGTGTGTGTGTGTGTGTGTGTGTGTGTGTGTGTGTGTGTGTACCTCAGAGAGCCCAGCTGGTGGACAGGGTGTGTGTGTGTGTGTGTGTGTGTGTGTGTACCTCAGAGAGCCCAGCTGGTGGACAGGGTGTGTGTGTGTGTGTGTGTGTGTGTGTGTACCTCAGAGAGCCCAGCTGGTGGACAGGGTGTGTGTGTGTGTGTGTGTGTGTGTACCTCAGAGAGCCCAGCTGGTGGACAGGGTGTGTGCGTGTGTGTGTGTGTGTGTACCTCAGAGAGCCCAGCTGGTGGACAGGGTGTGTGTGTGTGTGTGTGTGTGTGTACCTCAGAGAGCCCAGCTGGTGGACAGGGTGTGTGTGTGTGTGTGTGTGTGTGTACCTCAGAGAGCCCAGCTGGTGGACAGGGTTCAGGGGGGAGATGAAGCCCTGCAGAGCCTCCAGGTAGTCTGGACGAGACATGTGCTCCACCAGGAACTTCATCTGGGTCTGACACACAAGCATTTTTAGATATGGTGTGTGTGTGGTGTGTGTGTGTGTGTGTGTGGTGTGTGTGTGGGTGTGTGTGTGGTGTGTGTGTGTGTGGTGTGGTGTGTGTGTGTGTGTGTGTGTGTGTGTGGTGTGTGTGTGGTGTGTGTGTGTGTGTGTGTGTGTGGTGTGTGTGTGTGTGTGTGTGTGTGTGTGTGTGTGGTGTGTGTGTGTGTGTGTGTGTGGTGTGTGTGTGTGTGTGTGGTGTGTGTGTGTACCTTTTGTGTTCTCATCCTTCTTCTCCTGCTTCAGTGTGTCGGTCAGGTTGACCAGCTTGTCCATGGCCTCCACCTACAGTCACAGTGTGTTAGACTGGTGTGTGTGTGTGTGTTGTGTGTGTGTGTGTGTGGGTGTGTGTGGTGTACCTGTCTGTTGAGGTGTTTCAGGTACATCCCGCAGGCTCTGCAGAAGGCCTCCAGCAGCAGACCAAACCTCCTGGAGACTGTCTTGTATGCATCTCTGACCTGCACACACACACACACACACACACACATACACACACACACACAGACACACACACACACACACAACACACAACACACACACACACCACACACACACACACACACACACGCACACACACAACCACACACAACACACACACACACAACACACACACACAGAACACACACACACGCACACACACACACACACACACACAGACAACACACACACACACACACACACGCACACACACACACACACACACACACCACACGCACACACGCACACACACACACACACACACAGACACACACAGACACACACACAGACACACACACAGACACACACCACAGACACACCACACACACACACACATACACACACACACACACACACACACCACACACCACCACACACACACACACACACACACACACACACACACACCACACACACACACACTACACACACACACACACACACACACAGACACCACACACATACACATACACACCACACTCACACACACACACACACCACACACAGACGATATAATACATCAATATGGAACATACATGACATCATCACCACCATCATCATCATCATTGTATCCATGGTGACGTACTTGAGATGCCAGAAGAAGAAGTGTCCTATCCTCTGATTGGTCAGAGCTTCCTTATGAGGAAGCGTGCGAGAGGGTTGTCCAGGTACATCTCATACTTTAATACCTACACACACAAATATATAGATACATTTATCCAGCTGCAGCAGGTACATACTGCTCTCACCTGGACACCAGAACCTGACAGCAGGTACATACTGCTCACCTGGACCAGCTGCAGCAGGTACATACTGCTCACCTGGACCAGCTGCAGCAGGTACATACTGCCTCACCTGGACCAGCTGCAGCAGGTACATACTGCTCACCTGGACCAGCTGCAGCAGGTACATACTGCTCACTGCTCACCTGGACCAGCTGCAGCAGGTACATACTGCTCACCTGGACCAGCTGCAGCAGGTACATACTGCTCACCTGGACCAGCTGCAGCAGGTACATACTGCCCCCCCCCCTCACCTGGACCAGCTGCAGCAGGTACATACTGCCCCCCCCCCTCACCTGGACCAGCTGCAGCAGGTACATACTGCCCCCCCCCCTCACCTGGACCAGCTGCAGCAGGTACATACTGCCCCCCCCCCTCACCTGGACCAGCTGCAGCAGGTACATACTGCTCACCTGGACCAGCTGCAGCAGGTACATACTGCTCACCTGGACCAGCTGCAGCAGGTACATACTGCCCCCCCCCTCACCTGGACCAGCTGCAGCAGGTACATACTGCCCCCCCCCCTCACCTGGACCAGCTGCAGCAGGTACATACTGAGCCGGTCGTCGCTGAGGCCCCTGGCCAGGCAGCGCAGGGCGTACTCCCGTACCACCGGGTCGGGGAAGTTACAGTCCAGCAGCTCCAGAGCTCCCTCAGGCTGCATCAGGGGCCAATCACGAAGCAGACAGTACATCTGGGGGCGGGACCAGGAACATAGACAGGAACCAGGAAGAGGAACCAGGAAGAGGAGGAACCAGGAAGAGGAGGAACCAGGAAGAGGAGGAACCAGGGAGAGGAACCAGGGAGAGGAACCAGGAAGAGGAGGAACCAGGGAGAGGAACCAGGGAGAGGAGGAACCAGGGAGAGGAACCAGGGAGAGGAACCAGGAAGAGGAGGAACCAGGGAGAGGAACCAGGGAGAGGAGGAACCAGGGAGAGGAACCAGGAAGACGAGGAACCAGGGAGAGGGGCCAGGAAGAGGAGTAACCAGGGAGAGGAGGAACCAGGGAGAGGAACCAGGGAGAGGAACCAGGGAGAGGAGGAACCAGGAAGAGAAACGTTAAAGAACAATCAGTGTTGAAAGGATCTCTGCAGCCCTAGCTGAAAGTGTGTGTGAGAAATGTTGTGTGTGTGTGTGTGAGAGAGAGTTAGTGTTACCTGAGAAACTTCATCTCTGGAGTTCCACTTGACCGACAGCAGCAGCTTGGGTAGAGACTCTGGGATGTTGATACAGTAGTGTCTGGGGGGGAGAGACTCTGGGATGTTGATACAGTAGTGTGTCTCCAGAGGACACACACACACACACACTGACCTGTGTCTCCAGAGGACACACACACACACACACTGACCTGTGTCTCCAGAGGACACACACACACACACACTGACCTGTGTCTCCAGAGGAAGTCCTTCTCCTGTTCGGACATCTCGTACAGAGGATCTTTGCTGCTCAGAAGCCTCAGCTGCTCTGAGTCTACTGCGGACACACTGCTGTCACACGCCAGACGACCGCTCTGCACACACACACACACACACACATACACACACAGGTTTATATGTGAGTGTGTGTAGTAGGTGTGTGTGTAGTGTGTGCAGTGTACATGTGTGTGTGTGTGTGTAGTGTAGTGTGTACATGTGTAGTATACATATGTGTGTGTGTGTGTGTAGTGTAAATGTGTGTGTGTGTAGTGTGTGTAGTGTACATGTATGTGTAGTGTGTGTAGTGTACATGTGTGTGTGTGTGTAGTGTGTGTGTGTGTAGTGTGTGTGTACTGTGTGTGTGTAGTGTGTGTGTACCAGGCCCAGGCAGTAGCTGTATCCTAGCTCCCTGCTCATGGTCCAGTGTGTGTGTGTAGTGTGTGTAGTGTGTGTAGTGTGTGTAGTGTGTGTAGTGTGTGTAGTGTGTGTAGTGTGTGTAGTGTGTGTGTGTAGTGTGTGTGTGTGTAGTGTGTGTGTGTGTGTGTAGTGTACTGTGTGTGTAGTGTACTGTGTGTGTACTGTGTGTGTGTGTAGTGTGTGTGTGTAGTGTGTGTGTGTAGTGTGTGTAGTGTGTGTAGTGTGTGTAGTGTAGTGTGTGTAGTGTGTGTAGTGTGTGTAGTGTAGTGTGTAGTGTGTGTGTGTAGTGTGTGTACCAGGCCCAGGCAGTAGCTGTATCCCAGCTCCCTGCTCATGGTCCAGTGTGTGTGTGTAGTGTGTGTAGTGTGTGTAGTGTGTGTGTACTGTGTGTGTGTGTAGTGTGTGTACCAGGCCCAGGCAGTAGCTGTATCCCAGCTCCCTGCTCATGGTCCAGTGTGTGTGTGTAGTGTGTGTAGTGTGTGTAGTGTGTGTAGTGTGTGTAGTGTACTGTGTGTGTAGTGTACTGTGTGTGTAGTGTGTGTGTGTGTAGTGTGTGTAGTGTGTGTGTGTAGTGTGTGTGTGTAGTGTGTGTAGTGTGTAGTGTGTGTAGTGTGTGTGTGTAGTGTGTAGTGTGTGTACCAGGCCCAGGCAGTAGCTGTATCCCAGCTCCCTGCTCATGGTCCAGTGTGTGTAGTGTGTGTAGTGTGTAGTGTGTGTAGTGTGTGTAGTGTGTGTACTGTGTGTGTGTGTAGTGTGTGTACCAGGCCCAGGCAGTAGCTGTATCCCAGCTCCCTGCTCATGGTCCAGTGTGTGTGTGTAGTGTGTGTGTGTGTAGTGTGTGTAGTGTAGTGTGTGTAGTGTGTGTAGTGTGTGTACTGTGTGTGTGTGTAGTGTGTGTACCAGGCCCAGGCAGTAGCTGTATCCCAGCTCCCTGCTCATGGTCCAGTGTGTGTGTGTAGTGTGTGTAGTGTAGTGTGTGTAGTGTGTGTAGTGTGTAGTGTGTGTACCAGGCCCAGGCAGTAGCTGTATCCCAGCTCCCTGCTCATGGTCCAGTTGGCATGCTCCTCCACCTGCTGGTCGTCAGGGAACACCACGCTCTGGGAGAACCAGGAGAACTCCAGCTCCACACATGGAGTCTCCTGGGAGGGAGGGAGGGTACTGTGTCACACACTCTGTCTGTGCTGGGTAGTGTGTGTGTGTGTGTGTGTGTGTGGTGTGTGTGTGTGTGTGTGTGTGTGTGTGTGTGTGTGTGTGTGTGAGTGAGTGTGAGTGTGTACCTTGTTGGGGTTGGAGCCTGCCACCCCTATGGGGTTCAGCAGGTCCTCCAGGCCGTGAGGGACAGGCCACAGACTCAGAGTCATCTTCCCCCCCACCAGCAGGTCCTGGTAGTCAAACAGGTTCACATTCCCCCAGGCCAGCGGACAGTGCTCCTACACACACACACACACACACACGTCATACACACAGATATACACCACACACACACAGACACACGTCATACACACAGATATACACCACATACACACACACACACGTCATACACACAGATATACACCACATAGACACAGACACACGTCATACACACAGATATACACCACATAGACACACACCACACGTCATACACACAGATATACACCACACACACACACACACACGTCATACACACAGATATACACCACATACACACACACACACGTCATACACACAGATATACACCACATAGACACAGACACACGTCATACACACAGATATACACCACATAGACACACACACACGTCATACACACAGATATACACCACACACACACACACACACGTCATACACACAGATATACACCACACACACACAGACACACGTCATACACACAGATATACACCACATAGACACAGACACACGTCATACACACAGATATACACCACATAGACACAGACACACGTCATACACACAGATATACACCACACACACACAGACACACGTCATACACACAGATATACACCACATAGACACAGACACACTTCATACACACAGATATACACCACATAGACACAGACACACGTCATACACACAGATATACACCACATAGACACAGACACACGTCATACACACAGATATACACCACATAGACACAGACACACGTCATACACACAGATATACACCACATAGACACAGACACACGTCATACACACAGATATACACCACATAGACACAGACATACTTCATACACACAGATATACACCAAACACACTCAGACACACGTCATACACACAGATATACACCACATACACACAGACACACGTCATACACACAGATATACACCACATAGACACAGACACACGTCATACACACAGATATACACCACATAGACACAGACACACTTCATACACACAGATATACACCAAACACACTCAGACACACGTCATACACACAGATATACACCACATAGACACAGACACACTTCATACACACAGATATACACCAAACACACTCAGACACACGTCATACACACAGATATACACCACATAGACACAGACACACGTCATACACACAGATATACACAACACACACACAGACACACGTCATACACACAGATATACACCACATACACACAGACACACTTCATACACACAGATATACACCACACACACTCAGACACACACCAGATGGGCCCCTCACCTCCTTGGCTCCCTTGCGGCCCTTCACAGAGCAGATGGAGAGGCAGAGCCGGGCAGAGCGAGGCAGGTCTGTCATGTAGATGTCGTAGGAGAGCCACTCATTCCACCTGTACACACACACACACACAGTATATACACACAGTATATACACACACAGTATATACACACAGTATACACACACACAGTACACACACACACAGTATATACACACAGTATATACACACACAGTATATACACACAGTATACACACACACAGTACACACACACACAGTATATACACACACAGTATACACACACACAGTATACACACACACAGTATATACACACACAGTATACACACACACAGTATATACACACACAGTATATACACACAGTATACACACACACAGTATATACACACAGTATATACACACACAGTATACACACACACAGTATATACACACAGTATATACACACACAGTATACACACACACAGTATATACACACAGTATATACACACACAGTATACACACACACAGTATACACACACACAGTATATACACACACAGTATATACACACACAGTATACACACACACAGTATATACACACACAGTATACACACACACAGTATATACACACAGTATATACACACACACAGTATATACACACACAGTATACACACACAGTATATACACACACAGTATATACACACAGTATATACACACACACAGTATATACACACACAGTATACACACACACAGTATATATACACACAGTATATACACACACACAGTATATACACACAGTATATACACACAGTATATACACACACAGTATATACACACACAGTATATACACACACAGTATATATACACACAGTATATACACACACACAGTACACACACACAGTATATATACACAGAGTACACACACAGTATATATACACACAGTATACACACACACAGTATATACACACACAGTATACACACACACAGTATATATACACACACAGTACACACACACACAGTATATATACACACAGTATATATACACACACAGTATATATACACACACAGTATATATACACACAGTATATATACACACACAGTATATATACACACACAGTATATATACACACACAGTATATACACACAGTATATATACACACACAGTATATATACACACACAGTATATACACACAGCAGGTGTGGGAACATTTGGTGTGGGTCAGCGTCAGACTGTAGTCATGGTTACATGGAAAGGGTGTTTGTGTGATATGTGGTGGTTGTCGTGGTGACCGTACCTCGGGTTGGCGCAGGGAACTCTCTGGGTGTTAACGTTATCACACAGGGGCTCTCCTCCATGGTAGATACCTGTCCTCACATAGATCTGACACACACACACACACACACACAGGCAAATGAATGTCACCACCACCAAAGATCCAACCTGTTATGGGGGTGTGTGTGAGGACAGGTGTGTGTGAGGACAGGTGTGTGTGAGGACAGGTGTGTGTGAGGACAGGTGTGTGTGAGGACAGGTGTGTGTGAGGACAGGTGTGTGTGAGGACAGGTGTGTGTGAGGACAGGTGTGTGTGAGGACAGGTGTGCACCTTGTCGATGTCCCTGATGTTGACGTTGACGTAGGTGGCGCAGAGCAGGCGTAGGCGCAGCAGGCTGTTGAAGGCCCAGAGGGAGCGTGGCGCGGCGGGGTCGCTGCCCCCGGGGCAGGGGCTGGGCTGGGGGGTGCGGCGGCTGTAGGAGGGGGGCAGGAAGCCGCTGGAGGGCAGCTGGCTGTACAGGCTGTCCTTGGACACCAGCATGAGGTGAGGCAGACGGCCCACACTGATGCAGCTGCGGATGTACTGAGCATCATAGGAACACAGGAACATCATCACTGGTGCATCATGGGAACACAGGAACATCATCACTGGAAGCATGGAGCATCACCAGCACACACCTATGGCTGTGTATAGTGAGTGTGTGTATAGTGAGTGTGTGTATAGTGAGTGTGTGTATAGTGTGTGTGTGTGTGTGTGCTACCTTGTACTGGCTGAGGGGGTGCTTCTCCAGCAGGTACTCATCACAGCCGCACACCTTGAGGATGTACTGACCCTGGTACTCCTTCAGACAGAGCTTCAGCTGCTGGGCTGAGAGGTGCATGGAGCGGGTCTTCTTACGGATCGACTCTGCTATCAGCTGCTCTGGCAGGCTGTCATGACTCACCTGCACACACACACACACACGGGTCATACACACACGGGTCACACACACACATGGGTCACACACACACGGGTTATGCACACACACACACACACGGGTCATACACACACACGGGTCACACACACACACGGGTCACACACACACGGGTCATACACACACACAAGGGTCACACACACGGGTCACACACACACACACGGGTTATGCACACACACACGGGTCACACACACACCACGGGTCGCACACACACACAGGTCACACACACACAGGTCACACACACACACGGGTCACACACACACATGGGTCACACACACACATGGGTCACACACACACACGGGTCACACACACACACAGGTCACACACACACACGGGTCACACACACACACAGGTCACACACACACACGGGTCACACACACACACGGGTCACACACACACATGGGTCACACACACACACGGGTCACACACACACAGGTCACACACATACATGGGTCACACACACACATGGGTCACACACACACACACGGGTCACACACACACACACGGGTCACACACACACATGGGTCACACACACACATGGGTCACACACACACACACGGGTCACACACACACACACGGGTCATCCCCTCACATGGTTCCTCTACCTTGAGAGTATACTTCTGTTTGGAGTTGGAGGGGGAGATGATGACCCAGATGGTGACGATGAGCCGGCCCTTGTCCAGCTTGCAGTAGACGTGTGGGGGCAGTTCGGGGGAGGACTCGATGTTGGGGGGGGTAGACGTAGAGGGCCTGGCTCAGGGCCCCCCCTGCCTCTCGCTCCTCCATGGCCTCCCTGCACACCCCCAGGATGCTGCGACGGAACTCCTGCACCTCAGGGTCCTTCACCTCAAACTCACACACAGGCATGCCGATGGCAAAGCCTGCACACACACATGGGTCACACACACCGCACACACTCACATGTGTGTGTGTGTGCAGTGTGTGTGTGCAGTGTGTGTGTGTGTGTGTGTGTACCTATCTCCCTGTTGAGTATCTTCTCTTCTCGGTTGCCAAGGGGTTCGATGACCTTCAGGACGAGGAAGAGGGTTAGTGTGAGGATCCTCTCAAACCTTGGGGAAAGGTGAGTGTGAGTGTGTGTGTGTGTGTCTGTCTGTGTGTGTGTGTGTGTGTGTGTGTCTGTGTGTGTGTGTATGTGTGTGTGTGTGTGTGGTATGTGTATGTGTCTGTGTATGTGTGTGTGTATGTGTGTGTGTGTGTGTGTGTGTGTGTGTGTGTGTGTCTGTGTGTATGTGTGTGTGTGTCTGTGTGTATGTGTGTCTGTGTGTATGTGTGTGTGTGTGTGTGTGTGTGTGGTGTGTGTGTGTGTGTTGTGTGTGTTGTGTGTGTGTTGTGTGTGTGTGTGTGTGGTGTGTGTGTGTGTGTGTGTGTGTGTGTGTGTGTGTTGTGTGTGTGTGGTGTGTGTGTGTGTGTGTCTGTGTGTGTGTGGTGTGTGTGTGGTGTGTGTGTCTGTGTGTGTGTGTGTGTGTGTGTGGTGTGTGTGTGTGTGTGTCTGTGTGTGTGTTGTGTCTGTGTGTGTGTGTGTGTGTGTGTGTTGTCTGTGTGTGTGTGTGTGTGTGTCTGTGTGTGTGTGTGTGTGGTGTGTGTGGTGTGTGTGTGTGTGTGTGTGTGTGTGTCTGTGTGTGTGTGTGTGTGTGTGGTGTGTGTGTGTGTCTGTGTTGTGTGTGTGTGTGTGTGTGTGTTGTGTCTGTTGTGTGTGTGTGTTGTGTGTGTGTGTGTGTGTACCTTGAGGATGGGGTGGAAGAGGCGCAGGTCACAGAGCCTCCTGGTCTCATCGTAATACTCCTCCCGCTCTGCTTCCTGGGTCACGCCCACGAAGATGTAGCATGACTCCTCCTGCCAATCACACGCAGCAGGGTTAGCACTCCTGCCAATCACACGCAAGCAGGGTTAGCACTCCTGCCAATCACACGCAAGCAGGGGGTAGATGGGATAGTAAGTCAGGGGTAGTATGGTGTGTTCAGGGGTAGTTTGGGGTAGTATGGTGTGTTCAGGGGTAGTTTGGGGTAGTATGGTGTGTTCAGGGGTAGTTTGGGGGTAGTATGGGTGTGTTCGGGGGTAGTTTGGGGTAGTATGGTGTGTTGGGGGTAGTTTGGGGTAGTATGGTGTGTTCGGGGGTAGTTTGGGGTAGTAGTTGGTGTGTTCGGGGGTAGTTTGGGGTAGTATGGTGTGTTCAGGGGTAGTTTGGGGGGTAGTATGGTGTGTTCAGGGGTAGTTTGGGGTAGTATGGTGTGGGGTAGTTGGGGTAGTATGGTTTGTTCAGGGGTAGTTTGGGGTAGTATGGTGTGTTCAGGGGTAGTTTGGGGTAGTATGGTGTGTTCAGGGGTAGTTTGGGGTAGTTACCTGCAGCAGGTGGTACAGGGGGTACTTGCGGGCCTCAGAGAACAGCTGCTGCTTGATGGAGGTGAGGGGCGCCTCACGCAGGCACTCCAGGCTGACCAGCATGCCGTTGGGCAGGCAGCAGTCCACCAGGATACGGGGGGGCATCAGGTGGATACCCCATAACTCCCCTGACGACGGCCTGGGAGACATCACACCTCTCTACCTGCCGGGGGTCACACACACACACACACACACACACACACCACACACCACACACCACACACACACACACACACACACACACCACACACACACACACACACACCACACACACCACACACACACACACACACACACACACACACACACACCACACACACACCAGTCAGTCAGGACCAGTCAGTCAGGACCAGTCAGTCAGGCCACTGTAATATAAGCACTTTAAAAGCAGAAAGTGTGAAGGAGAGAGTTGAAGTGATGAGAGGAATAAAGAGGGACATGGAGAGAGAAAGAAGAGATGGGGAAGAGGGGGGATAGAGCGAGAGATACAGAGAGAGAGGGAAGAGGGGGGATAGAGTGAGAGATACAGAGAGATGGGGAAGAGGGGGGATAGAGTGAGAGATACAGAGAGAGAGGGAAGAGGGGGGATAGAGTGAGAGATACAGAGAGATGGGGAAGAGGGGGGATAGAGTGAGAGATACAGAGAGAGAGGGAAGAGGGAGGATAGAGTGAGAGATACAGAGAGAGAGGGAAGAGGGGGGATAGAGTGAGAGATACAGAGAGAGAGGGAAGAGGGGGGATAGAGTGAGAGATACAGAGAGAGAGGGAAGAGGGGGGATAGAGTGAGAGATACAGAGAGAGAGGGAAGAGGGGGGATAGAGTGAGAGATACAGAGAGAGAGGGAAGAGGGGGGATAGAGTGAGAGATACAGAGAGAGAGGGAAGAGGGGGGATAGAGTGAGAGATACAGAGAGAGAGGGAAGAGGGGGGATAGAGTGAGAGATACAGAGAGAGAGGGAAGAGGGGGGATAGAGTGAGAGATACAGAGAGAGGGGGAAGAGGGGGGATAGAGTGAGAGATACAGAGAGAGAGGGAAGAGGGGGGATAGAGTGAGAGATACAGAGAGAGAGGGAAGAGGGGGGATAGAGTGAGAGATACAGAGAGAGAGGGAAGAGGGGGGATAGAGTGAGAGATACAGAGAGAGAGGGAAGAGGGGGGATAGAGTGAGAGATACAGAGAGAGAGGGAAGAGGGGGGATAGAGTGAGAGATACAGAGAGAGGGTGGAGATTGGGAACAGAGGGTTGAAGAGAGACAGAGAGATTGGAGACATTTTCAGAAACCGATTTGAGATGGTTTATAAATCCGATGACGTCACCGGTACGCTCTAGGTGTGTGCGCGCGTGTGTGTGTGTGTCGCTGTCTTCCGGCCCCGGGCCACAGCCTACCGGCCGGCCTCTCCGCTCCACCCGGTCTGCTCCGTCCCGCTGGACTGG
>CAEFZP010005722.1:67500-81715 GCA_903064625.1 Mallotus villosus
TGGTAACAGGCTAGCATGCTAAGCAGCAATCACTTTAGCATAGGGGTTTCTGGTTTCTGGTTGCTGCTCAGCATGAGATCATCACTGTCCTGGTTGAGTCCCGCAGGCTAGCTAGATAGTGTGTGTTAGTTAGAGGATGTGTGTTTTACTGTGCGTGTCTTGACTTATTGTTCAACATTTCCTGTTTTCTACCCTCAGTGTGTGTGTGTGTGTGTGTGTGTGTGTGTGTGTGTGTACATTAACTGTGTGTGTACATTCGTTTTTCCTGTGAAAACATGCATCTAGGAAATAAACAAGTGATTTCAACTAAAAAACTAAGTTGTTTTCTACGCTGAAACTCTCACACACACACACTCCTTCCTGTCTGTTCTGTGCAGGAAGTGTGTGTAGGAAGTGTGTGTGTCATGGATACACTCCCCCACCTTGTCGTTCAGACTGCTTTAAGAGTTAGAGAGCCAACCTCAGCACACACACACACACACACACACACACACACACACACACACACACATATAAACACACACACACACACACATATAAACACACACATATAAACACACAGATATAAAAACATACACACACATTATAGAAGCACAAAATCTCTGGTCTCTAGCTACCTCGTCTCCTCTGGTCTCTAGCTACCTCGTCTCCTCTGGTCTCTAGCTACCTCGTCTCCTCTGGTCTCTAGCTACCTCGTCTCCTCTGGTCTCTAGCTGCCTCGTCTCCTCTGGTCTCTAGCTACCTCGTCTCCTCTGGTCTCTAGCTACCTCGTCTCCTCTGGTCTCTAGCTACCTCGTCTCCTCTGGTCTCTAGCTACCTCGTCTCCTCTGGTCTCTAGCTACCTCGTCTCCTCTGGTCTCTAGCTACCTCGTCTCCTCTGGTCTCTAGCTACCTCGTCTCCTCTGGTCTCTAGCTACCTCGTCTCCTCTGGTCTCTAGCTACCTCGTCTCCTCTGGTCTCTACCTCGTCTCCTCTGGTCTCTAGCTACCTCGTCTCCTCTGGTCTCTACCTCGTCTCCTCTGGTCTCTAGCTACCTCGTCTCCTCTGGTCTCTAGCTACCTCGTCTCCTCTGGTCTCTAGCTACCTCGTCTCCTCTGGTCTCTAGCTACCTCGTCTCCTCTGGTCTCTAGCTACCTCGTCTCCTCTGGTCTCTAGCTACCTCGTCTCCTCTGGTCTCTAGCTACCTCGTCTCCTCTGGTCTCTAGCTACCTCGTCTCCTCTGGTCTCTACCTCGTCTCCTCTGGTCTCTAGCTACCTCGTCTCCTCTGGTCTCTAGCTACCTCGTCTCCTCTGGTCTCTAGCTACCTCGTCTCCTCTGGTCTCTACCTCGTCTCCTCTGGTCTCTAGCTACCTCGTCTCCTCTGGTCTCTACCTCGTCTCCTCTGGTCTCTAGCTACCTCGTCTCCTCTGGTCTCTAGCTACCTCGTCTCCTCTGGTCTCTAGCTACCTCGTCTCCTCTGGTCTCTAGCTACCTCGTCTCCTCTGGTCTCTAGCTACCTCGTCTCCTCTGGTCTCTAGCTTACCTCGTCTCCTCTGGTCTCTAGCTACCTCGTCTCCTCTGGTCTCTAGCTACCTCGTCTCCTCTGGTCTCTAGCTACCTCGTCTCCTCTGGTCTCTAGCTACCTCTGTCAAAAAGGCCAAAAATATATAACAAAAACACACAGAGCCAGAACATGTCAGATGTTATTGTTTATATATATAAATATTAAATATATATCAATATCAAACCCAGAACAGCAGAACACATCAACATCATCTCAGCTCTAACACTTTTCCTCCCCATCTCTCCCCCTCTAGTCGTCCTCCAGCACCAGTACAAAGTATTCCTCCTCCTCTTCCTCAGCATCCAGCGTCTTCAGCAGATCGTCCCTGCAGCCCAGAATGTCCATATCCTCATCCAGGAACTCCTCCTCTCCACCTCCTTCTCCTCCATCCTCCTCTGCTCTTCCCCTCTACTCCTCTAACTCCCTCTCTCTCCTCCGCTCCACCTCCTTCTCCTCCATCCTCCTCTCTCTTCCCCTCTACTCCTCTAACTCCCTCTCTCTCCTCCTCTCTTCCTCCACCCCCCTCTCCTCCCACCTTCTTGTTGTTCTGTTTAATGACCTCCTCTGCTCCCCCTAGAAAACAGCCTGACACTAACCCTAACCCTCTCCTGCCCTCTACTGGAGTCTTCGGGACAGTTTGGTCTGGGCTGGGGGGCGGGGCTAGAAGACAAAGGGTCAGAGGTCAGGTAGAGGCCACACCCTCAGCAGCTTCTCCCTTTGGTTACAAACATTCAGGAGGAGAGGAAGGGAGAGGAGGAGAGGAAGGGAGAGGAGGAGAGGAAGTGAGAGAGGAGAGGAAGGAGAGAGGAGGAGAGGAAGGAGAGGAGGAGAGGAAGGGAGAGGAGGAGAGTAGGGAGAGGAGGAGAGGAAGGGAGAGGATGAGAGGAAGAGAAGTAGGGGAGACACCCACAGACAGCTTCTAGTCACCTGACTGAGTAGTCATCTTGTCCAGAGGTTTCAGACCTTTAAAAAGTCCTTTAAACATCCGTGTGTCTCTTTCCTCTCCGCCTCACTTCTTTCTCTGTCCTCGCCTCTTAGCCCTCCTTCTCTCTCGTCTTCTCCTCTCCGCCTCTCTCCTGCTCTCTCTTCCTCTCCTCTCCTCCCTTCTTCTCTCTCTTCCTCTCCTCTCCTCCCTCTTCTCGTCCTTCCTCTCTTCTTGTTCTCTCGCCTCCATCTCGCTCTCTCTCCTCTCCTCTCCTCCCTCCATCTCCTCTCTTCCTCCCTCCTCTCCTCCCTCCATCTCTCTCTTCTTCTCCTCTCCTTCCGCACACAGTTTCTTGGATGGGGGCCTTCTAAGGAGAACACAAACCAGTCATCTAACTACACACACACACACACTACACACACTACACAACTACTACTACTAGTAGTAATAACAGTAGTAACAGGTAACCTGGTCATCTCACCTTCTTACTGCTGCAAGCCCTCTCCTCGTAGCCACAGCAGCTCCAGCGCCTCTACACAGACACACACACACAACAGTACACACACATACAACATACACACACCACACAACACACACACAAACAACGATACACACACACACAACATACACACACACACAACAGACACACACCAACACAGACACCACAACAACAGACACACACCACACAACACACAACCACACACACAACACAACACACACACAACAGACACACACCACACAACAACACACACACCACACAACACACACACACTACACTACACACACATACACCACCACAACACACCACACACAACACACACATACAACATACACACACACACAACAGACACCACACCACCAGACAACAACTACACCACCACACACATACACACACCACACAACAACCACCCACAACCCACAACAACACACCACACACATACAACACTACACCACACACACAACAGTACACACACACACATGACAACCACTACACCATCCCACCACCCCACAGCACATCACACACACAACCCTACAACACATCCACACTACACACACACTCCCACACCAGCCACACCCCACAGCATCCACACCACCCACACGACACACACTACACCCCATCACACCAGCACACCCACACCAACACAACATACCACACCACTCACACATACACACCCACACAACATACCACCACCAACAACTACCACCCACATACAACATCACACAAAACCACACAACATACACACACATACAACATACACCACCACACAACATACACACACATACACATACACACATACACATACACACCTACAACATACACACACATACACATACACACACATACAACATACACACACAACATACACCACACGTGTATCGTTTGTATAGTAGTGTGTATAGCAGTGTGTATAGTACTGTGTATAGCAGCAGTGTGTATAGCAGTGTGTATAGCAGTGTGTATAGTACTGTGTATAGCAGCAGTGTGTATAGCAGTGTGTATAGCAGTGTGTATAGTACTGTGTATAGTACTGTGTATAGTAGTGTGTATAGCAGTTTGTATAGTAGTGTGTATAGCAGTGTGCATAGTACTGTGTATAGCAGTGTGTATAGCAGGTGTGTATAGTACTGTGTATAGCAGTGTGTATAGCAGTGTGTATAGTACTGTGTATAGCAGTGTGTATAGCAGTGTGTATAGCAGTGTGTATAGTAGTGTGTATAGCAGTGTGCATAGTACTGTGTATAGCAGTGTGTATAGCAGTGTGTATAGTACTGTGTATAGCAGTGTGTATAGCAGTGTGTATAGCAGTGTGTATAGCAGTGTGTATAGTAGTGTGTATAGCAGTGTGTATAGTACTGTGTATAGCAGTGTGTATAGTACTGTGTATAGCAGTGTGTATAGTACTGTGTATAGCAGTGTGTATAGTACTGTGTATAGCAGTGTGTATAGCAGTGTGTATAGCAGTGTGTATAGTACTGTGTATAGCAGTGTGTATAGCAGTGTGTATAGCAGTGTGTATAGCAGTGTGTATAGTTTGTGTACCTGCTATATCAGTGTCCTCTGAGCTCTCTCTGTCGGAGATGTTGCGAGTTAACCACCCAAACATGGACAATCTGGTCTGGAGGAGGGGGAGAGGGAGGAGTAGGAAGGGTGAGGGAAGGAGGAGAGGGGTGGAGGGGCAGGCGTAGATTGTGGATTGGAGGCACGAGGGACGCAGGGAGAGCTGATGTGGCGGGAGGAGAGGGACTAGGATGAGAGGGTGGCGTAGCTGAGCGAGGTGGCGGGCGGCGCTTGTGGCCTTCGGCGGGGTGGTTGAGTCGCGTGGTTGTGTCTGGCTTCGCGCATTCCACGGTGTCTGCTCGTTGTGTTGCGGGCGCGCGGGTTTCCGTGGCTGCGCTGTTTCGGGGCGGCGGCGGGTGGGGCTTGTCGCGCGTGGTTGCCTGGGCGTCGCCCTTTTTGCTTTTCTTCTCCGTGGTGTCGTTCTCGCGCTGCCCTGGGCGTCTCGCGTTTTCACTTTCCTCTCCGTCGCTTTGTTTTCGGGCGGACGCCACCAGGGTAAGCGCCGATTTCATTCGCTCGCTCTTTCCTCTGGCGGCTCTTGTGTCTGTCCTTCTGCCTCTTTGTTCGTCCCTGCTGTCGCGGTAGTGTGCGGGCAGGCTCCGTGTGTTGGCCGGTCTTCTCGTGGTTTCGCGGACTCGGCGCTGGCATCTGTTCTTCGACTGGTGTGCGGGCCGTCGGCGCTGGTTAAGCGTGCCTGGCCGGACGCCAATTCGTGTCACTGCGGCTCGGGCTGGCCAGGGTTGCGCCTGTGTGCTAGGGGCGTCGCGGGCCCGGCGGCGCGGGCCACGCGTGAGGAGCTGCGGGTCCAGGGTCGAGAGACAAAGTGGGCTCTTAGTGGTGTGTGTTCCATCTAGTGGTAATAATTTAAATAATAATAATAATAATTAATGATATTTTCTACTTTCACCTTCAGAGATGCTTTGTGGGCCCTAGTTGCCATGGTGACAGCTTCACTCAGTTTCTTCCTGTAGCTCCCCTGACTCTTTGACTAAACACACATACATACACACACACCACACGCACACACACCACACACACACACACACCACACGCACACACACCACACGCACACACACCACACGCACACCACACCACAACGCACACACACACACCACACACACACCACACGCACACACACCACACGCACACACACACACGCACACACACACCACACACACACACCACACGCACACACAACACACGCACACCACACACATACCACACACACACACCACACGTACACCACCACACACACACATATACACGCACACATATACACGCACACACACCACACGCACACACACACATACCACACGCACACACCACACGTACACACCGCACACACACATATACACGCACACATATACACGCACACATACACGCACACATATACACGCACACATACACGCACACATACACGCACACATACACGCACACATACACGCACACATACACACACACATACACACAGTGTCATGACAGACTGAGAGATCTGCTACTACTGTCCCAGGCGCAGTCTCTCCTTGTATATTACTTATATTACTACTGTGTGTGTGTGTGTTACTAACGGTAACAGCTCTGCTCTGGTCCAGGTGTGTGTGTGTGTGTGTGTGTTACTAACGGTAACAGCTCTGCTCTGGTCCAGGTGTGTGTGTGTGTGTGTGTTACTAACGGTAACAGCTCTGCTCTGGTCCAGGTGTGTGTGTGTGTGTGTGTGTTACTAACGGTAACAGCTCTGCTCTGGTCCAGGTGTGTGTGTGTGTGTGTGTTACTAACGGTAACAGCTCTGCTCTGGTCCAGGTGTGTGTGTGTGTGTGTGTTACTAACGGTAACAGCTCTGCTCTGGTCCAGGTGTGTGTGTGTGTGTGTGTTACTAACGGTAACAGCTCTGCTCTGGTCCAGGTGTGTGTGTGTGTGTGTGTTACTAACGGTAACAGCTCTGCTCTGGTCCAGGTGTGTGTGTGTGTGTGTTACTAACGGTAACAGCTCTGCTCTGGTCCAGGTGTGTGTGTGTGTGTGTGTTACTAACGGTAACAGCTCTGCCCTGGTCCAGGTGTGTGTGTGTGTGTGTGTTACTAACGGTAACAGCTCTGCTCTGGTCCAGGTGGTGTGTGTGTGTGTGTTACTAACGGTAACAGCTCTGCTCTGGTCCAGGTGTGTGTGTGTGTGTGTGTTACTAACGGTAACAGCTCTGCTCTGGTCCAGGTGTGTGTGTGTGTGTGTGTGTTACTAACAGTAACAGCTCTGCTCTGGTCCAGGTGTGTGTGTGTGTGTGTGTGTGTTACTAACGGTAACAGCTTTGCTCTGGTCCAGGTGTGTGTGTGTGTTACTAACGGTAACAGCTTTGCTCTGGTCCAGGTGTGTGTGTGTGTTACTAACGGTAACAGCTCTGCTCTGGTCCAAGTGTGTGTGTGTGTGTTACTAACGGTAACAGCTCTGCTCTGGTCCAGGTGTGTGTGTGTGTGTTACTAACGGTAACAGCTCTGCTCTGGTCCAGGTGTGTGTGTGTGTGTTACTAACGGTAACAGCTCTGCTCTGGTCCAGGTGTGTGTGTGTGTGTGTTACTAACGGTAACAGCTCTGCTCTGGTCCAGGTGTGTGTGTGTGTGTTACTAACGGTAACAGCTCTGCTCTGGTCCAGGTGTGTGTGTGTGTGTGTGTGTGTGTGTGTTACTAACGGTAACAGCTCTGCTCTGGTCCAGGTGTGTGTGTGTGTGTGTGTTACTAACGGTAACAGCTCTGCTCTGGTCCAGGTGTGTGTGTGTGTGTTACTAACGGTAACAGCTTTGCTCTGGTCCAGGTGTGTGTAGGGCTGGACCTTGGATGCAGTAACCCAGGCTCTGCTCGCTGGCTCTCCCAGGTATGTCACATGGTACCTGCACTGCTCCCCACACACACACACATATGTTCATGATTACGTGTGGTGCCTTTGTGTGCATGTGTATATGTGTGTGTATATACTGTGTGTGTGTGTATACTATGTGTATGTGTGTATAGCATGTGTGTGTATCTTACAGGATCCAAATCAGTCTTCTTCTTGAACTGACGGAAGCTCTTAGTATCTGGATCCTTCTCCACTATGGCCGGCCACCTGACACACACACACACACACACCGTACATGGTTACACACACACACCGTACATGGTTACACACACACACACACACACCGTACATGGTTACACACACACACCGTACATGGTTACACACACCGTACATGGTTACACACACATAACACACACACTGTACATGGTTACACACACACATAACACACACACCGTACATGGTTACACACACATAACACACACACTGTACATGGTTACACACACACATAACACACACACCGTACATGGTTACACACACACACACCGTACATGCTTACACACACACACACCGTACATGGTTACACACACACATAAACACACACCGTACATGGTTACACACACATAACTCACACACTGTACATGGTTACACACACACATAACACACACACCGTACAAGGTTACACACACATAACACACACACTGTACATGGTTACACACACACATAACACACACACCGTACATGGTTACACACACACACACCGTACATGGTTACACACACACACCACCGTACATGGTTACACACACACATAAACACACACCGTACATGGTTACACACACACATAACACACACACCGTACATGGTTACACGCACACACACACACACACACCGTACATGGTTACACACACACATAAACACCACCGTACATGGTTACACACACATAACACACACACTGTACATGGTTACACACACACATAACACACACACCGTACATGGTTACACACACATAAACACACACCGTACATGGTTACACACACACATAACACACACACTGTTCATGGTACACACACACATAAACACACACCGTACATGGTTACACACACACATAAACACACACCGTACATGGTACACACACACATAACACACACACTGTACATGGTTACACACACACATAACACACACACTGTTCATGGTTACACACATACATAACACACACACTGTTCATGGTTACACACACACATAAACACACACCGTACATGGTTACACACACACATAAACACACACCGTACATGGTTACACACACATAACACACACACTGTACATGGTTACACACACATAAACACACACCGTACATGGTTACACACACACATAAACACACACTGTACATGATTATAGCTCAATGGTAGTTTTTGACTGCAGATCTAGAGACTGTGAGTGTGAGTGTAATGGTGTATATACAGGTGCTGGTCATATTATTAGAATATCATCAAAAAGTTTATTTATTTCACAAATTCCATTCAAAAAGTGAAACGTGTATATTATATTCATTCATTACACACAGACTGATATATTTCAAATGTTTATTTATTTTAATTTTGATTATTATAACTGACAGCTAAGGAAAATCCCACGCCCCCATCTTCCTCTTTACAATACCCCATAGATTTTTGATGGTTTTAAGGTCAGGCAAGTTTGCTGGCCAATTAAGAACAGGGATACCATGGTCCTTAAAACAGGTACTGGTAGCTTTGGCACTGTGTGCAGGTGCCAAGTCCTGAAATCTGCATTATAAATTGAGAATATTCTAATTTTATGACCAGCACCTGTAGAGTGTGTGTGTGTGTGTGACGGCCTCCTCAGCCGTCAAGTGGCTACACCTGGGGGCCGGTGGTTTCCTCCCCTTTAAAAGGATGTCAGGGGAGAGAGTCGACCCCTCCGTTTGTCCGCAGCACACCTTTTGTTTAGTTGGGGCAACCTTTGTTAGCACGGCGCCTCTTTTCTGTTAAGTTGATTTGGTAGTCTTTATTAAACGCCTACCGTGTTACTCCTCGTGCGTGTGTTTTCCCTTTGTCTGTCTCAACCCTCCGAGCCGGGTTCGTGACATGGGGGGCTCGTCTTCAACATCTTCGCTGACTTCGGTTTCGGGTTTGTTGGTTTTGCTTTAGGGGGGGGGCATGTGCGTGGAGTTTCGGGTTTTGGCTGTGTTTTTTTTTGTTGTTGTGT
Organism: Mallotus villosus; assembly: GCA_903064625.1. NCBI lineage: Eukaryota > Metazoa > Chordata > Actinopteri > Osmeriformes > Salangidae > Mallotus > Mallotus villosus. The sequence goes on from CAEFZP010005722.1 coordinate 77,072, forward strand.
TTGTGCTGCGGAGTTTTTTTTTGTGTTTGGGAAGTTGTGCTGCTGTGGTTGGACGTCGCTCCGTTGGGGTGAGTTGGTGTTCGGCAGGGAGAGGTGGTGCGATTTTCCCCTGGTAGGCGTAGCGGTGTGGTACTCTCGGGGCGCGCCGGGTTTGTTGTTTTGTTTGTTATTTTTGGGGGTAACTGTGGTTAGAGCAGTGGTCTCGGGGGCACTTCCGTGGTTTGGGGGGGTCGTCAGCGTGCTGGTTGCCTTGTTCCACTCCAGCGGGCTACAGTGCGTAAATACCCGCCACAACGCCCCTGAAGACTAGGGTTGAGTTAACGGTTGGGGTTCCTCTCCTGTTGGGCCGACACACCTCGTAGAGCGATTGTGACGTGAGCGCTATGACGGCAGTGGAGGACTTTATTGGGGCTCCGTCGGAAGAGCTGTTGGCAGGGTTGACGAAGGATCAGCTGTTGAGGCTCGCTGACCACTATAACGTCGAGGTCAGTGACAAGCGGTTGAAGGATTCGGTGCGGTCGATCTTGTCAGCGGCCTTGGGGGATGCTGGGATATTGCCTCCGTCTGCTTCGGGGAGCGGGGCTGTGGCTGCGGGTGGGGTCGACTGTGCCTGGGGGGGCCGTTGACGTTCGACCAGCAGAAAGAGCTGCTGCAGCTACAGCTGCAGCTCGAGCTGGCCAGGGAGCGTAGGCTCTCGGGTAGGGGTTGGGGAGGTGATGGTGCCTCGGAGGTTGCGATGGGGCGGTCGTTTGTGGGCCGTGACGGGTTCGACATCGTGGGTAACTTACGGCTGCTCCCCAAGTTTAGTGAAAGGGATCCGGAGACTTTTTTCTCATTGTTTGAGCGTGTGGCGGAGGCTAGGGACTGGCCTGACTCGGAGCGCACGCTCATGCTGCAGTGCGTTCTTACCGGGAAGGCCCAGGAGGCGTATTCAGCCCTGAGCAGGGCACAGAGTGGGGACTATCGGGTGGTAAAGTCTGCTGTGCTTAGGGCGTATGAGTTGGTTCCTGAGGCCTATAGGCAGCGCTTCCGGACGTGGAGGATGACTGAGGGGCAGACTCATGTGGAGTTTGCCCGTGAATTGACAGCTCATTTCTTTCGATGGTGTGGGGCTTCGGGGGTGGATACCTTTGAGGGGCTTGGTAATCTGCTGGTGTTGGAGCAGTTTCGGGAATCGGTTCCGGTCCGGATAGCGACCTACGTTAGTGAGCACAAGGTGGGAACAGTTGCTGAGGCTGCTGTGCTGGCAGACGACTACGTTTTGATCCATCGACGGAATTTTGTGGAGCCCCGTGCACGTAGTGATGTGGGTCGTGGCGGGGTTTTTCGAGTCAGCTCGGGGTGGTGGCAACACCGACCGGGGGGTTCGTCCAGGGGGGGGTGGCTCGGACTGTCATTATTGTCAGGAACCGGGGCATTGGAAAAATGAGTGCCCGGTTTTGAGGGGTAGGGGTAGAGGTCCTAGTAACATTCGACCTGCTGCTCTGGCCGCTCCGGGCCCGCCCCATTTTGAGGATGTCCAAGGACCTGGTAGTTGGTTACCTGGGTGACTAATGCGTAAGGGGGTGCCGTCTGGTGACTGTTTTGTCGGGGAGGCTTTATACCAGACGGTTGTGCCAGGGAAGTTTTGTGGGTTGGTTCTAGGGGCTTTTCATGGGGTTGGTTGCCTTAGGTCCGTTGGTCGTTGTTTGCCCGTAGGTTCGTTGGTCGTTGGTTGCCGTAGGTTCGTTGGTCGTTGTTTGCCCGTACGTCCCTGGGTCGTTGGTTGCCGTAGGTTCGTTGGTCGTTGCTTGCCCGTAAGTCGGTTGGTCGTTGGCTGCCTTCGGTTCGTTGGTGGCCTTGGGGTTTGTTGGTCGTTGGTTGCCCTTGGGTTGTGGGTCTTACTTGCCCTTTTGGTGCTTTTGCCTGTTCCCCCCCTCCTTTTTTTGTTGCTCTATTCTAGGCTCTGTGGGCTGCTGATGCGGATGGATACCGGGTTGCGTCGCGGGGACCCCCTGTGTCCCCGTCTTCTGGGGGGGGCGTGTGTGACGGCCTCCTCAGCCGTCAAGTGGCTACACCTGGGGGCCGGTGGTTTCCTCCCCTTTAAAAGGATGTCAGGGAGAGAGTCGACCCCTCCGTTTGTCCGCAGCACACCTTTTGTTTAGTTGGGGCAACCTTTTGTTAGCACGGCGCCTCTTTTCTGTTAAGTTGATTTGGTAGTCTTTATTAAACGCCTACCGTGTTACTCCTCGTGCGTGTGTTTTCCCTTTGTCTGTCTCAACCCTCCGAGCCGGGTTCGTGACAGTGTGTGTGTGTGTGTGTGTGTGTGTGTGTGTGTGTGTGTGTGTGTGTGTGTGTGTGTGTGTGTGTGTGTACCAGGGGTATCCAGGTTGCTGGGCCCAGACCAGTGTGTGTGTGTGTGTGTGTGTGTGTGTGTGTGTGTGTGTGTGTGTGTGTACCAGGGGTATCCAGGTTGCTGGGCCCAGACCAGGGCTCCAGGTATCAGGCTGGGTGTGTGTGTGTGTGTGTGTGTGTGTGTACCAGGGGTATCCAGGTTGCTGGGCCAGACCAGTGTGTGTGTGTGTGTGTGTGTGTGTATGTGTGTACCAGGGGTATCCAGGTTGCTGGGCCCAGACCAGTGTGTGTGTGGGTGTGTGTGTGTGTATGTGTGTACCAGGGGTATCCAGGTTGCTGGGCCCAGACCAGTGTGTGTGTATGTGTGTGTGTGTGTGTGTGTATGTGTGTACCAGGGGTATCCAGGTTGCTGGGCCCAGACCAGTGTGTGTGTGTGTGTGTGTGTGTGTATGTGTGTACCAGGGGTATCCAGGTTGCTGGGCCCAGACCAGTGTGTGTGTGTGTGTGTGTGGTGTGTGTGTGTGTGTGTACCAGGGGTATCCAGGTTGCTGGGCCCAGACCAGGGCTCCAGGTATCAGGCTGGACCACACCTCCTCTCCTTCTGAACAGGACTCTTCGGAGGCTGCACACACACTGCGGGTCCTGTCTGTGTCTCACACACACCATACCACACACACCATACACACACCATACCACACCACACACACCAGACCACACACACCAGACACACACCATACCCACCACACACACAACCATGACACACACCAGACCCACACACACCATACCACACCACACCACACACACCATACACACACCAGACCACACCACACCATACACACACCATACCACACACACCCTACACACACCATACCACACACACCATACACACACCATACCATACCACACACACCATACCACACACACCATACACACACCATACCCACACCACACACACCATACACACCACCATACCACACACACCATACCACACACACACCACACGTGAATGTGGAGTGGGTGTGTGTATGGTGTGTGTGTGTGTGTGTATGGTGTGTGTGTGTACCAGGGTTGAGCTGGCAGGTCCAGTCTTCAGAAGAGCAGACAGATCTGTGAGTGGTTGCAGCTTCCTCCACTTCCTGCAGTCTGGAGCACTACACTGGACCCAGCAGTCACCTGAGGAGAGGAGAGGGGAGGGGAGAAAGGGGAGGAGAGGAGGGGAGGAGAGGGGAGGGTGAAGAGAGGAGGGGAGGGGGAGAGGAGGGAGGGAGGGGAGACGTGAGTGACTCGGGAAGAGAGAGAGGGGAAGGAGGAGACGAGACGGGGAGGGGAGGATACTGCGTACGCGAGGGTAGGAGGCGAGACGAGAGGGCGAGGAGACAGGGGAGGAGCGAGCGCAGGGCGCGAGGTGAGGAGACGCGAGGGGATGAGAGGGGAGGCGACGCGGAGTGGCAGTCGAGAGCGGAGGAGAGGGGGTTAGATTACACAAAATGCATTTGTTTGGTTTTGCTCTCTGTGAATACTGTCATCACTGACATTAGATTCATCCAGCACTTTATTCAAAGAGATAGAGATGGAGAGACAGAGGGAGAGGCAGACAGAGATAGAGACAGAGGGAGAGAGACAGATGAAGACATGGAGGGAGAGACAAAGGGAGAGGCAGACAGAGTTATAGAGAGACAGAGGGAGAGAGACAGATGAAGACATGGAGGGAGAGACAAAGGGAGAGGCAGACAGAGTTATAGAGAGACAGAGGGAGAGAGACAGATGAAGACATGGAGGGAGAGACAAGGGAGAGGCAGACAGAGTTATAGAGAGACAGAGGGAGAGAGACAGATGAAGACATGGAGAGAGAGACAAAGGGAGAGGCAGACAGAGATATAGAGAGACAGAGGGAGAGAGACAGATGAAGACATGGAGGGAGAGACAAAGGGAGAGGCAGACAGAGATAGAGACAGAGGGAGAGAGACAGATGAAGACATGAGGGAGAGACAAAGGGAGAGGCAGACAGAGTTATAGAGAGACAGAGGGAGAGAGACAGATGAAGACATGGAGAGAGAGACAAAGGGAGAGGCAGACAGAGATATAGAGACAGAGGGAGAGAGACAAATGAAGACATGGAGAGAGAGAGAAAGGGAGAGGCAGACAGAGATATAGAGAGACAGAGGGAGAGAGACAGATGAAGACATGAGAGAGAGAGACAGAGGGAGAGATGGAGGGAGAGATAGGGAGAGATTACAGAGGTGAACCTACACTCAGAGAAGTCGGAGTCTTGATCCTCGTCCTGGAGTCTCTTCCTCGGTGTCTCTCTGC
>CAEFZP010005723.1:0-101946 GCA_903064625.1 Mallotus villosus
GACGGACAAGCAGGCACACCCTCACAATTTCCCCAGAAATTGCATGCTCTCTAGTTATTGGGTGTGCTCGGGCTTCGCCAGAGCCAACCTTTGTTATCTCACATATATATTATTATTATTATTATTATTATTTTTGCCCCCCTACTCCTCGGTCAATATTTGGACTACATAGAAAACGACAGTGTCAAAAGTTTCGTCTTGGTCTCGATTGCGTTGGCATTACTTTTATGTACGTTCCGTTGCACAGTTTAGGACCATACAACGTTTTTGTGGCATAAAGTTGATTTTGTCGGCAAAGGGTAGACTACTCAGTTATAATAGCCTACGTCACAGCGTCGGCACATGTTAGCAACGACGCATTAGATACGACGTGCATAGAAGACTGTTGCACAGCAGCAAGGATCGTATCGTGCCCCCCCCCTAGCATCCGTCAATATTTTGATTACTTATAAAAAGGTCATGTCAAAAGTTGGTAGCCATTGAGTTGCTTGTCTTTTTATTTACCTGGCTAACTTGCTAGCCACAGTCACTGACGCTACTAACGTCACGAAACACGCGTGACTACCTCTAGCCTAACATTAGTTTAGCAGCTTGTTAACTTCTGGGAGATAGCTATAGGCTAACTATAGCTTTAACGATACTGCAAGGCAGCTGCAGAAACGCCACAAGCAAAGAGGCCAGGGTGATAACTATTTACTAATGTTACTTTCTGATATGAAACACAATTGTTAAGTGTAATGTACAATATAAGCTAATATTATTGAGGAACTACATCGACTTTCGGAAACGGTAGTCTACTATTTCACTGAAGCATTAGCATCATGACATTAGCCTATGTTGCCCGGGCAACACATACTACAGCGGTCTAGGCTGCATCTGTTTTCAATCGTTAAAATAAACATTACTCACAAATACATTTTCGTTGTACGATTTATTATGACATTAGATTACAAGTAAACGATTTGTTGGTGAAATAATCATTACCTGTGATTTCAAACCAGTACTGCAACGCTGTAGCCTACGCGAGACACTGTGTAGCTAACAAAAACATCCACAGCTGTTTACAGTAAGAAGTCAAACGGCGACAGAACATGGCACTCTCTTAAATCAAAAGTATTTCAGTATTTCAGCTGTCTGACTACTAACCCGAACTTCATTGACACAGCCTAAACTTGTCAATCTGTTAATGAAAGCAATATTGAATTTCAGCCTAAACCGTACAACGGAACGTTCAACCAACGATCGCCACCAAGACGAACACTGTAGTAGGCCTATACAATTTACCGGGACAGCTTCTCCACAAAGGGCTATATCGCATTTTGCGTTGTTACTGACAATGATCGCTATTGAGCTTTCTTTTTATGCATGAGCGATTTTCCACTAAATAAATGTCAAGCTTATATACGTTTTTGGGGGCATGTCATAAGTTTGCAGAGCTAACTAGAGCTAACTAGAGCTACTGTTTGAATCGCGATTCAATCTGAAATATTTCCAGTGATAACGTTGTTACAGTAGCTTCTTTCCAAGGGTGTTCTTAATGAATTATTATGCAATAGACTGTGAGTAGGCTAAATGCTTGAAAATATCACCAGAAGGGAAAAACTTAAAGGAACGGACAAGCAGGCACACCCTCACAATTTCCCCAGAAATTGTATGCTCTCTAGTTATTATTATTTTTGCCCCCCTACTCCTCGGTCAATATTTGGACTACATAGAAAACGTCGACGTCCAAAGTTTCGTCTTGGTCCCGATTGCGTTGGCATTACTTTTGTCTACGTTCCATTGCACAGTTTAGGAGGATACAACGTTTTTGTGGCATAAAGTTGATTTTGTCGGCAAAGGGTAGACTACTCAGTTATAATAGTCTACGTCACAGCGTCGGCACATGTTAGCAACGACGCATTAGATAAGACGTGCATAGAAGACTGCAAGAATGATATCGTGCCGCCCCCCTAGCATCCGTCAATATTTTGATTACTTAGAAAACGTCGTGTCAAAAGTTGGTTGAGTTGCTTGTCTTTTTATTTACCTGGCTAACTTGCTAGCCACAGTCACTGGCGCTACTAACGTCACGAAACACGCGTGACTACCTCTAGCCTAACATTAGTTTAGCAGCTTGTTAACTTCTGGGAGATAGCTATAGGCTAACTATAGCTTTAACGATACTGCAAGGCAGCTGCAGAAACGCCACAAGCAAAGAGGCCAGGGTGATAACTATTTACTAATGTTACTTTCTGATATGAAACACAATTGTTAAGTGTAATGTACAATATAAGCTAATATTATTGAGGAACTACATCGACTTTCGGAAACGGTAGTCTACTATTTCACTGAAGCATTAGCATCATGACATTAGCCTATGTTGCCCGGGCAACACATACTACAGCGGTCTAGGCTGCATCTGTTTTCAATCGTTAAAATAAACATTACTCACAAATACATTTTCGTTGTACGATTTATTATGACATTAGATTACAAGTAAACGATTTGTTGGTGAAATAATCATTACCTGTGATTTCAAACCAGTAGGCCTACTGCAACGCTGTAGCCTACGCGAGACACTGTGTAGCTAACAAAAACATCCACAGCTGTTTACAGTAGGAAGTCAAACGGCGACAGAACATGTTCGGCACTCCCTTAAATTAAAAGTATTTCAATAGGTGAAACTGTCTGACTACTAACCCGAACTTCATTGACACAGCCTAAACTTGTCAATCTGTTCATGAAAGCAATATTTAATTTCAGCCTAAACCGTACTACAACGGAAAGTTCAACCAACGATCGCCACCAAGACGAACACTGTAGTATACAATTTACCGGGGCAGCTTCTCCACAAAGGGCTATATCGCATTTTGCGTTGTTACTGACAATGATCGCTATTGAGCTTTTTATGCATGAGCGATTTTCCACTAAATAAATGTCAAGCGTATTTACGTTTTTGCGGGCATGTCATAAGTTAGCAGACCTAGAGCTACTGTTTGAATCGCGATTCCATCAGAAATATTTCCAGTGATAACGTTGTTACAGTAGCTTCTTTCCAAGGGTGTTCTTAATGAATTATTATGCAATAGACTATGAGTAGGCTAAATGCTTGAAAATATGCAGGCACACCCTCACAATTTCCCCAGAAATTGTATGCTCTCTAGTTCTTGGATGTAATTGGGCAATTATGGACTGTCTATTCAGAGGACAAATTTACTGACAATTCTTGTGATTTCTCCCTGTTAGCATGAGGAAATAGACTCAGGCTGATACTGTACATTGAATAAGAGGCTCCTTTATTCCTGGGATAGCCAAGCTTTGCTTTAGAGGGAATTGAATAGACCGTAATTACCCTCTGAAACATTTGCTCTGAATTTACAGAGCTGGTGTGTACGTGTGAGAAGTAACAGTAATAGTGTTCCGACTTATTCTTTCATGCGGGACCGCGAGATAAAAGAACCGAATCGATAAAAAATAGTTTGTTGCTGTTGCTCCTAATCATCTCCTAATGGTAACTATTAATTGCCGGGCCACAGCCTCTGAGCTGCCCGCTGGAGTAATTAGAGTGTGCAACAATGTGTCGAGAGCCAGCGAGCTTTATCGCACCAAATCCCCCACTTAATCAATGGATTCTCCTCAGCTCTGGGCTGGGTGTATTCAACATCATCACTCTTGTTTAGCTATTCATGTGTTATCCCCTTATTCCACTCATCTGTCACCCCAGTGGCAGACAGACTGATCAAAGTATTTTAACGGCACACATACATACAAACACACACACGCCAAGACACGCGCACACACACACACAAGCCCACACTCGTCTGCACACACACTCACTCACACACGTAATACACAAACGCAAGCATGCACACCCACATGCATTCACGTCCGCATGCGCACACAAACTTACACACGTCCATGTTGTATCACTTTACCTCAGTAGAGTATAATAGGAAATGTGATTGTGAGTTTGATTCCCGGTTGTCGTTGACGGGGCAGCGCAGCCCTCGGCAGCAGATCTGGTGTTCATCCAGACCTCCATGATGACTGGGAGGTGAGCACGAGCGGGCCTCAAGCACATGTACGGCTGTAGCACACAGATGGTGTGAATTAGAACGCCGTCAGAGTTTTACGAGTGGTGAGAACAGACCTGGCCATGGCTACTACAGCACTGCTGGAGGATCTCCCAGGGACCAAGGCACTGCAGAGGAAAGGAGACCCTCTCAGATCAGCCTATCGAATGCAGAAGATGAGAAATGAAGACTGAAGAGAGAGACGGTATTACAGGAGTGAAGGTATTGATAGGCTGAAAATCTGTGATCAGGCATTAACAGACCTCGTCGAAAAGATCTCCCAGCTAGCCTCCCCGACAAATCACAGCCTTGTTAGCGGCCGCTGTGTCCCCTGTTCACTTCCTTGAGGGTTCAAACACGACCTCGGACAATCCAGCCAGAGGCACAGCACAACCCGTGGAGGTCATAGGTCAGTAACGATGCTCCTTATTGGCCATTACTGTTGTCGGGGGATGCTGGGAGAGCAGCGCGGAGATGACAGGGCTCTGACGTTAATCTTGACCCCGGAGCTCATTCCGCGGGCCGGGTACAGCTGACCCCTGGAGACCCTGGCTCCAGGCACACGTGGACACATCAGAGGATCTGTGGACTTGCCTCCTGTCCATCACCAGGTCTCACAAAGACCCGGCTCATCTATTTTACCTTCACAAGACATGCCCCAGGACCTCAGCAAGCTGTTCTGTTCAAACGACCACACACTCACACACACAGCAACACACACACACACACACATACTCAAACAAACACCCACTCACACATACTCGTGTAGAAATACACACGTACGTAGACACACAAAACTACACGCACATACACACACATCCCGTTGAAATGTGTTGTTTTGTGGGACAAACAAACTTCATTGCATGACAATCAACTTGTGAGGCCTGTCAGTGGCATCATCCCGTTAGCAGAGGTGGGGGAGCTGGCTGGCATGTTCTTATGAAAGGAGGCAGCCTAACAGGGGGAGGCAGGCTGCAGCGCCAAGCTGTCAGACGCACGCATCTCTTTGGAGCTTCTGACAGAGAATGGGATTCATGGAGATGCTTTCATATAGTCAAAGAGAGAGGCAGGAAACTCACTGGGGAAGCACCTTCATTCTGCATGGGGGTGGTGTGTGTGTGTGTGTGTGTTGTGAGTGTGTGTGTGCCTGCATGTATGTGCACGCTTGAAGAGTGTTTGTGTGTTTGGGAGCATGTTTTTCTGGCTATACCGAGACAAAGGTGAATTACGAATGTTAAATATATATTTTACGACAAACAACTATTTAATTATTCTAAATAATTCTGGACGATCCCACTACTGTGTGAGGTAATGATTTATCCAAGTACACTCAAACTTCAAACAACAGCAACAACAACAACAACAGTAAACCTCGATCGTCGCCTTAGACGGCATGTTACCTAAGTCAACAGCAGATGGCGCTGTACTGGCTGCAAATAGAGTAGCACTGTATTCACCTCTAGTCCTACACTCACACAACCACCACACAACCCAAAGAAGCACCTCACTAAGTTTGTGTGTTGTTGCTGTTAATCAGCCCCCAGGACAAACACACACAGTGCTCTCTCCATAGACTGATGTTTGTTTGTCCTTGACTCTCTTTATTTACCGGTCTGGCTGCTGTGGAATCCTGCCTGCACCATTTAAGCACACTCACTCTGTCTCTCTCCACCTCTCTGTATCTGTCAGCTAACCCTAGCCTCGGGGCTCGCTCACAGCACAGGGTTTACGCCTTCAGCTGATTGAAAGTGAGCCCACGGATAGGCCTTCCTGTCTGGGCATTGTTACACTGTACACAGCCCTCATACACCGGACCTGGAGAAGATAGGAACGTTGTTTCATATTGATAAAGAGGTTTTTTACTATGGTTAGAAGAACGACTGTTCCAGGTGACATAGCTGCTGTTGATGGGGGTAAAGGGCTTTAACAACCAGGTTCAGCCAACAACATCAACAACAACAAGTGTCACACGTCTCTCTGCTAGATTCTCATTCAACGCTTTCTGCGTCTGCCCCCGCCCGCCCGCCTGCCACCCATCCATTTAAGCTGTCAGTGGTATTGATCGAGGGCTAGTATTACTCATGTAAAAACCTGCACTTGTGAGGTATGGCTATCGAGGAGAAATGGTGTTCTGATTTCATTAATGGGGGGAACCATTAGTGTCAGGAACACCTTTCTCCCTCTCTTCAGCGTTCTCCTGAGTACGCAGTTCTAACCCACCCTGGGTACTCTGGTGAGCCATTATGAAGTGGGATGGAACCTGATAGCGGCCCAATGCAGTCCGTTTGCCCATCTGAAATTCTCTCTGAAAGCTAGTTTGAATTGACAGGAATTTATAGCCGGGGGGCTAACTGTCAGTTGTCATGGAGGCGTCAGTGTGTGGCGTGGGAGGGGCAGAGGCGAGGGGGGGAGAGGGGGAGTGGGGGCCCATCTGATGGGATCACAGTGACAGCATGAGTGGAGTCAACACACACACACACACGCTTGCTCACCGGGTGGTGACATCACCAAGCAAACTACAGTATGATGAGGATGATGTCACCTGAGGAATGAACGGGAGGATTCAAAGAACAAGCTCGGGCGTGATTCAGCCTTAGTAGAACAGCAATGACAAATAGAACCAGAGACAGGAATCTGATTTCCAAAACATGGTGTGACTCAAGTCATTTATATGAATGTTGTCTGTTTGCTTTACAATTACGTCATCTTGAGTCATCAGTTTGTTCTTGATAACTTTACTTACTAAGTCTTAATCTTTCTTAACTGAGGGCACTTCACTCTGCTGATGCAGATAAAAACCGAGGCTTCGATACAGTGCACTCTCAGGTCAGACCTTAATACCACCTCACTCACAATGACATCATTCAACGCCTAGGATAGGATTAAACTATCTTCATTGGATGACTCAGCACTCAGTAGCCCTTTTTGTGCAAGTCTAGCCCATTCATACCTCCCTGGTCACTCCTTAGCTCAGTCCATGACTTTCCTGGATGTCCCTGATGTCATCGTTCAGCACCACTTCCTGGATCTGACCGTGACATCATCATCTGCAGCTTGCTGTGAACTTTGCCTGTGTGTCTTTGAAAACACTCCTACGATAGAAATGGGGAAAATTCTCACAAACCTGAGTGATATTTACTCCATGAACAGAATGGTTCAGTGTGGCCCAGTTGTTACAAGAGCATTGTAATTTACTGGGAAATTAGGTTGATAGTACATTCATAATACACAATATATCTGAAATCCAGATTCCTCCACTGCTGGAAAATCCAGACCCTGTTTGTCCTGGAAGTATTTTGTGGGTCAGTCCCCTGGCAGAGTCTTTATAACTATATCACAAATGGATGTTTCCTGCGGTGTTGAAGAAGAAAGGCAAACAGAAGCATGATGGAACTGAGGACATCCATATCCTCTCCCAGAAATCACACTCTCACACACACGTGCTGCCTCACACACATCTCACACATGTATACATCCATGCATTTATGCAGAAGCACACACATCCCACACACACACACACACACACACACACACACACACACACACATACGTTGAGCCGAGGGACTGTCAGATCCAAGTCACGGGTTGACAGGGAGGATGGGACGGGAAGCCAGGCACACGATGCATACATTTGAGAGGACGTGTGCATGCATGTGCCCTGTCAGTTGGCCAGCTTGGAATGGAATATGAAAGACCATCAGAATTGAACAGAGCTGGACCGTAATTAGATTTATTGCGTGGCAGGTGGTAAACTGAAGCGTAGAAAATCACATCACACCTGTGGTAAATGCAAAGTGACACTAGCCGGTACGTAGGGAGGGACACTAGCAGGTACGTAGGGAGGGACACTAGGGAGGGACACTAGCAGGTAGGTAGGGAGGGACAGTAGCAGGTATGTAGGGAGGGACACTAGCAGGTACGTAGGGAGGGACACTAGGGAGGGACACTAGCAGGTAGGTAGGGAGGGACAGTAGCAGGTATGTAGGGAGGGACACTAGAGAGGGACACTAGCAGGTACGTAGGGAGGGACACTAGCAGGTACGTAGGTGGGACACTAGCAGGTAGGTAGAGAGGGACACTAGCAGGTACGTAGGGAGGGACACTAGCAGGTACGTAGGGAGAGCTGTCCCTCGTGGGGGCCCGTGTGAGGGGGCTGCCCGTGGGGGTCCGTGTGAGGGGGCTGCCCACGAGGCTCCGCGTTGTGGCGCTGCCTGGGGGACGGGCAGGAAGCTGTGGCCACTGGTCCTCATAAAGGCAATGCATCAAACCGACAAGCCTATCAACGGCTGCACTTGAGTTCCGTCCAGAATGATTAATTGTAATTAATCTCATTACTTAGCGAGGTGTGTTTGTGCCGTGTCGTTTATCATAGTTACGTAATATCACATTTCACATCCACGAGGGAGCGAAGTGTCGAGAGCCGTCTTTAGAGAGAACTCCGGTCCAGCTAAGCTCCCGATCACCACTCCCTCAGGCTCAGCCTCAGTGCAAGACACCTTGCAGTGTGAGAACAGTTTTCATTAGAAATATGTTAGACACACTCAGAAGTTCAATAATCACTGTTTCTAATAATCCCTCATGTAGGCCACAGCAGAACGGAAAAGCGAGGGAAAGTCAGAAGTGTTGAAGCGTAGCTTGTTTTAATTATCCACAGTGGAGACTCCCATAGAGAGGAATAGTTAATGTACCGGCTGCACCACGATGCTGCCATTAAGCTTTATGATACCATCCCTGTAAACCCACAATACACACTCATTTGACGGGTATCTCACGTCCAAAACAGTCGTTTTCATGCTAGGCTGTATTTGCATCCAGCCCACAGAATACTCCTGGGTGGTCTCATACATCAAATTTTATATTTCTTATATACAAGGTACTCATCAGCATTCAAAACTGAATGGCACAAACAGCTGGTGCAATGAAAGATATATTATTGCCTGTAATAAAATGTGAAAATGCCAGATTAAGTGAGATTTTATACAGCCTCGTTAATTTAAAAAGGTCAGGGAAAAATTTATTTATTTGAGGAAACACGAGAGGACAGTTATACTAGTCACAAAGGTGACCACGGTAACAGGGTCTGGCTCTTTCAGTAGCTTCATGAGAGTTACTCTTGATGATGTGCTGTTTTACTGTCCTCTTGGAAACTGAAAACTTTCTGAAACTGAAATATTTAGGTTCTTAACCACATTCATGCAAAGACACAGTGGATGAGCGTGTGGTGTGTATATTGAGTTGTGTTTAAGTGTACATGCTGTATGCATAAATCTTTGAGTAAGTCTGTATGTTTGTTGCTGTGCCTGAGTGGAAACGTGCGTGGGTGAAGATGAGTCATGAGTGCGGGTGTGTGTGTGTGTGTGTGTGTGTGTGTGTGTGTGTGTGTGTGTGTGTGTGTGTGTGTGTGTGTGTGTGTGTGTGTGGTGTGTGTGTGTGTGTGTGTGTGTGTGTGTGTGTGTGTGTGCGTGCGTGTGTGTGTGTGTGTGTGTGTGGGAATGGGTGCAGCTGCCGCGAGGTCATAGCTAGGTCACTTATGTCCCTGAACTCAAATCAGACTTCTGGTTTCTGATTCTGACTGAGAGGTTTAGGGTCTTTGCTTTAAGATGACGGCAGCCTGCCTCATAGCCCCCTGTATGACATGTATAAAGAAGACTTATAGATGGACATCCGTCTGTCTTCCTTGGCTCTTCCCTGACAGTGATTGTCAGTCCAGTTTACAGTCCCAGAGAGTAGTCCGGAGAGAGAGGCAATACGTTGCATTTGTTTTCTTTGAAATGATTGTTCCTTCTGTGACCTAGAAGCATAGTGGTTGGACGGGGACGGGGGGTTGTAGAAGCTGAGAAAGAAATTGCGGTGAAATATCTGATGGCAGCTCTCCTTCCAGATCAATGGCTCAGAGTTGCGACTGGACCGCGATGTCAACGGGATGGTAAAACCCCCGGTCCTGGATCTAGACACCATGTGACTGCTGCCTGGAGGCTGTCCATGCTCAATGACAGGCTGCACAGAAACTAATGCTATACCCAGAACTCAGGCCACAAAGAGAGTAGCACATGCACTTCAGAATGGAAGACGCTTCAATTTAGGAATGTGATGTCATTAGAATGCTGCCATAGAGTTAATCAATTAATCTAAAAAAAACATGACATTTTGATGACGAATAAAGATCTATTCATGCAAACAAAGGTAACTATATTTAGTGAAATGCCATGCTGCGGTTTCTGTTTTCAGTCCCCAGTTCTAGTTGTTACGGTTGTTTTGTTTGGGGTTTGTGTATGGCTCTGTACCAGCCAATCAGGGCCCTCAGCAGAGTGTGTTAGCCTGCCTAGGCGCTCGCTGTCGCTGGGTGAGTGATAGGACCACAGGTACTTGCCCGGGAGCTCCTTCAGGTGGGTGCCTCCGCAGCCCTTTGTCTCTCTCTTGACTAATTACATTCCTGTTCATAATCACATGACTAATTCTGATGGTGTGGAGCTGTCAGCGTGAGTGATGGCTCCGTGATGAGTCATCGCCGGAGCTACCTGAAGGCAGTGCTGCGGTCCGACGACAGGTAGACAAATATTCACCACGAGAGCCAGCGGAGAGGAGGGAAACGGACCTCTGTGTCTCCCCCCCCCAAAAAAAACCTACCTCCATCGTTATTCAAACTGCTTAGTACTTATCTAAGTTGTCCCCCCCTCCCTCCCGCTCCCCCCCCCCAACCCTGTTAATGATCATATTGAATGGAGTGATAAGAATCTGAACGATGGCTCTAATTGAACCGTCCCTGGTCTGTGTCCTGTCTAAGGGCAAAGTCATTGAGATGGAAATGTTAATTAAGGGCCAGACACACACACACACACCGCACCTGCGTAGCTCTTCGATCAACACTGATGACCTCACCGCTCCATGAAGAAGGCAGGGGTCAGGGGTCGAGCCATCCATCCTCCTGGCCTCCTCCTGTCCTGAACTTTAATCCATTTGTCTAAACAACCAGGTTTGAAAGGGCTGAAAGGGCTGCTTGCTCCCTGGGTCACAACGGACCTCTGGGTCTTTGTATCTCCAGACCAGAGGCTAATTAAGACCCTGAATATAGCCTTTAAGATGGACCTTTAATCATGTTGTAAAAGGTGAGGTATTTTCCACCCTATTGTTTGGATGTGAGAAGCACATGTACTTTATGAAAAACCCAAAGAGGAAATATATATGGAATAGATTGGATGTGTGTGTGCATATATGTATGTAGACGGTGGAGTTTTTTAAATTGCCCTCAGCTCCCCCTGTTGTGTGTGAACACTCTCAGTCATATAATACACATGTCCTCATTAGAATCTGAACTTACAGTCCATGTAATTGTTTAGCTGGAGGGTAGAAAGAAACAGGAAAATGATAATGAACCTCTACTGTCTGCAGGAGTGTGTGTGTGTGTGTGTGTGTGTGTGTCTGTCTGTGTGTGTGTAGACATGCAAGCTGTAATTGAGCTGCTTCACACCAGCATTCTCCACAGGTGAGTCTCCACAGGCCCAGACAAAATAAGCACTTCTAGAAACATCCATTGACTCCCCCTTGCTCTTCCCCTCTCTGGAAGCGTGTGTGGCATGTCTTTAACGTGACACGACTGCTTCCAGAACACTAAAGGAGACAAAGAAAAAAAGTCCGTTTCTTTCGTGGGTTATTTCAGCCTTCACTTGGAACACTGACAGGAGAGCCTGAACAGTTGGGATGGAGTCAGGAATGCCCTGGAGGATTGTGACTCGTCATAAGGGAATTAAAGAGGAATGGGGTGATGAAAGAGTGAGAGAACCACAGGAGGAAGGAGGGGGATACATAACCTGACTAATAGCCCCTGACTGATGGCCTCAGGTAGAGAGTGACAGACCACACCAGCGCTGACTCACTTCCTGCTTGAGTGTTGTCAGTTTCACACCAACTTCAGATGCTGCATGTCTCATTCTCTCTCTTCTCACAAAGTGAAAGGCACAACACAGATGGCAAAATTAACTTTTTGAACTTCCTGCCAATTAGAAAGAGGCATTAAAGGAAAGTTCCTGGCGTTTTAAGTTCTGATTCCACTGAGGGAGATTTAGCTGTAAACCATTGGAGTTCCAGACTCATGAATTAATCTATGTGTGCCGAGCATGCAGTTCTCCTAGTGAGCAGAGAGCAGGTTTTCTCCCCTCCCAGCGTTTTCAGAAGCCTGTGATGTGTGTGTGTGTGTATGTATCTTATGTATTTCTCTGTGTCTATGGGACTTATAGTGTGAGCCACTATCCACTTCCTCACAAAACTTGTGTAACAAGACCAATTCCCTCCTTCTCCTCCCCCTCATGCATTGCTCAAACTCCTTTTATTTGAGTCAAGATTTCAACCATCTCTGACAACTGTCATCAGCGGATTGCTTGTAACCGTTGAGACGCAATTACGGCAACAGCCATTGATCTGCTGCAGATTTCCAGAGCGCTTCTTGGAAGATGACAGTACTAGGGGAGACACTGTGAGAAGTTAGAGAGTTCACATGAGGCATTCATGATAACAGTTCAAGGGGTACACCAGCGTGTTAATAACCAGAGGAGAGGAGCAGGAGAGGAGAGGAGAGGAGAGGAGAGGAGAGGAGAGGAGAGGAGAGGAGAGGAGAGGAGAGAGGGAAGAGAGGAGAGGAGAGGAGAGGAGAGCGAGAGGAGAGGAGAGTCGAGAGGATCTGACGGAGAGGAGAGGACGAGCGAAGAGGGAGGAGAGGGAGGAGAAGAAACACGGTCTATGTTGGTCTATGTGACACAGAGAGGCTGACACAGATTAGCCATGGGGCACATGGGAGAGATGGGTCTGAACATGTCCCTTCCCCTGTGGAGAGCAAATCAAATCCAGGGCACATTTTCCTCAGCTGTCTGCCTCCTCACTGACACCTAGACGGGGGCCCAACCTTGGAAATTGGCCGATTGAATTACAGCTTTTTCACAGCGACTCTTAAGTCATCCCACGCCTCTGTCCTCCACGGACAATCTATCAGAGTTAGTCACCGGGATCATTCATCTCGCCGCGCTTAAATAAAACCGGGCAGAGAATTCACAACTGGGCATCACTCACTCGCTGCGACTCCTCTGTGAGACAGCAAAGTCACAGGAAATGACACGGGTGGCGCGAGGATGCGCTGCACTGTCTATCTCTGTCCATCGTGCTTTCCCATCACGCTTTCGCTTTTTCTGTCACTGTATGTCCGTCTGTCTGCCTTTTTCTGCATGTTTGTGTTTCTCTCCCTGTCTTTCTCTCTGACTCATCTCTCTGTATTCTTCTCTCTCACTTCTTTCTCTATCCTTCTCTTTCACTCTTCTCCCCATCTCTCTCATATTCCTTTCACACCCAGGCAGTTTGAAGGCCGGTGCCCAATCTCATAGCAGTTCTTCGTTTTGACAGCAAAAGAACTGGCTTCCGGCCAGGAACACTGGTTCTTGGGTGGCACCAACTCTTGGTTGGTGGAGAACCGTTTCACTCACGTCAGGGAGTGAGGGTGGCATTATTGTGACCAACTGATTTATGATGATGATTTTCAGGGAAGAAGTTCCAGTGATCGTTGCCTATACTTTGGCTTCAGCGACAACGTGGACGTGAAATCTAAACAGTGGTCCGCGGAGGAGACAAACTGTCTCCATGCACCGGGGTCCTCAGCGAAAATACAGAATAAACTCGAGGGAACTTTGAGAACAAAGCCTATATATTTTAACGAAATATCGGTCGTCGTCGAAATAAACAGCAAACCAAAAAAAGACGTATACAGTGACAGGGGTACATGGCTATCCAAGTCAATTGGTTCTTACAAGAAGCCGGCCCCAGCAACAGCCCAGCAACAGCCCAGAACCACTCTTTCATGTCCCCATCGCTCTCTGTCTTTCTCCTCTTTCTATTTCAGTCTGTCATCACTCCCTCTCAGTGTCCCTTCCTCTTTTTCTCTTGATGGCCACAGTGTGTGGGGGCCCTCGTCCCTGCTGCGTCTGTCCTTTAGTTCAGGTTCATCTGCATGCGCCTGGAGCTGGGCCATTAAATCAATCCCTCATAAGGTCATCCAGGGTCGCCCACCCTCCGCAAGCATAACCAGATTATGATCTCACCTGCGACGCAACCCCACACCAGAGATACCGCCTATATCTATGAAAACGAGATTAAGAATTATTCAAAGCTCATTTCAAAGGCTATGCCATAAATTGCCCCGCGCCACTTGACCGCTCTCTCTCTCTCCCTACCGTTCTCAATCTCTCTCGCTCTCTCCCTCTCTTTTGCAGTTCAGAGGTGCATCCCGAATGCATCCCTTATTTGTGCCGCGTAAATAAATCAATAATTGCCTCCCGAACACCCCCCACCCACCCACACACACCACCTCACCTCACCCCCACCCCATTGAGGCTACATAAATAACTGGGAATACTGCCACTGCTTGTTAACTCAGGAAATGATAGTGACACCTGGAGATTGATGGCACACTGCACAATGTCCTCCACCCCCCCCACCCCACTTCCCCTCCCACTGACGGTGTTCACTATTCCAGCGCTTCCGGCTGCATCACTGTTACGATGATCACTGTTTGATTAGAGAACAGATGGACAAGAGCCATTCGACGGTGTAAAAGTCCATCGGTTTGTGACCTGTCGTTTTGAACTGTTTTATAAGTGCTGAGCCTTATGTTTCGCTACTGTTTGACGCTAGCCTTACATCCAACACTTCCATTATCATACAGCATCCCATTACACTGAGGTTTGGATGCCGTCCCAGACTCAGCGCTGCTCCCGTCCGTTTCCAAGCACGCTGTGCCCTCTTCTCGAGTCCTCCGCAAATGTATATTTGGCATAGCTCACTGGGAAATGTATCTGTGAGTCTTTGTGTATGTGTGCGCGTGTGTGTCTGTGTTTGTGTTTGCATGGATACACTTTCCCAGAGAAGCTGGCGTACCCTTCGACTAGCACACTTCATGATGTGTGTGTGTGTGTGTTTATGTGTATGTGTGTGTGTGTCTGTATGAATGTTTGAGTGTGTGAGAGTGGTTCTGTGCAGCTTACTGTGTAGTCCAGTACCGGCTCTGACATCATTCCCTGGAGTTGGGCCAAGGGGCTGATTGCTCTGCCTTGCCTGAGGCTGGGGGCTTTAGCGCAGTGAGATAATCGTGTTTGGGCCGGGCCAGCACCCCCCCCCCACCCCAGGCCAGCCCCCCCCCTCCCCCAACCCCTTCCAAACCCAGTGAGGCATGATGGGTATAATACCAGAATGAAACTTGGGAAGAAAGCGGGTGGAGGCTGCATCACTGAGCCTGAGGTGCGTGGCCTTGCGTTGCTGCTCGCCGTTTGCTGACACCACCGCGCCCCCCCCACCCTCCCCCTGCCATCCCACCATCCCACCATCACCCCCTCGACTCCCACGCCTCAGTGTACCAACAGAATGAAGCGTCAGCCTGACATCAGCTTTCATTTCCTGATGCACTGACCCGTTCCTACACAGCGGGTCCCTGGGTGACCATTAGGATAAATCACCAGTGGACCAATGGTGAGGGCCTCTGAGTGTTCATGCCTCATCAGGAGTCGAATTTCTCTAGTCGATTTACCCCGCCAAATGAAAGCACTTCTCTCCTTTACACTCTGGGTAGCACAGAATATTACCACGTTGGACTCTCCTGCTTGGCACTGCCCCCTGAAAGGATGTGGAGTGCCTAAACGACTGTGTCAGGGTGAAAACGTGATGATGGGAAACGAGGATGAAGGTCGAGTCAAAGAAACGCGGTAAGACGACGGCCTTGGCATCACCTGAAGGGGAAGAGTGGGAAGTGGGATGATACGAATGTAAAGTGGGTATCTTTCCTGTCTCTCTTTCTTTCACTCTTTCTCTCTCGCTCTCTCTCTCTCTCTCTCTCTCTCTCTCTTCCTCCCTTCCCTGGATGTGAGGGAGTAATCGTCCACACTTAGCGCTGAGCTCCTTGGGCCCCCTCAGCAGGGGTGCAGTGACAGCAGCGAGGACGCCCTCGCTCGTGGAGCGCTGCTCGGATAATAGATGCACTTCCCTCCAGCAGCACTGTGGGAACGGAGAGACTACAGTAGAATATAGAGAGAAAGAGAACGGCTACAGTTATACCAGGAACACAAACCTCTGTTATTGTCTCCGGTTTATCTCCATGCTGTCTGCTCCATGCTTTGGAGCGAATGGGAGTGTGCCTTCTCATGCAGTTGGTCGGAATGACACATTGAGACGAAGGCTTTTACCATTGACCGTCATAATGCTGTCAGTCCATTACAGGGGAGTTATTAGGTGTCTGCTGTAGTTTAAATAGTTGCCGCGGATTCTTTTTTATTTCTCCTTCATGAATCAGAGCAAGGATAAACAGCAGCTCTGCACTTGTGCGGGTGTCACATATAGGTGATGTATCGCCACTGCTGAAAGCAGAATAAACAGATCATCATGATAAGACTGCTGTCCTCATCTCTCTTCGGGCCGGTCGCCGGTGTCTTAAGTTCATAAATAATCATTATAATGATAATAAAACCAATATTTATTTCCTTTATTCAGAGATTGTCATCATCATGCTTTATTCTAGCGGGCTTGAAGGGGGGATCTAGCCTGCTCCAGCAATCTCATTTGGCCGACCCTGATGCATGGGAGGTTGGAGAACATGATGTGTGTGTTTGTCTGTGTGTGTGTGCTAGTGTGTGTGTGTGTGCGTGTTTATGTGCTAGTGTGTGTGTGTGTGTGTGTGTGTGTGTGTTGTGTGTGTGTGTGTGTGTGTGTGTGTGTGTGTGTGTGTGTGGTGTGTGTGTATGTGCTAGTGTGTGTGTGTGCTGAACATACCCTCTCATCAGGAAGCAGAGCTTTATGGGCTGGTGGTGAGCTCGAGTCCACAGGGTCCCAGGGACAGAGGCAGCTTTATGTGATCATCTATACCCCACACCGTGATGATGGTGAACAGAAATGTATCCATTAAGCACAGTGTTATTTGGAAAAAATAAAGAATAAAGCACCAGTGACATACAGTGGGAATCACATTACCCCATGGTAATTCAAGGATGAGTTGAATGAGAAGCTTCACCACCAGAGTCAATGATATTCATCATTCATCTGTTTTTATTAGTGCATCAGAGTATAGTTTAGATGTATCCATAATCTGGTGCCCCGACTTGTGCCGTGAAGCATGCAATATGTGAAGCATGCAGATGTGTGCCTGTGGTCCATTCTGTATGAACTCTTTGTTTACATCCTTGTTTTCATCCAGAGCAGTCGTGACCTTCTGCTTCCTGCTGACCTGAGGCCTTCTCTCTGGATCTGAACATGATCTGCCTCTCCAAGCCGCTAGCGTCTACAGCGACAGCAACACTTCTCCACCATGTTACTGGGAGCATCAAAGACTATAGAAAACAATGATGCGCTGTTGAGAGTTGAAGTGTTTTAACACTTTTTACGAATCTTTCTATTGGCGCGTGATTTGATTTACGTTTGAACCCTTCGAGGCCCTAATGTGCCGTATCGGCTCAATGATCAATGAAGTCGAAAAGCTGTAGATGTTAAGTTTGTTTACAAACACCCAAACGTACTCTTTTTTACAGGTTGTGAATTTCCGCTGTGCTCACACTGAAACAAAGCATTTGGTTAACCTCATGGGCTGTTGAGATGAAGAGAAGCGTGATGTGATTAGCTCCATCCTGCCAGCCAGTGTGTCTGCTATTTGATGACTCATCCTGCTATCTTCAGTATGGATCATAATGCAGCTCTGCATCACCCTCCATCAGCCCTGCTGCACTGTGCTGGGAAATACACACACATACACACAGGAAGACACAAACAAACACACATACAAATCAACACACACCAATGCATGCATACACACAGAGAGAGACACACAAACCTAGACGGAACACACATGTGTGAGCCCGTTAGGTACACATAGACGCACGTGTACACTCACACACTGTTGGGCAGGGTTACGTTTCCCAAAAGCTCATCTTGAAGTAGGGAAGACGAACAAAATAATGCTTTTTCATTGGATCCATGTCATGTTTTTAGGTCATGTCATGTTGTCTCTGATAGTAGTTCATGTATCAACTCAACATGTGTGACTCACTGTAGCCTGTTCAATCCTACAACTATAAGAGTCAATGAAAATACGATGAATATCATCATGCACTGTTGGTGGCTGTGAAAGAGATGAAATTAAAACAACATGTTTTCCTATCAGGGACATGTTGTTTTGGTCCAAAACATATTTAATGCTTGCATTCTCTGAGTTAATTTCAAGACCAGTGCCTTGAGGACATAGCTGTGCTTTCTCTTTCACTCTTGCTCTTTCGCTCGCACACACTCTCTCCCTTTCTCTTTCTCTTTCTCTCTTTCTCTTTTTGTTTCTCTCTATCAGTGGTTTTTGGTTGTGCGTGAGATTGTGCATAGACAATGTTATTGAAGGCTTCAGCCTCCCTCCATGTCTCCATGCCAAGGCCCACTATGACTAATGTACAATTTTCTAAATGTGCTGGATAAGACACTGCTGCTTGGAAATAACAGTTACGTAACCAGTGTGTGCAATTGAAAAAAACAGCAATTTATGTACACATGGTAGATGAAATCAGTTTTGTATTCTGCCGTTGAGTTTGGTATGTAGTGACGTTTCATCAATAAAACTGTAATTTCTTGAAGCATGTACCAATGTGATGCTGCTGATTGGTTGTGAGGTGGAATTGGGTCTGTGGAGTTGTGTTACCTCATTATGTGACCATTGCACAGACCTGATGACTAAATGGAGATGCCATTTTCCAACATGTGGAAATCATACCAGACACGGAGGAGTAGACAGGGTGTTCGCTCACATTTACAAAACTAAATGACTCATTGGTTAATAAAAAGAAGCAAAAATAAACACTGGATTAAATTAATCAGTCCATTTCCAGATTTATACATTGTATCTTCCTGTATTGAATCCACAAATCAGATTCTATCTAGAACTTTTTTCAGAGGGTTCTTCCAGTGTTACAGCATGGCATCATAGATCAAAGAATCTTCTAGAACCTTTTTGGATGCACAGATGATATCTGACCGTTGCTCTGAAGGACAATGATGTAGTTATGTTCTCCTAATCCGTCGACCCCTATTATGAGCTGTAATTTAGTTTGGCTGGTGAAAAACAGGTCGATTACTCTTATGGTGATGCTATCTGAGGCCTCATGATTGATCTGTTATTTTGCATGTTTCCAAATAAAGACTCATTATCTTTGTGTAAATTATATTTGTGTTTTCATGATTTATTCTGGCAAGACAAAATAATAGATCACAACACGCCGCCAAGTCACCCAAATTCGAGCTGTTAATTAAAACTCTTATTTACATGCAAAAAAAAAGAACCATCTACCAAACAGTGGAGGAGATTAGAAAAAGAATACGCAAACCCGAGTCGTCAAATGTTTGTAACACTAATTGATCGCTCTATATTCCTCCACATAAAAGCACGCGTTCAGCATAAGCAAACATTTTCTCAACGTTATTGATTCAAACTCCTCTGGTCGATCCTGTTGTCTGCCTTTGTTTATTCACCCCAGCTTGAGAACAGGAAGCTGTGAATGAAATGCAATGATGAGCCCCCCTGCGAGGGAGTGTCACTCCAAACTCTCTACCTCTCTGCATACAGTACCTTACAAAGGACTGTTTGATTTGGAGGTCTAAATAAAATATCAAGGCTCCGCAAAGACAAAAGACAAAAAGACAGTGCTCTGCCGTATTCATCATGAAAAGCGACAGTCAGGCTTCTCCCAGAGCTTCGACAGGTTTGCACACCCCTCAGCTACGCCAAAATAAAAATGGAAGCCAACTCTGACTTTGGGAGACCTTCCCGTGAGCTTGCACCCTGGCTGAGCCTCATGCATGTTAATCAAGGTGTGGGTGGCAGACATGAGACTGTGAAGAACTGTGAAAATGAATAAGAATCCCCCAGGAAACAGATCCAGCTCATTAGTTTCTTACAGAAAACTGTTATGCCGCTTGTGCTCAGACGAACGTAGTTTAGAAATAGACATGGGGAGACAGAGGAATACAGAGCAGGTGCTTTTTGTTTGCCGAAAAGTGCATTTGTGTGTACAGGCAGCTTAGAGCTTCATAAGAATAGTAAACATTACAAATGTGGAGCTCAAAGGGATTTGGTGTGATTTCAGTCTTTTTCCTTCTTATTCCCTCTTTCTATCTCTGTCTTTCTATCTCTGTCTTATGTCTCTCTGTCTTATGTCTCTCGCACTTTCTCCCTCTTTCTCTCCTCCTTCTGCATTTTTCTCTCGTAAATGTATTTATTCTTTTTTTTGTCTTCCTCTCCTCACTTTTTCACTCTCCTTTTCAATCTCCCTCTCGTTCCTCTCTCTGTATCCCTGTCTTCCTCCCTCCCTCCCTCTCTCTCTCTCTCTCTCTCTCTCTCTCTCTCTCTTTATCCCTCTCTCCTTTATCCTCACACCTCTGCCAAAACCCATCCCATCTGTGTAATGTTGGTAATCCAAGCCCTCTGACGATGACATCATGCTGTTACCAACCAGTAGTCTGCCCGAGCGCTCAATGTCAACTACAGCTGAGGTGAGCCAGCACCACAGATGGTCTCTCCAAGATAATAAGGTTATGAATACAGACGCATACACACCAAACGCTGACACACCACATACATGCATGAGTACGCATGCATGTACACACACACACACATACTACAGTTCTAACCAAATCCTCTTACGGAGAACTGATCTGGAGTGAATTGCCTAGCTGACATCATTTCAGGGGGTGACATCATTTTATTGTCCAGCGCAGAGAATCAGACACAGGTTGACGGAGAACGTGGATGAAATGGAGTGTGAAAGTCTCTAATTTTGAATAATGTTTCTGCCACTAGTCATTGTCAGGAGGCATCGAGGGAGAGGAGAGCAGCAAGCAGGGAAACAGATTAAATCACCATCACAACCTGTCTGACATGCCGTCCGCTCTCACCCAGAGTGCTGCTCCTGGACTCCATGCAATATCACACGCCTTCACGCTTCAAGTCTGCTCACAACACTTGCCAGTAGCCCTACAACTCAGTAATATTTGAGATGACTTTCCATTGAAATATAGGGAAAATAAAATAATAATGGTATTTTCTATTTGTACTGTAAAATTTAATTTAGGTGGAGACTGTTTTGTTTGTGTTCAGTCAGGCATTTCTGTTTTTGACAGTGCTAATATGAGAAGAAGAAGCATTCATAGATCATTTTTTTCATTCTCTGTTACGAGGACTGGTGATGTATTTTATGTGGCAGACACAGACAAGTCCCATGGTAGTGCACTAATGAACACACACACACACACACAGGCACATATTGTACACACACACAGACAACTGAGCCCCCCACCCCAACACACACCTTTGTCTGTGTAACTGTGAGAGGCTGCTGCCTACCATGGGGTTGATGAGACAACACGGGAGGCGCCGTCTCCCAAACACTACCCTCTGCACTAATGAGGCCCCCCCCGCCCCTCCCTCCACCTCTATCCCACACCCAACATCCCCCTCATCGCTAGTGCCTACACCCCCCTACCCTACCCTTCCCCTCCACACACACACATACACTCCCCATTCCCTCCCATTTTTTGCAAGCCCATTTTTCATCCTCTTCTTTTTGGCATCACCCCCTCGTTCTCTCTCTCCCCTGCTGTGCCCCCCTCCCCCCCCCCACCACAAACACACACACACACACACATCGTACACACCAGCCCCAACATGTCACTTCTTCAGTATTAACTGCTCTACACTGCACCCAAGCACCCACACGCACACAACAGTCCCTTCACTCTGCATATTCCCCCCTCCCTCCCTCACACACACGTACACACACGTACACACACGTACACACACATCCGCTTGGGGACCCCACTCCCTGCATCACCCCATCTCCATGGAGACAGGGAGGGGTACAGCTCAGATCTGTATGACACACCTGGGCCAGTCGGAGGACAGAGACAATCACTAACCACATAAATATCTTCAAATGTAAACAACATGTCCTGTTAAAAAAACTGGGGAATAACTCTCTCAAGTGTGCGAGAGGTGTAAATTATTCATTTGGCGGGGTTAATGAAAATATGCAAATGAGAGACTTGATATTCAAAGAAATGATAATAATGCAAATCACCTTCTGTCCCAAGTAATTAGAATGACTGCTTATTTTAATTACACATCAGACGAAGTTGGTAGAGCAAATTCGGTAGTAAGATTAGATGCAGAGCATTTGTTGTCTGTGGAAATGCCATGGATTGTGAATGCAATTATATTTGGATATTTTGGGATTTTATAGATGGCAGTTGGTTCATGGCATATGAATCATGTGGTACAGTCATGAGCTCACACCATCTGTTCAGATGGAAGGGGCTTCTATTCAAATGCATGGGTCACTCTAGGTGCATTGTTAAAGACTGGTAAATGAATGGCTGTGCTTTAATGAGTGACTGGGGAAGACAAAGCAGAGATATATGGCTTCATAGCCCCCATGTGTGTGTGTGTGTGTGTGTGTGGGGGGGGGTAAGTGTATGTTTATACATATATGAATGTTTGAGTGTGTGTATGTTCTGTGTGTGTGTGTGTATGTGTGTGTGAACATCAAGTCCTCAGTCCAGCTCCAGTGCTCTAACTTTCCACACCTTTACACAATGACCAATCTCTGCAGAGTGGCACACCCACACGCACGCACACACCCACACACACACACTGTCAGTGAAAGTAAGAGTGAGAGTGGAGAGGCCTTAAGTAGTGACTCCAGCATGCATCCATCACTCACCTGCCACTCCAGCTCCTGAGGAAGCCCCTCCCCCTCCTCTGACACTGTTACCTCGCAGTCATTCAGCTCATCCAAACCAGTCACTCCTTCCCCTTTGTGGCCGCAATCTCTTTTTTTCTTTGACTTCCTTGCGTTTCCCAACTTCCTTTCTTCCCGTCCTCCTTAATATTCAAGCACTAAATGGCCAGAGCCCTATTATTTGGATTATGTTACAAAAGCCTTATAGATAGCTGAGCAGGCTCACTCGTGCCCTGGAACACTGAAGACATTTTTATTTTATTTTTCATTTCTGGAAATGTTATGTTTTAACTTAAAAGGAACACATCTGCCTGTCAGACGACATTTCATTAGTTTTTAAATCCCTATAATTTTCCATTATTGATTTACTGAAAGTTCTTTGAAAAACTGTGCACAACTCTAGGAGTTTTAACTTTATTTGACAGAGGCTTTCCATCAGTGAACATTTGCTTTTCATCTCAATGTTAAAGATGTCTTCTAAAGAAAATTATTATCAAAGAAGGGGCATTAAAAAGTCATGCAAACGGAAAAGAAAAAAAACTTCTCAACAAGTGGTTTGAACCTAAAACAGAATAAACTGACATAAAAAACGTCTTTAGTGTAACCGGGGTCCTTGATTTGCCCAGACAGAGCAAAGTCAATCAGAATGCACTGAATACTCAATTTTGTATTTTTTCATGATTTCACTAGACAAAACAATTTAATGTCAATGTTGCAAGCGGGACGCAAGATAAGACTATTACAAAACTTCCACAATGACTTATTTTAAGGTGTTTTCTTCTTCCAGTCTATTAGGCAACACGTGATTACATTCAGCACCAGGAAAATGTCTACAATGACTGATCATGTTGTTGATTAGACCAGCTGCAGGTGCTGGTGCTTGTTCTGGTGCTGGTCTAGATGTTGGTCCTGGTCCTGGTCCTGGTCCTGGTCCAGGTGTTGGTCCTGATGCTGACATCATCCTGGTGACTTGCATCAAACTTCGTTAGCTCCGTAGGATGATTAGCTCAAGTGATTGATTGATGGAAAAGCCAGAACACTGGAATTCTTCAAAGTTCTGTTAGAGGTAGATCTACAATGATGATGGCCAAGGAAATACTGAGAATCCGCACAGAGGGTGTTCGATAGCTTGTTCGGTTGGGCAGCTTTGAGGAATGAAATCCATTTCAGTGTGAAGCGTTCCACTATCTACGACTGCTGTAGAATCAGTTCCTCTGTGACTCAGGAGAGATATGAAGCAGCCTAAGCCACGCTGCCGTATCAGGGACTTCACTGAGTTTAAGGATATTGAACAGAGAATATTATTCAAAAGTTTCATCTTCAAAAACCAGAACATCGTCATTGTAGATAATTGGATTTCTAACTCTGGAGTGGTGTCTGTTTTTGCATGAAACTGCTGGGCTAAGAGCATATTTTGCAGATCGATAGGATAAGGTTAGCTGTCTGTCAGTGGAGTTGCCCGTCAAATGATAGGAAAACAGGCTAAAAAAAGTCAGAGGCCCTCTGCAGACAAAGTCACGAGCCTTGTGAAATGCTTAAAAAGAGACCAGGAAATGAGATAGGTGTCATGGACTTAGCATTACACTAAAACTAGCATGAAATGTCAGGAGC
This sequence comes from Mallotus villosus, assembly GCA_903064625.1. NCBI lineage: Eukaryota > Metazoa > Chordata > Actinopteri > Osmeriformes > Salangidae > Mallotus > Mallotus villosus. The sequence goes on from CAEFZP010005723.1 coordinate 24,452, forward strand.
TCTGTTGCTGCAGGCTGCATATAATTGATGTTTTATGACATTTACAGATGCAACAGACAGAGAACTCCTGCCTGGCTTGGTCTCAAATGAACACTATGAATTCAGATGCACAGCCTTCCCAATTTGTCATAACAGAAAATCAAGATAAATTCAAGGCCTGACTGCGTCCTACGGCTCTTTTTTATATCCAATTACCTTTGTGGTCGCTGCGATTGACAAAAAGGCCTGTAAATCAAGGGGAGGAAATTATATTGAGGTTACGGGAGGTTTTTAACGGGTAATTTCAGGATAGTTGGACACTTTTGGGCTGAACTTCCTGTTTGAAGAAGCACAGGGACACTTAAAGTGAGCTATACAAATTGTGTGTCATATTATACAAACTGTCTGTCCATTTGATGAGAGACTTTGGTCTGTTAGTACATCAATTTTGAGGCAAGTTTTTGTATTAGTTTAGCTGCGTGTTTTCCTTCCTTTCCATCAACAATACGCTCATGGAGACGTTATCTGAGGGTTACAGAGTTGTGGGTCTAGCAACCTCGTCGTTGTTGAGGCGAAGCTTTACGAACACCAGGAACCCTGAAGCCTTAAATCACTGCTGAAGAGCTGGGGCGCCCATCTCTTTCACATGCAAATCTCTGCATTTCACGCACGTATTCTTAGCACCAGAGACACCACTCTGCAGCTGCCCACTGTCTTATCAGCAGTCCCACTGGGTCTCTCTAATGAATATCTCTGTGTCTGCCAGTGTGCATTGGCCTGATAATCAGGTTAAGAAGCACAGGACTTAAAGGGGGGCCTCTAATTCTGCATCAGTAGGCTACTCTGCTGCGCTAAGGCCCGGCCCGGCCTGACCCAGCCTGGACCCTAGCAAGGCTGACAGAGGAGCGGCAGCACCCAGAATGCAATTTCACGCACAGAAAAGACAAGGAGCTTTAGAGGGGCTCCTCGCCCCATAACTCCTGAAGTCTGAATTCAACTTGGCATCTTGGTGGCATCTCCACAGCGGGCTGAGCCCGGTCCCTATTGTCAAAGCGCTCACTTTGTTTGATTTGGCTCGGTTCTGAAACAACGAAAAACTGCTTCGCCATTCGACGTGGTAGAAAGCATCTTATGTAAAGAATACTTAGCTCTTCTCAAGGGAGTTTCTAGAACGATCTACACATTAAAACGTCGCTCTCTTTCTCTCTGTACCGTTCTGTTGATCGACTCAAACTCAAGATTCGTCAAGTCAAGTGTGCTACCTAAATGCTAGTGGCTGGATGCACAAACAACCTTGCCATTATAAATGAGTAACCAAATGTATAATCCCAAAACACCCTGGCGGTGTTAGGTAATAAACATCAGCAAGGGCCATAGCGCTTCAATAGATTACACACCGTGAGAGCCACAAGTCATGCATGTTATTATTTTCCAATTAGTTTATTCGTCCTTATTTCAGCACGGCGACGCCAGTGAGTTAACTAATGTTGCACTCTTCCTGGGCCACAAGGGGAGGAAGTGCTGAACACTAGATAATGAACACAATGCCACTCCTCAATGCCTCTTAATTAACGCAATGTGAATCATTAACACGTTCACACGGGGGCTAAAATGTGTGTTTGGGAGATAAAGGGGAAATATTCACACCAATAATGGCTTATTAATGCCGTTTATTGAGTAACGCCAGCCTTACAGAGACATGTTGGTGAGAAGCAAAAGGAGGCTTGAGGGAGAGTTAAGAGATAAGAAAAGAGATAAGACACCTCCAGGGAACATGGACAACAGGACAGGGGGAAATGAATACCTGGCTGAAATGCTTTGGGATTCAAACTAATGGCCCCATTGACAGCCTCACTGGGAGAAAAACAATGGCTTTCAATGGGGGTTGCAGAATGCTTTGTGAAAGAACTGCTACTGGCTTCAAAAGCGGCGGCCATTTGCTGGATTTTTGTTTTGTATTTTGTTATTAGCAGATGCTTTTATCCAAAGCAACTTACAAATAGTGCATATAGAGAGTACAGTAGAATATCAGAAGTGCATTAGTTCTACAGTATTTCGGTGGTCAGAGTCAAGGAGCAATCTGTATTCACTAGCTGCATTGCAAAGTACCCACATCTCAGCTAACAGGCACAATGAATACAAATAATACTATGCCATACTACAATTATATTACAGTTCAACTACAGTGCCACAATAGCATATACATTGCATAAGTATGAAGCAACAATAACATATTGATTAGAGTAGCAAGCTGATGAATGTATGGTGAACAAAAACAGTAATACTACAGTGTAAAATGTCTCGATTACAGTAGTGGCTAGTAAAGTGCAGTGCCTAGGGTTTTTTAGTTTGTGTTTGTTAGACTGCTTGCAATATTAACTACGTCTTATTTGTGCCGTGCTGAAAGTTTCAAACTCAGCTTGTTACTTTGGGAATAATTCAATATGTAGTCTGTGGAGAAAAATTACAATACCCATTGGTATTTTCATAATGACACAACACAAATGGATCTCTGTAAACAAAAGTCACGCATAAACTATTTTGCCCTCCTTCAACGATTATGAACATCATAGTTCTGTAAAAACTCAGTCAAAAATCGATCCTTCAGGAGGGAGAAAGAAACTTCTTATCCAGGCAATTAAGCCTAGGCCAACTGTCTGGCCTCTAAGCTTCTGGAGGCTCTCTCTCCACCAGGAAGAGTTGCTAAGCAGATAAGTCTTCAGATCAGGCCCACTACAGAGACTGTGCCTGCGAGGAGAGAGAGCACACCGACTGCAGGCTTTGCTCTTTGCATTCAAGTAGGATTGGAGGTAGAGGAGGCCGGGAGGGATGGAGGCAGGAAGGTCGTAGATTGAAGCAGAGAGGGGAGGAAGAAAGTGTGAGGGAGAGCGAGGGAGATAGTGAGAGGGAAAACAGTCTAAAGTTAGAAAACAGAGGCTTTCTGGGAGCAGTGATATTGGCAGAACACACTGTTATCTTCATAGGGTTAGTTTGGCCTGGCATTCACACAGGAGAGGAGCTTCTCCCTTTGTGAAGTCTCATTTATAATGCATCAAGACTGGGAGCCACACTGTACCAAGGTTTAGTTTGAAACTATTGTCTTTAACTGGGGAAGGTGGGGAGGCGGGCACAGAGACAGACTCTCTTTCTGTCCACGTCTTCATTACACGCCCACCCCAATGTTTTACTATTTTGATTTGAAAATGTGGACAATAGATGATATCCAACTGTAACTCTGAGGAGTAGGGGGGAGGGGAGGGGGGGGGTCCTCTGCTCTGGGGACAAGCCTTAGGATCCCTCCATGCTTGACCATGAACAAACTGTTTGCCAGAGATAAAATGGTCCGTCTAAGTCAACATATCACCTGCTCGAGGCTCCCCCCGTGACCATATCCCAACTCTGCAAACTGTCAAACTGCCTCTGGTGGGAGAAATGGTCTAAAAAAAAAGATTAATTAATACTGATAATTAAAATAATAAAAAAGAAAGCTGAATTATTCCCTTTTGAACGCCGATGGCTTGTACCATGTCTAACAGTCCGACAGCGTTGGGGGACCAGTCATTATGATTGGACAGGAATACATAGACTAGACTAATAGTCTATGACAACAACAAACAAAACTGTTGGGATTAGTCCTGAGCTTGATGAATCCTCCCTTTGTAACAGGTTTAATGAAACGCACACAGCTCTAATTAAAAGGGAAAACACACAGCCAGATTGCATGTTGACTCTCCTTAACAGTCCTGACTAGCCTGCATACAATTAAACACACATGAGGATGCTAACCACTGTTGGCAGACAGCGCGCAGAGAATAGATAAAAGGCTCGGTGTCTTTCTGTGGTCAGAAAAGACCGAAACTGACATGCTTTGAGAAATGTACAACAGTTGATCACCGTATGACATATTTCAATCCCTTCCATCAAACAGTGTATGACACTGAATGCCGGACAAACAAAATGGTGTCCGTCAAACAGTGATGGAGCACTATTGAAAGTGTTTGTGGTTGCAGCAGAGCCTAAGCTGTGCATAGAAAGACATGGCTCTGTTCTTCTCTGCCATGGTGATAGGGCAGGCTGGCTGGGACCGTGCTGTCAGCATTGCTAATGGCTATTGTTGGTAAGGGTGACCTTTGACCCCTGTAGTGGCCCTTCACACAGCAGATGGAGAGTTGACCCCGCCCTCTAAACCTCTATTTTCTCTCACATGGACATACACACACATGCACCATGGTATTCACACTCATGAATGTGTGCCTGCACTCACACACCCACATATATATATGCACACAGGCACAGGCACACGCACCACAACATTCACACTCACACACATACACAAAAATATAGCTTACACACACACACACACACACTCCCATCAGCCCTTGGCCCCTAATCAGCTGTATGGAGACTGAGGGCTCCCAAAGAAGCAGTGTGACAAAGCAGTAGGAGGAGTGGCTGCTCAGCACAATGCAGGGCTCATTGTGGAGGCTGGAGGAGGAGCAGGAGCCTGAGCAGAGACAAGCAGCAGGACACGCTCCCATCTGCTGGCAGGGGGGCTGGAGCAGGGCAGGGCTGGGGCAGGGCTGGGGCTGGGGCTGGGGCTGGGGCAGGGCGGGGGCAGGTGCTGGGCTGGGCTGGGGCTGGGGCTGGGGCTGGTGGTGACCCCCCTCCCCTTCCCCCTTTTTTTTAACACACACACACACACATGCTTATGCTCCCATAGAATCACAAATGCACACATTGGCGAGCAATCACGCATACACACTCAACCTCAAGCACACAGTATCTCTCTCACACATGCACACACACACTCACAAACACACACATAGTCTGCTCCTCACCCTCCCCTACCCAGCAACACACCCCTCTCTGACCTCTCAGTCCATGATGGATGATGCCTTAGTTTGCTGTTGCACTTTGTCCAGTAGAGGGGGAATGAGCTGCTAAAAAGTGTGAGTGTGTGTTTCCGATCGTGTGTACGTGTGTGGACACTTCTGTGTTTGTGTTTAAGCGAGTGTGTAAATGTGTGTACATGACGTACATGCGTCTTCGTGAGAGAGAGAAAAAAGACCCGGTCAGTTTTTGTCCTTTCAGCAGCTTCGCTCCTCTCCAGTCCTCCCGGCTGGCCAGCACTGCTGCAGAACCCCTTCAGTACATTAGAAATTCAGCTGATTCAACCCTGTTTCAGTTCAATACAACACAAATGTAGCACAGGATCCCTGTGTCTCACAGCTTCCTCTGAGCACTCACGCTGGTGTCTGAGTGCTGGACAGATCCATGCCAAATCCATAGATTTAGGAGGCCAAGGCTTAATCCCTGTTTTCCCTCTTAAATGCAGGGGGATTCATTGATTGAACATATCTGCCCAGGTTTTACTCAGAAGCTCAAGTTATATTTCTTTCATTCTTTGTTTTCCACTGAACGTTTTTCTTTTAAAGATTTGTTCTAAACTCACAGCTTATGGAGCTTCTAAAGTTAGGACATCTTTGGGATCGATAAATACTGTATACTGGAAAACAGTAATTTCTGTGAGACAATTATTTTTCATGAGGAGGTGGAACATACAATCACGGCTGTGACATGAATATATTAGATGAAAAAAAATTGCTTCTATCTTTAAAATGTTTTGGTTACATTTTTTGGTCATTTTTGAAGTTCCCATGGTGGCTGTGGTTTGTCTCAGGTGTGGCAGGTGCCCTGCTCTATCCCTCTGCCCTCCACCCTGTTCCCTGTGAGTCATGTAGTGACTACAGACAACCCAGACCTGCTGTAGGGACTGAACATGTGATGAGCAGGCTGTTATCAGTGATAGGAGAGAGAAAAGGAGAGAGAGGATGACAGAGCCTTCAGGGAATGGCTCCAGTCCCATCTCCACCCAGCCTCTTCCTATCCCACCCAGTCTCTCTCTCTCTCTCTCTCTCTCTCTCTCTCTCTCTCTCTCTCTCTCTCCCTCTCTGCTTCTCTCTCCCCCCTCCCTCTCTCTCTCTCTCTATCTCTCTCTCTCCTTCTCTCTCCCTCCCCCCCCTCTCTCTCTCTCTGTCTATGTCTCTCTCTCTCTGTCTCTCTCTCTCTCCTTCTCTCTCCCCCTCCCTCTCTCTCTCTCTCTCTCTCTGTCTCACTGGAACCTCGCCATCTGCCACAGCTGCCGCTCGCCTCAACCGCCACTCTAATTGACAATGAACCCAAAGGCGCGGCGATAATTGTGGCTGGCCGCTTGGCAACTTCAGCGGGTTTCAATTCCTCCCTTTCAGGATTCATCAAGCCCCATCTGCTCTCGTTGGTGTCTGGCATCTGCCCCCCAACAATCCCCTCCTCTCTCCACCTCCCATCCTCCTCCTCTTCCCCTCCTCCTCCCACTGGCCTACTGGGGCTTTTTGTGTGGGGTGCTTATTAGAGGGCTGCCCTGTAACCCCTCTGAGGTTGGCCACACCCAGAAGAGTGAGGACTCCAGGGCAAAGCGTGTTTGTTCAGTCGGAGAGAGAGAGATAAAGGACTCCTTGTGTTTTTTTCTCATTCTCTTTTCCCCTCCCCCCCGCCCTCCACTCCTTCTCCCCTCAGCCCCCAAATGTGTCGTGTGTCACAAACCATTGGGTTGTCGTTGGGTGGCTGGGTGGGTCGAGGAGGAAAGAGCCCTTTTTTCAATCGTATAAACCCTTTTTCTCCTGTTTTTGTTATTCTGTGGTGGTGCAGCTTGCTGCTGCAGGGGAACAGACCCCTCAAGGTTTGGCAGTGAGGTTTTCAGCTGTCTCCTGTCACGCTGTGGTGCTCTGATCAAAACATGTTTCATGTTCAATATGAGACCGGACATATTACTTATTCATCATCACAACCATGTTGATGCCGTATCCGGAATAGCTAAATAGCCGCTTACTGTACAGTATGGCGTGAATCAATGATTGCTTCATTACAGAATAAATGCTTCACATACCACCTGGGCTTTTGATGAAGAGTAAAGCTCAGGGAAAACAAGAGGCAAAGACTGACTCAGTTTTCATTATTCCCTTCCTTTCTTCCTAATTATCAACATGTAGCATTCAAATAATAAGTAATATGTCAACAGTAAAAGTAGTGAAGGTCTAGTCAATGACAAGTAGCCGTCTCCTTCTCTTCTTATTAGCTCAGTTCTATGCACCGGGTCAGTCTCTGTCCGCTTAGAGAAAAGACAAGTTGGCAGCGGCAGGACAACAGACAGCGGAGCGGAACGTGCCACCGCCGTGCTGCCGCCGAGCCACCGCCGTGCCACCGCCGTGCCGTTCTGCTTGCCAAGCTTGCCTCTTCCCTGCCAGACTCCTGTCACACGCCAGATAACTGGAAAATATGTCACTTCTATTCGTCCAGATTGAGCAGATCTTGACCAGGCAAAAACTAATCAGGGGCAGCATATACACAGCTGCAGGAGGACAGATATAATTGTCAGTGGAAAATAGCCAAATAGGCAGCATTCAGTGTGAACAACTTTTTGAATGCGCTTATAATTGAAGAACACTGTGTGATTATGTATACTGATTGAGGCCATCCGCCCTGCTACTTATACATTAACTAGATATATGCAAGAGGGGGAGAATATCAGTTATTTAAAACAAATACATATACACCTTTTTTTCTGCATAACATTTTTTTAGATATAGATAGCTAATGGAAACATCAATTTCACTGCAATTATAACACATTTTAAATCATTTAGCTGAGGAATAGAAAGGGAAGCTAGAGACCAGGCTGCTCAGTGTGCCTGCTTGGCTTGCACAGTTCTTGCGTGAGACGCCAACCAGACCTGTCCTGAAGAAAACCTCTTGGTTCCTCATGTCTCCTGTCCACCCCTCCTTTCAGCCCTGCAGGTAAAAATAGGTCTCACTTTCATGGCAATTTGGCAAGACTGTTGCATCAATTCAGACTGTGTCACCCATTATAACCCAATGGGAATGTTGAAGGTATATGTTTCTCTGTGACTGGGGTTTATGGGCTCGAGGGGTGGGGGGGGGCAGGGGGGAGCAGGGGGGGCATGGGGGGGTATAAAGCGAAGCCTCATGCACTGTCATGTTTTGGCAAAGACAAATTAAGAGGCTCCATTCGCCGCTCTTCCCCTGTGTGTTTCTGAATATATATTTTTCTGTTTTGGCGATTCAGTGTGATATATCAATGTGGGAGCCACTATGCCAGTGCATTACAGACACACTGCCAGTTTGTTGGGTTTGTAATGGCTGCATAAATAATGAGAACATCTTGTTCGACAAATAGCAGAGTGCCAAAATCTACTCATACATAGTAAATGATCCATCTGTACTGAAGACCCAGCTCCAGTTCATCTCAAAGTTGTGAAACGAAGATGAAAGTGAGGTGGAACACTTTGAACAAGATCTAGATGATATCTAGAAAGTCCCCGTGATGCGATGCTGATTGGCTGTTCTTGGCTACCTGTAAAACTCGTCTCATCCTTCATCGTACCATCCAATGTTTTTTTTATCTCGATCTCTCAACAATCTTAAGTGGTAGATTCATGGTTGCTTAGTGCTACATCACCCCTTCTCGGTTGCCCTCGATCCTGTTTCTCAGAGAGGAGAGATGATTGTTTACCAGAACTAGGACTTTGCGGCCGAGGCCTACTCACTTCCATCATCCAGAGTCGGACAGGGCCCTCCCACTCTCTGGCTCCTGGACCTTGCAGACCTGGGCTACCCCACTGAACAGGCCTAATCCCCAACTCACCCTCACCCCTGGAAGAGAGGGGGGTGGGGGGGGAGTTGGCGGAGGTCTTCTGGCCTAAATCCCTCACCCACCGTCAAGAAGCAAGTTCCATGGAGGGATGCCGATGAGGGGGGAGGGGCGTGTGTGTTTGTTTGTGTGTGTGTGTGTGTGTGTGTGTGAGTGTGTGTGTGTGTGTGTGTGTGAGTGTGTGGTTTACCGGTTTTGCCCATTCATTTCCCAGCTGCTTGGTTCTCCCTGCTCGCCATATTAAACAGATCTGTTGAGGCTTGGGCTCCAGCCATAACCACGCCAACATATGGGGCCCCAGGACTGACAATTACTTCATTATTTTAAATGTGGTGTAAGTCCCTCGGTGGTGTATGCTGGACAGACACTTCATTTAACTTGAATTTTTAAACAAATGTACTATGAAGAAATGTCAATATTTTAAATATATTTAAAATGAAACTTTATGAGCAACCGGATGCATTTAGTAAATGAGCCGAGCCTCATGTATATGTACAATTGGGTTGTCCTTTTCATGAGATTGTAGATTCTGAGTGATTGTAGATTCTGAGTGATTGTAGATTCTGGGTGAGAAAAGTTATATCCGAAACAGGGAGGATGGACAGATAAATGTCTTTACCTGTTGTGTGTGGGAGGCCAGGGGCCCCAGTTACACATGGAGCCTCCTCGCTATTCTCCTTGGGTGAAACCATTTCACTGGGTGGGGGTCTCTCTGCCTGCCTTGAGTGAGGGAGGTCTCTGCTGAGTGTCCCACTGATGAGGCAGTGCCTCTGGGCTCCTCGCTCTGCCACCCAGGGGAGGCCACATGCTCCGAGGGACAGAAGGGAGAGGAGAGGGAGAGACGACAGATATTCTCCTTGATCCAGGAAAAAGAGGCCCATCACATCTCCCAGACTGGGATTGGTTTGGGCACTGAAGCAGTAGACCCCTGTGGCGTGTAGGGTGGTGATGGTGGTGGAGGGGGGTGGAGGCTGAGTGAAGAAGCCAGAAACATCCAGAACTGGAGGTGGCTCCTTTCTTCCTCTCTGCGTGGGTGTCTCCCTATCCACTGACGTTCATCAGTTGTAATGGAGTGGAGGCCAGGGCTCTGAGGCCAGGGCTCTGAGGCCAGGGCTCTGAGGCCAGGGCTCTGAGGCTGTGTCCCTCAGCCCTGTGCAGGCTCACTGAGGGTCGGGAGCAGAGCAGGACAGGGGGCAGGTGGAGGTGAAGCGGTCTATCAGAGCAGTCCTCCGTCTTCCAATCAGAGGATTTCTACATCCAGCAACAAATATCCAGCAGTGATCAATATCGATGCAGGGTAGATGTGAATCAGTCAATTCTAGATGTCGCTGTGCAGTCCAGACATGGCATTAGAAAGTAATCAAAGGTTCTCTGCCACCAATCACGGTGTTATGTACGTGTATCTCTGTTCTGTGACTGGATGACCTACTTCCCCTTGTTCATCCTGCAAGTCTGCATTTATACACAGCTGTCTGTGATTCAGAAGTCTGCTGAATGCCGAAAAAGAATATTGACTTGTATGTTTTTTTTGTGAGCAGGCAAGCGTACACCCTGTTTACCTGGCCCCCCTCAGACAAGACCAGACTTCATGTTTCAGTTCCTAGCAATACCACTTAGGCAATTCCAAAAATAATGTTGGTGGATGAATACATTCAGGGTCTGCTTGATCAGAATGTCCCATTCCACTCCTTTCCCTTTCATCCACTCTGTACACCGTGTATGGAAATAAGAGGCGCTTTTGTTAACAACTGTCTCACAATATTACCCCCCGCCCACACACTTCCCCCTGCCCTCCCCCACTCCGTCCTCGCCCCCCCCAACCCACTCCTTTTCCCTCCATTCAAAAATGACATGTCAAATGAAAATGTGCACCTCAGAAATATTTCCATCTGAGCGGTGTGTTTCAGAAGGGATAGCGGCGTCGTTTAGATTGCCACATCCTGGGCTCCAGAAGTGTTCGAGGCTAATTAGAGGTGCACACGCAGCGCTCCACCCTGACTCGTGTCCACGTGGGGCCTGCAGAAATGGATTCAGACAGCCAAATCCATCACCTGCTCATCTGGTTACCTCACCACCGCTAATGCTTTGACACATTCTGTTTGGGACCTGTCAACACCAATTGAGCTGCCCTCAATCAAGGCCTGAACATCATTTAAGATGACATTTTTTTATCCGCACCATACCTCAGTTGTTGATTGGATATCTGCGGATGCCTGTTCTTTTTGCCTGGTGCGTCTGGGTGAGTTTAGGGCCTGGGAGGATGAGGCTGCTGGGCTAACGAGGAGAGAGAGAGGCGGCTGCTTGTGATGATCCACAAACACATTTCAAATCCTTGCAGATTATCTTTGTAGGAGCAGATATGAGTGGGTAGCACGTTTTCATAAATATTTTCAAAAAAGAATTGACCCTGGTCTGTATTACATTTCTCAGTGTAAATATATATAATGTTTTATATGTTTTTGTATATATGTTTAGGTCTATTCCTTATAGACTGCTTCTCTGCGGTTCTTAGAGTAGAGAATAATGACCTCCAAGGTGGACCAACTGTAAATCGATATATTTGATCACAGACCCGGTTTTCAGTTGTTTGCTAAGCATGATGGATGCATGTTCATTACCCATGTTTCCATACCCCCGAGCACACTTGGAGGGAGCAGGCCTGCATCGCCTGATTCACAGTCCAAGATGAAACTCTTTATTGGTTGTCTTCACACCGATGGTGATGAGGGACATAAAACGAGAAAGAATGAGAAAGAGAACAAGAGATAGAAAGACAGATAAGAGAGAGAAAGTCTCGGCCTGGACATACATTGGTCACGAGAAAATGGCAACAGACCTCTGTTTGAAACGAGGCCAAAAAAAAAGGGCATTAGCAAACACAACAACGGCATTAGCGCAAAGCTACTCTGACCGTAATGAGGTTCTTTCATGTGGTCAGGGTCTGAGCTGTGGGATAGTGTAGGTTAGCCCCTACAGTGACAGGGCTGACACTGCTAAACACTACATGTCAAACCCCACACTGCTGCTTCTACCTCTGTGGACCTCAGGACCAGTGGTTAATGAGCTCCTGAATGCTGTGGAGCACGTAGCGCCAATGTCTGTTATTTCCATCCGTGGCCAGGCCGGAGGAAGGGCAGGGCGACCGACACTCATCCCATCCCACATCGTCCCGCCTCACTCCATCAAAAACAGATGGAAGGTACGGACAGTCACTGTACGGAGGGGTGAACGGGATTTATTTTGTTATAAATATCTGTGTTATGTCTATGTCTATGATCTATACATCTATCAACGAGTCTAAGGACAGAGGATGTGACCGAATTAAATAGAGAGGTTTTTCCAAAGCCGGGGGTGCTCTCCCATGTGTGTCCCTAGACATCTTGATTGTAACGTCCATGTTCAGGGTGCGTGCTGCTATGGGAGGTGGCAGTGAGGTGGGTGAGGAGGGAGGAAGGGAGGGGGGGGTTACATGTCTGTTTGCTGTTAGAATGAAGTTGAGCGGCCTCCCTCCGTGCCTCATCTCAAGGTGCTCCTCTCTGCTTCCAGCCACACAGCCACAAGGACATTATGGACATAATTATGGAATAATGACTTGAGAGTCTTTTGTCTATCTCCGTCTTTCAGAGTGCCCTGTCTGTGTCCCGGACCTTCCGTGTTTGATTCATAGCCATTAAAAGAGAGAAAAGGATGGAAGGTCCTCCAACGAAATAGAGGAGAAAGTCATTGTTCCCTCTCCCATTGATTCCCAGTGTTAATTTAGCCTCGGCGGTTGAAGATTAAGCCTCCTGCCCGCTACTCAATACGGAGAATGAAGACGTACACCCCAGCACATTCAAGTAATTAGAGCCATTAACTGGGGACCGAACAATCAAGTGTGGACTGGTGATTCTGCAGTCCTGTCATGTCTGTATTGACAGCTGAACTCTGGGCTGAGTCACCCTCACCTTGTGCCGTTGTCTGAGAGTAGCAGGTAGTGGTGAACAGAGAGGAGGAGCTTCCTCCCAGCCTGCCTGCCTGCTCACCCACACGGGATGATTCCTTTTATGTTATTAATTTACTGAGCACAATTTACTGAGTTTGTTGCTGGTTTTAAGGCTAAGATGTCGAACTGGAAATGGATATTTGTATCCTTGTGCATAGATTCTTATACTTGTTGATTTTAATCCTTGCGATGCGTGCAGTACCGGAGCGTGTGTGTTCCCCCTGGCCTGTGATTATTGGTCGGTTGGAGTGCCCCCCACCCCCCACCCCCCACCCCCCCACCCCCCCCCACCCCCAGCATCAGCAGGGTGATCAGGCAGACTCCATTAAATCCTAATGGCAGAATGTGGACCACAGAGAGGATTCAAAGCACCGGAGAGGGGCTGAATAAAGGCCAGGCTCGCTGGGGTGGGGGCTGGGGTGGGGGGAGGAGAGAGAGCGTCTGCGTGGCAAGGTGGGAGGACGGGGGGGTAGCCGGGTGCCGGGTCCACGTGAAGACTCCCCACTGGCAGGAGTAAAGTGCATCGCTCACACAGGCCCCTTTGATGCAGACCATGTGACCGTAAAGCTGGAAAGTGCAGAATCAGAGAGGAGGACAAGGATGACGCAGTACATGAACCATTAGATAAGAGGCATTCGCCCACACATTTTACAGCACAATGATACCAGAGTGGGGATATTCACCCTGTAGACCTATACAGACAACATAATGAAAACAATTACGACAATGATGTATTTACATGTGTAGTATGTGTGTCTGTCTGTGCACATCTCTGTATACCTGCTGTCTGCCTGCTTGTCTGTTGATCAGTCAGTTAGTTTAGCTGAAAAAAAGTGAAGCAAAATCTCCTGGCAGTTTGTACTGACTCTTAGTATACACTAAAGAGCCTATAACAATTCATTGTTAATCAAAGTTAACAATGCATTAGTTAGTTATAAATGTTATAGATATATAAAAAGGATTATTATGTGTACTAGTGCACAGTACACATGATAGAGTCGGTGATTAAGATGTTGGTGACACACACAGACTGCTGGAACCATAGATAGTGCACTGTGCCCATGATACAGTCTGTGAGTAAGATGTTAATCACACAGATTTCTGGAATTGACCATTGCCCTTGATGCAGCTGGTGATTAGTTGCAGTTTAATCATTTCCATTCTTGTTTCGGTCTGCAAATATCCCAGAAAGTGGCTGATGTTACTAATGTCACCACTAATGTCTACTAATGTCTGTCTGTTTACATAGCTCTGTTTCTCTGATTCAACATCTATCAATCCATCCATCCACCTAAACATCTTGCTCTGTGTCTGTCTGTCTGTCTGTCTGTCTGTCTGTCTGTCTGTCTGTCTGTCTGTCTGTCTGTCTGTCTGTCTGTCTGTCTGTCTGTCTGTCTGTATCTGTCTGTCTGTCTGTCTGTCTGTCTGTCTGTCTGTCTGTCTGTCTGTCTGTCTGTCTGTCTGTCTGTCTGTCTGTCTGTCTGTATCTGTCTGTCTGTCTGTCTGTCTGTCTGTGTCTGTCTGTGTCTGTCTGTCTCTGTCTGTCTGTCTCTCTGTCTCTCTGTCTGTGTCTTCGCATGTCTCTGTGTGTGTGGATGTGTGTTAACCACACAGTGCAATGGAGCGTTGCAGGCCAGGCTCCTTCTGATGAGCACAGAGGAGCCGCAGGCCCAGAGAAATGGATTGCATTCATCTTGTACTGAATTTCACCACAATTATGTCATCTATGAGCCATGTGTGCACGCCCTGTGGACCACAGAGAGACAGACGGATGGAGAGACAGACTGAATGGGAAGGAGAGAGAAATAGGCCGACACACTCCCTTCCCCACAGGCATGGCAACAGGATATTTTAAAATGTGTTAACTCTGACTTTATAAACTCAATGGGACCTCACCAAGTTTTTTCTACTCCTCGTGGCTGTGTGACATGTCAACATCTCATTGGTGGGTAATAGTCTGCCGCCTGCCGATGCCTGGGCTAACAGCCTATGAGGAGTCTGCATTGAGAGTGAGTTCTGGCTGGTCACTGGTCCAGGGCAGACTGTCTCCTAGGCAGCAACCGGACCTGCAGCTTCTTCATTGGCCCACCCTACCGCCGGCACCCCGCACCCTACAATGAGGGAGCAGGTCCTTCTGTCTGTGTCGCACGCCTGTGTACACACACACACACACACAGGCGTGCTCACACAAACACACAGGGTGAGACACACTCTGAATGGCTGATTTGATTAAGTCCCAAGCTCCCATTATTATGTTAGGTAGGTGGTGTAGAATTTCAATGATAATCCATAATGCATGACCGGTTCTGTTGCCGTGGCAACATAAATTCAAGGTTACCGGCTTCCAGACGCATAATTGGGTGTGCGATGAGCGCCAAGGAGGTGCTGTTCAAAATTCTGCTCATGGACGAGAGGCATCAATCAAACTGTCGCAGATTGCAAAGTACTCATAATCAGATGAAATGCCTTAGAGAAAGAGCGAGAGGCAGGGAGGGAGGGAGGGAGGGGGGAAGGGGGAGACAGAGACAGGGAAGGGATGTTACAACAAACCAATTCATTCTAGTCAAGAAAGAAAATCAAGGAAAGAAAATAACCAATCCATGAATGTAATGGTCCCTATGTCTCTCTCCCTCCTCTCACCGTTCCCCATACACACACACACACACACACACAAACACACACACACACACACATGCCCTGTGTACACGGACTGAGCTCCCTAAATCGAGCTGGTCAATTTGAGGCAATATCACAGCTTTTGCAGTTCCAGGTGACTTGGTTTCACTTCATTTGGTTTTTATCTTGCTCAGGCAGGCAGGGATGTGCCCCAAGCCTTTGCTGCTGGGGACAGGGGAAATCAATTCTCACCAGAGATTGGTGCGTCAGAGACACCCGTGAGTTCCTCAGGCCCATTTCAACCCCCCAGACAGAGGGAGGAGGCGGGAGGAGGCAGGAGGATGTGAGCTGGAGTCACGTCACGCTGTCTGTTCTCTCTGCCCACTGGAGGCACCCTCTCTTGGGCTTCTTGCTGTTCGTTTCTGGGTGTCTGGTTGGAAGAAAAAAAAGACAGATTTAGTTTCAAATTAATTTGACAAATCTAGTGTGAATGCTATAGCATGTCCCTTCCAGATTATTCAAAACTCATCCCATCGCATTCTGCTGATGAGGTTTGGATGGACATTTTGGACACATGTTGGCATGTTGGCAAATGTTGAAACATTAGAAATATTTCCAGATGTTTATTAGCTTTTGTTTACAAATGGGCCTGAGGAGAAATAATATAGTACCATAGTAGTGAACAGGAACAGTCCCTCTCTCTCTGGAGGGTTTATGAGTGAGCCGTATATAAATGGTGGTATACCACATTATTTAACACTCAATAAATTATGCGCTGTTAGTTTATGGACAGTGTTATCTCTACTACAGGTTTATTTATGTAACAATTTATTTTACAAAAACTACATGAGAGAGAGAGAAAGAGAAAATGAAATAGAAAGGCAAAGCGAGCGAGAGAGAGAGAAAGAAAGAGAGGGAGTTGGATGAAAGTAAGAGATGAACACAAAGATAGTTTATTGAACTTGTATATGGTGGTGTGGTGCACCGTGGGCACATGGGGCTGGTGGAGCGGCAGTGAGCTGTGTGCTGAGATGATAGAACACCACGGGGAGGTGGGCTGGAGCGCTGCAGGGCAGCTGCTGGCTGGGCTGGTGTGCTGGCTGGGCCCTCTCTCTCTCTCTCTCTCTCTCTCTCTCTCTCTCTCTCTCTGGAGCCCCTGACCTGGCCCCAACACAGTGCACCGGGCAGCAAGAGGAATGTGCTGGTCATTCATGACTGGAGAGAGCATACAGGGAGAGCTCCTTCCTCTCAGGGCCAGATTGTTGTCCTGGGCCGGGGGAGGGCATTGTTCAGTCACCCTTTTGTGGCCCTCCCCTCCCTACCCCACAGATATTAGGTTTCCTTTCAGACCGTCCAGATAGCATATGAATGGGGGGCAAGGAGGGCAGAGGGGGGTGGGGGCGGGAGGTGGATGGGTCTGTCTCTCTCCGGAAGAAAAAAAAAGAAAACATCTGTGTGTTTTGGATTAGGGCCTGCGCGGGTGGGCCTGGTTTTCACCTCTCTGTCGCCTCTGCTCGGAGCTCAGCAGGAAGGTAGAAGTTAGCGATATGGAAAAAGCAAATCCTACATAAGTTCAGCGCCATGGGCCCCTGTCCATACTTTTTCTGTGAGGTCCTTGAGCGTTAAAAGTCTCGTCTGAGGCAGCGAGAACTTTCAGGGCAAGAGCTCAGCCTCTCCCTTGTTTAATATTCACAAGGTCAAGAGTCAAAGGTTAGCAAGGTTAGCTGGTTAAATTGGTCGACTCTTTTTCTGGGAATATTGTATACTCAGTTCGGTGACGGCTTCATGGTCTGACTCACATTCGTTTTTATCAAGAGACAGAAAAACCATGCAAGGATGGAGCAGTCCAGTCCAATCTCTCCATAAATATTGAACAGCAGCAGAGTGGATAAGGCCCAGCCTGGCCTGGCCCGCAGCTGATAAGATGAAAAGAATTACACTTGGACTTGAGAACCGTGCACCATTTGCATGTCTTCCGCTGGAAATTGTATTCTCTGCGCTGTGCGAGGAGCAAACAAAAATAAAGCATGCTTTGATCAAATCTTCAAAAGGGAGCTGGTTCAGAATCAAATCAAATACCCCCGGTGACGATTTGATCTGGATAGAGAAACCGGGGTTTACACCAGACTGCTGTTCTGACAGAAAATTCATGAGAAAAAAATCTGACGTCTTGTTTTCCCCCCTCCACTCGTTTTCTCAGTGCTTTTAATGTGTTTTCTTTTCAGGTAAACAGTTTATCTATGGAGACGTTGGGATGAAGACGTTTCAGTGACAAGCGCAGAGTCAGTCATCTCAGTGAGAGCAGAAAGCCTCCGTATGATAACTGTTTTCATCTATCGATCACACGCGTGCCGTCAACGCTTGTCCGGAGGAGGCGGCACTCCCCTTCAGCCTGGGCCAATCAGGAACATGGAAAATGTTGTGTCTGTTAGCTGCTGTTCTGAAGGTGGCAGACACGTCTGAACTGATCATCTCTTGCCGTCCTATTCAATCCAATCATCTCTCTCTGATTCTGTATGGATCCTGATTATAAAGCACAAGTGTCACAGGGTGAGGGGCTTGTGAGAGAGGGGGAGTTGTTAAAAGGTTGTGAGGATCACTGGACATTACGTTTGATCTCATCTGAAGATGCACTCAAAAGGAATGAGAAAAGAAAGCTTGTCGACAAGCTAAAACAGTAGGCTCATCACCCCTAAGCTCTCAATCATCATTTTGGTTCTAAATCTCAATGTTCTCTTTAGCTCTCATCATATTTATTATAGCCACTGCCAAACATTCACTTACAAAAGTGTCTGAAGATGTGAGTGAGTCAGATAAATCTTGCAGGTGCCGTAATTCTAGAGGTCAGTCTGACTCCAGTCTGACTGGAGATAACAGCAGCCAGTGGATCACATTGCTGAGTCACCGGTACTACAGGAGGGACTACTGTGAGTGGGGGTACCTGGGATTGCAAGGGAGTCATCAGACGATTACGAAAGGGCGTAATGAGTTTTGGTGGTTGACTTGTTTACAACGGAGACTCATAGGCTTCCTTCTTGTTTACACCCATGACATAATCTGCTTTCATCTTGAAACAAAAGATGGCTACCGCAGACCGAGGAAGGGGATTTCCAGCCTGCAATTGTGGGCATGCGGTCCCTGTTTGATGTTGAGTTTCCAAGTCTATCCGCTATGAATGAGCCTGGCAGGCTGACTGTTCAGACCCTAGTTGGATCCCCTGAGAGAACACTGAACCTGACTACTTGTATAGTTCCCCCAGCTAGTCTAGTCCAAGACACTGCTACAATACTTTATTCTCAATGTCTTGTGTGTTGATCAATATTTCTTTCTTTCTCATAACACATATTTCTGCCAGTTTTGCCTGGGGTCGAAAAATATGACCATAAAAATACAATCCTCGAGTATGGTCAGGAGTTAGTAGAGTAAGAGTGGGAGTATAGGTCAAATCAGACCATTGCAGATTCTGCTGGAGGAGTTAGGAGGATTGGCTGGAGTGGATATGAGGACAGACGTTGGATGAGTGTGTCCTCGGCCTCCACCTCGCTGTGCTGGACTCTCAGGTCCTGCTCTGCTCACTTCTCCTTGATAGGAAACCACACTTTGAAGGGTTCCATTGATTGTTCATTTGGCCCTAGGCCAAACGTTGCCTTGCCTGTTCATGGAGGTCTGTCCTTGGTGCATTTCCTCTATATATTTATACATAATAGTTGTGATAAATAGTAATAAAAAGTGTGTTTGTGTGAGTGCTTGCGTGCCTGTGAGTGTCTGTGTATGTGTGTGTTTGTGTGTGGGCGTTTGGGTGCATCTGTTTGTGTGACAGAGTGAAGGTTAGAAAATCTGAAGATGTATGTATAAGTCTTATCTATCACCTGCAGGCCACCTTTCCCCTGTATCAGCATCTCTCAGTGTGAGGGAGCCTGGATCACTATGGATTTCATTCGACCAAAATTGATTTCCTCAGGGGTGTTTCCTTCCCGTTTGCAAATTGATCCGGCAGCCTTTCAGGAAGCAGACCTCTCCCTTCTGCATGCACTTCCAAATTCAGTGTGTGTTTGTGTGCGTGAGTGTGTGTGGGTCCAGCTCATATTCCAGCACGGTCTGAGTTTGCTGTGGATACAAGTCTCAACATGTGGGCTGAATGTGCTTGTGCCCTTCCTGTTTACTTCCTCTAGGCTCCCTGTTTAGTTCAGCCAAACAGCCCTGGGGCTGAGCCCTGTCAGTGGGCTCGGGTGCTTTGTCTCTTTCCCCATTTCTAGCCTGTGTGTAAATAAGGATTGAGGACAGTATTGTTTTTGTTTCACTGTCTGAAAACCGCTGAAGCAATTTAGCATTTCTCACAGGTAGTCAGATCAATGAATCCTGAAGCTTGGCTTGCTTTCAGCAGCACTGTAATTCAAGTCGCTCTGGGTATAGCTATCTGAACCATCACACGCACAGACAAGCATAAACACACACACACCCCTTTCCCTTCTAACAGCCCACACACACACACACACACAGATTTTAATTCAAGAACCAATAGGGGCTGAAGCCTCTTTTGTATGCACAGCCATTATTGAGGTGACAAGATAGCATCTCTTCAGGGGGCCTGGTGGGGATGGGGGCTTGCTGGATGGCCCATTCCCCAGTGTTTTGCAAATGAATCGCCCTCCACAGTCTCCAGGATAGCTGGGAATCACTTGGGACCCCATGCCCCTCCTGCCCTGCACTCCCAGCCCCCCTGAGAGCAGTCTATCCATGGCCACACTGGCCTGAGCCTACGTGGGCCATGCTGGTAATTATCACTGTTCACTATCATCCTGACACCCATTCCAGATCCCATTGTTTCTCTCTTTCTCTCTCTGCAATTGCAATAAGCCATTATGCAAAGCTGAGTCACACTTAGCATAGCACTGACTCTGCGAACCAAAGAATGTAATAACCGACACTGAGCCAAGGTTGTGGACGACCTTTTGCAAAGGAAATCAAAACATGTTTCTTTAAATGGGGATTCTACAGTCTTATTTATGAAGAAATGTGTGAACAGAAGCATATAATAACCTTTTCAAAGTACCTGAATTCTCAGAATCGTTGATTCTTTGATGTCTTTTGTAGAAATGTAGTCCTCAGTCAATCATTCCCTGACCCGCGGTCGGACAGACGTTGTTATGGGTAACCCGCAGAGTGGAGTGAAATCACCTGCAGCCTCGGAGGCAGTGCGAAACTCACGTTTCCATTTTTACTGGCCGTCTCCACACTAACAAGGACGGCATCAAAGGAGCGCTGCCCAGTGGGTTTTAACATCCTGCTAATTACATTTAAAGGGTATTTTTAATGTTCTTTTATGGTTACCTTTCGAAGAGTAGAAACATATTGAGGGTGTTGCCTACATCTTGACTCATAAGGCCCCCTGCCCCCCACCTTCCCCTCTCTCTCTCCTGCTCCTGCTCCTCCTCCCACCCCCATGCAGGCTTGGCCTCCTGTGGGGGGGGGGCAGGGTGACCCTAAGCGGGGCCCCTCGTGTAGGCCGGCCTGCCGGGTGGGAGTGCGGCGCTGACATGGAGGGTGTTAGCCCCCAGCGCTGCTGACAGATACAGGAGCAGGGCCGACATGAGCCACCAGCAGGCAGGCAGGACCCAGACAGGGGGGGCATGTCAGTGATGAGGGACCACAGCTGGTCCCGCAGCTCTCCCACTCTGAGCACGTCCCCCAGGGCTCGAGCGCCATCACACCACCGGACAGGGGAGGATTCATCATTTATTTGGAACTTGTGAAGTGGATTTCCGTTGTGTGGATGTTCTCTTCAGAGCCACTGGAAGGTTAGAGAGGAAAATGGCAGATGACAAAACACGCCAAGTGTGGGATGATGTCATATTTGGAACGCCGGGCTGGAGTTGTTACCTTGGCGGAACGAGATTCAAATTAACAGGCGTTGTGTGGCTAAAACTGAGAAATTACAATGATTGAATGACAATTTCATTTCACTGATAGTGTCTCCTCCAAATAGGGAAATTTGCAATTGGTTTGGAGAAGAAAAAAACATTGTGGACTGTTGTTTTTGTCAAACCCCTTCCATTTATCTCCTTATAAAATCAGGCTATTACTTCATTTCCTGAGACAAGCTATTTGAATCATCTGAGTTTGTTAAACCCTTTTTCAACATATGCTAATTTTGGAGCAGCGAAAACAGTGGCATTCAGGGAGGATCCATTGTTGGCAGGTTCAAATGCAAGCAAAGCAAAACACACTTAATTGGCACGTTGTTATCAATGCAATCAAGGACTGTTCAAAGCACAAGGCAATTTCCATTAGCACTGGGGGTGGGGGGGGGGAGGGGGGGGGGTGAATGGCTGTTTTTAGAAGGCCCAATCACTCATGAAACAGTGTACCACGACAGCAGTAAATGTCTCCATAAACCGACAATGCAAATTTTTGTTTTCAGATAATGCTCATTTACAATCTCGAAATACACGTATCTGCTGTGGTCCTACATGAGCATGAACCTGAATCAGGCACAACATCGATGAGAAGTCACATCTGACCCCCTGGTACTGGAGTTACGTAAAAAGTCCTGTACGGGGCAAATGTTATCGTAAACACACAGCAGCAACAGCTGAGCAGCTGGGAAACTTGTTGTCGTGGCTGCATCTCTGGTGTCAGGGGATTATCAGATGGTCACAGAGTTTTCCGTTGTCAGCATTTGGTTTCCATTTAAATATCTCAACGCCAGTGAGTCAGTCAATTAAACCTACTCAGACCATTCAAAGTCAGGAAATGAGGGTCCAATTATAGTGACCCCAGGGTGCAGCTGTAAGGCTTAAGACCGAAATATAAAGAGAAAGAGAGAGAGAGACAGAGGGAGGGAGGGAGAACAGACCTACAGAAGCTCAGAGGGTTTTTAATCTCCAGGCGGAGTACCCAGAATCCTTCATAGCATCGTGTCTGTCACTGATAAGGCCCCTGTGTGTCCTGAGTGAGACTTCCTCTCGCAGTGTTCTGGCAGAGGTGTGGAAAGAGAGAGTATGTGTGTGTGTGTGTGTGTGTGTTGGACAGAGAGAGAGGGAGAGGGAGAGAGGGGGAGAGGGGGAGAGAGAGAGAGAGAGAGAGAGAGACATACAGACAGAGTTGAATGTGGCACAGTGTACTGTGGGTTCAACAGTCAAGGTCTCTCTGGATGCTTTTCTCCAGATGTGAGTCGACAGTGTCAGTTCAATAAAATCAAAGGCCAATTTGGTAAATTTGTGTAAAAACATGTGAGGAACGCGGGGCTAGCGGGCCCATAAAACATAAATTGGCATCCATTGGAGCTAGACAGGCCTGTTGCTTTAACACGGTCCAGTTTTAAGAGGTCTGCTGGAGCTCCAGTAGCATGCTTAGTTAATCTTTTCAAACATACAGAAAGATGCTAGTTTAACCTTTTATGCTTAAACCAACTCTAGCTAAATCGACATGTTCTTCTTTTGACCTTCCAAGTTCGTGTCATTATCACCGGGGCATTCAAGGAACCCATTAAACACACTCTCATAGTGTTCCCTCTCTCAAAGGCACGGGGTAAATAACCTCCACATTGTGCGAATACATTCAGTAAAGCCTGAGCTTTTTTCCCTCCAAACTCACACCAAATGACACTGCTCTAGTTGAAGAGAAAAAAAAGTAGTTCTCACATAATGGCAACTTTCATGTCTTCAAATAAGCGTGGCTAAATCAAAGCACAAACACATGAATGATATAAGAGCTCAGAGAGGAGCCTCGCCGGAGCGCTCGCTCCTCCTCAGAATAATTCAAACACACTTAGCAGCCTCCCCCGTTCAGGCTGCCTCCTCGATTTGCATTCTCCCGCTTGGAACCTCATCTCCTCCTCGCAGTGCGTCCGCCACCCTCATCTAGACACATAATGGAATTGTCTCGGTTGTCTACCTGATTTAATGTTGTCTAACCACGGCCCAGTCAGAGACGGATGGTGAGGTAAGGCGCTTGAGGTGAGAGCTATTAAAGGATATCACGGCTCCATCTTTTGACTCTGAGTGGCACTGAGATGTTTGGCACAGCGAAGGTAAATGTTCCCTGGTGTCGGCTATCTGTCTCCTCCCGGCTTCTTATCAGTCACATCCTGGCGAGGTGAGATGTGTACCTGTCAGACTGGCTGTACGCTCCTGTGTTCACTCCACACTAGTTGTTCATCTATGACACTCAGGAAAATTAAAAAGAGATGTAACCGTATAGCAGTGACAGTTGGTAGCCTGTGTTTTGGAACAGTAAGACTTAACAGTAAGACTGTCTTAAGAAAAAAGTACAGGCTGTGAATATGCTGTGCTGTTCTGTGGGAAATGAGTGAGAGTTTTGACTCGGTGTGATGTGACCGTCTGAATGTCTCTCTTGCCGCTCCGAACCCATGTACTTCCCCTGATTTTCATCAGGAAATGTCCCCGGCATATTTATTTGGATAACAGCAGTCGTGCACAATCAAATGACCAAGGGTCAGATCTCAATCAAAACATATAACCCACCCATTAGCCCCTGTGAAAGAGAGTCCACGGTGAAGTTAAACTTCTATTCCTCATGCCTTTCTTTCTCTCTCTTTCTCTTTACGTATTTCTATTTGAGCAGTCTTATCCACTTACGGACCAGAGCAGTTTAACAGTAGCTCTCATTTGCATTGCAATCCTATTATGGTTGAGATTTATGCCTTAGCATGGGGTTAGTCAATAGGAGCAGCATTGGGACACGGGAGAAATCAATGGGGCCATTATTCTCATGACTGCTTACAGCCCAGGCTTATGTCTCACTTGTGTAAGGCAAGTTCAGATAAAACGGAGGGATTGCAGATCATAGTTTTTTCGCGTCTCTCTTCTTTCTCCTCTGACTTATTCCTCTCTCTCCCTCCAGTCTTTCCCTCCAGTCTCTCTCTCTCTCTCTCTCTCTCTCTCTCTCTCACTCCTCTCACTTCTGAACTCTGAACTTTCAGTGCAGGCCACGGTTTGGCCCTATCTTCAGTATTTTAAGAACATTCCTCTAAAAAAAGAACCAACATGTTTCCTGTTCACCCCTGTTCCTCCTCCTCCTTCTTTTCCTCCTGCGTCACTCCTGTTTTTGTCTCACATTCAGACGTTTCTTAAACTTGTGATTTACTTGTATCTTTAATATCACAGGATATTTTGATTCCCATTCATAACCAAGAAGTGAAACACCAAGGGTTATTCTGGGGACAATACAAACTACCCACAATGGTTTCAAGTTTATTTTGGATTATTTATGAGAATCACCTGAGAACAATGTAAACATATCATTGGACTGTCCACACCATTTCCTTGGATTTATCATTACTTATGGCAGCGGCACAGAACTAAAAGCAACTTTATAGAGACACAGGACTAAATTCAAACGTCAACGCAAGACATTTGTGGTTGCCTGAGTTTATAATCTTGTTTCTGTCAGGTGAAACAAAGTATCATTTAGAAATATAGAATGTAATATTGCACAGCATAATGTGACTGTCTCACAGAATAACAAAACATTACTCAAAAAACAGGTGATTTAACAGCAGAGAGGGCCAACCCATAGCGCTTTTCCTCCTCAAACTGGTGGCTCGCCTGACAACAGCCTCTCGACATTAGGATTCTGAAGTGGTCATGGCGGAAGGCAGAGGCATTTACTGGACTTTGGGACATATATTTCACACTCATCTGCGGCCTGTGATATCTCCTGGGTCCTCTGACTGCTCTGTCACACTAGCAAGCTGTCACTTTGATGGTCTGTCTGCCCTCCCGATCCAGCCTTCTGAATACAGAGTAGACTGGAGCGGGACAGGGACATGCTAAGGCCCATACCACCGCAGAATGCGCATAGCAATGCATTTGGCTAAGCCTGTGATTTCAATTTAAACCCCATCTCTTCACAGGATACTGTGTGCTTGGGCCGTGGCGGGAGATGGTCTGTCACACATCCCTGCATTCTGAAATTGTATCGTGGATGTAGCTAATGTTGTAATGCCGTGTGAACCACGTGGTCGCAAACATTATTTTTGACCTTTCTCCCTCCCTGCTCTTGGTGATTGGCAGAGTAAATGTGTACGGTGCACATTTTCTCCAGGTGACACCAGCAGTTTATGTTAGTGCAAATAGTTTTCACATTTTGGGGGGGGCAAATGCCCTTTTCTCTCTCTCACACACGCACTCTCAGTCTCTCTCGCTCTCTCTCCCTGCCCCCTCCTTGCCTCTCTCCCTCTCACTCTCCCTCGTTGCTGGACAGCTGTGGTCCTGGGTCCACCCACACACCACTGTTTGCTGTGGCCCATGAAGGGGTGACAAAAGGGGCTTAGGGAGTCCTTTCTAAAAGTGGAGCCTACTTCAGACAGGCCATCAGCGTGTCTCCAGAATCCCTGAATGCACCTCTAGCAGCTGTGGTTACACCATTCATCCTATTGACTGAGCTCCCTCCCTCCTGCCCCAGGCTAAGTCATGTGGGCCTGCCTGCCTGCCTCCATGCACCAAAAGAGCCCCCCCACAGTTCCAGTCATGTTATAATAGGATTCAAGAATCTCCCTGTGCCAAGTCTTCCATTCGGAGGCCCGAGTCCTATTTTTTTTCATATTGATCGTCCCCGACAACCCAACAAAGCGAATACAACGTCCCCAGGAAAATAGGGTAAAGCTGCTAAGAAGGTGTTTTGAAAATGAAACTTTTTTTTAGAGCAATTTCATAACAGCAGCACTTTGCATTTACCTGCGGTGGACACCTCTGGATATCTTTCTCCTCGCATTTATCAACCTCACTGCTGGCCCCTGTGCTCATCTGAAACACACCAAACACACAGGTTTCTAATCTCTGACGACAGAACTCCATTTCCAGCTCTGTTTTTTTGAGAAAGGCTGTGAAGGTTCCTGATTGGCCCTGATACCTACTGTGCAAACACACGTGTGCCGGCCCCGCCCGGCTCGGGCGCTCTCCACCAATTGGACATGCTCTATAAATCATCACCCACATCCTTCCAGCTGAGGATGGAAAATAAAATGGCAGGGGGTTTTCACAGGGGGTGGTGGGACAGGGAGGAGGTGGAGAGGAGGAAAGAGGCCGAAGACAACTGGCAACTAGCACGCATTCCACCACAGGGACAGCACAAGACTTAGAAGCAGCTGGAAGCACTCAGGATGGACAAGAGAAGGAGAAGAGTTGAAGAGGTGTATGTGCGGGAGTTTAAAAAAAGTAAAATAAGGACCGAGGGAAAGCCATTGGACGGACCGGGTCTATACCGGTCTATAGGGTGGACTGCTGAATATATGTCATTCTCCCTCATGCTCCATTTATTACTCTTAAAACATAAGTGTAAAATAGCACTTGTGACATATGCCAACTAAAGTACAACAAGCCTACAACTTTGCTTCCTATGCAACTAATCTATGCTACACCAAGCTCACCACCAATAGACCTGCATTGCCTCTCATTGCTCACCCTCCTTGCACCATGCACCCAATTGACCTCACAGGGTAACGACAGGACTGGGATCTGTCTGGACATATTTCACACGTGGGGGAATGGAGCGAGCACAGCTGAGAATCTTATATATGAGTCTCGCTCTCTCCTCCCTCTCCATGCCACATGCAATCTCCTGCAACCAGCAGCCTGTCAGAGAGTGGAGAGCAGACATACACACTCAGACAGTCACACACACTCACATAGACACGCACAGTCACACACACACACAGTCACACACACTCACACAGTCACACACACTCACATAGACACCCACAGTCACACACACAGTCACACACACTCACACAGTCACACACACTCACATAGACAGTCCACACTCACACACACTCACATAGACACGCAAAGTCACACACTCACACAGTCACACACACTCACATAGACACGCATAGTCACACACACACACACAGTCACACACACTCACACAGTCACACACACTCACATAGACACCCACACTCACACAGTCACACACACTCACATAGACACCCACACTCACATAGACACACACACAGTCACACACACTCACATAGACACTTGCACTCACAGACACATACTTACAAAGACACATACGCTCACACTGACTCTTTGAGTAGCTGTTCTCTCCCCATGGAGGGAGTCTCAGTCTATTAGATTAAATGGTGGTGATGAGGGAGAGGAGAGTACATCAGGGCATATCTTATCAGATACTCTTTATCTGAAGTCATGTTAGCTCAGTTCAGCTCACAAAGCTAAAGTCTTCATTGGTTTGTGTTTGTTTGTTTGTTTTTCCCTGTCACACCTCAGGCCTGGCCCAGAGTGGCCATCGGGAGAATCGGGAGAATTCCCGGTGGGCCGCTCTGCCCATTCATAAATTTGGCCGGCAGATACAAAATTATTTTTGGATCTTTATGTTATATAAATGGTTGGGTCAAATATGTATTCTCAAAAGCCTTGAACCCTTGCGTTGTAATTTCTAGCAAATATTCCTGCCTCGCATTCCTGTAAAGTTCCGATTTCAGCTCACATCAAAACCTTGACTTTGTCCTAGGTTTCTGCCAAGCCCCGAATGTTTACAACGTTGGGCTCGGCCCCTGGTGGGGATGGGATGGTTTTGGCCATTACACTCCCGGGTCGAAAAAGGTTCCCACTCCAGCCCTGCCTCTGGCGTTAAGTCGAGGAGCTCCGAGCCAATGGGAGCGAGCTGGTTCTCCTGGAAGACGAATACAGACATCAAAACAGAAAGCTAACAAGATTACCTGAGAAAGACGGCTCTCATCTTACATGGTGGATTCACTAAAACACTGTGGTGTGAGACCACTCAGTCTGGATGTTCCCAGACAAATGCTATTAATAATTATCATGAATAATAGCAGGCTGTCATGCACAGCAAAAGTCGGGTGTTTCCGGGTTGTACCCACCACCTGCATATCCACCTATAAATAAACCATGACTGGGTCTTCTTGTCATCGCTGCAAAAAAAGACTGGAAGTAAAAACGTTTTTATTTTCAGAGACTCTGAGTTCTCACACTGAGCACCAAGCGTTCAGTGTGAGCTGAAAGCCATGTTTACCCCTGATGTAAACACATCACATGACATCTCTGAACGAACTGTT
Source organism: Mallotus villosus (assembly GCA_903064625.1). Taxonomy (NCBI): domain Eukaryota; kingdom Metazoa; phylum Chordata; class Actinopteri; order Osmeriformes; family Salangidae; genus Mallotus; species Mallotus villosus. The sequence goes on from CAEFZP010005723.1 coordinate 52,792, forward strand.
TTCTAATTAAAATGCAACCACTAAATCACGCCAGAGGTTAATAAGCTCTGCTTCCTGATTGGTTGCCGCAATCCCCTATGACAATCCCCAGAGGTCCATGGTGACTCACGAGGTCCGCTGCGGTCGGTAGCGAGTGGTATGTTTAGGAACGGCGGGGATGACATCATTCATCAGGCACCATTGTTACAGGAAGGGAGTTGACAAGTAGAGGTCACAGCACAACATGGCAGCAGCCTCAGAGATGGATGTTTTTCATTTGGGTGATGAGGAGTTAAACATCTGGAGGAAGGAGAGGAGCTGTCAGACGTTGAGACAGGGACGGCCTGACATCACCACAGTGTCCATATTCACTTTAGTCTCTTTTGATTTGAAAGAAGCACAACAGACAGATACCTGACTGATAACTGACGGACACAGCCCCTCTTCCTCAGTCTTTACCTTCCAGATCCCCAGTGGTAGAGCAATGAAAACTAGGATCAGTGAAGCCAAGGTGATTTAATGACCTAATAGATTAGTCAATAAGATGATTTACTGTATGTTTTATATCTCTGAACAGTCTCTCTTCCCCACCTTCCAACTAGAGTGTTCTCATTTGGATGAGCAAAGATTTCCCAGTCTCTCCGCTTCAGTCATCCATCTCCCAGCGATGGCCACTTCCTCGTATCGCATGGCCCCCTCTCCACTTTCTCCATAGGCATGAAAAATGACAACATGTAAGTGCAGATGACCTGAGGAAATTACTGGTGTGTTTCACGTAGAAGGGCGTGGAACCCCATTCATCTCGGTCTCTGTAGTATTACTCACCCTATCCGTCATGGCTGCTTCAGTCTCGACTCGCTCACCTCACACAGACACTCACACACAAGTGACTTGCCGTACCTGAAGAGGCATGTCCTAACAGCGGTAAAATAGAGTAAAAGCTCAACATAAACTCTAGGTCATATATAAAACAATTATGTTTAATTAATCAGTGAGAGGAACTGACTGATTTAGCATTGCTTTGCTCTGGCCCATGTGCATCCTTTGTGGGGACACAGCAGGTATCGTGTGGCCTCTATGAAACACAGACCGAAGTGACTTGACTGATGGTAGGTGTCTGTGTCTGTGTGTGTGTGTGTGTTGGGGGGGCTGACTCTCTCAAATAGTATGGCAGACCTTTGATATGGAAAGGTGGAAAATAGCAGTCTATATGTGCATATTTATTCAGCATTACATGTTATCTCCTGACCAGTATAGGATTATTTGAAGGCCTATTCTATGTTGCCTATCATAGCCTATGAAACCCACAGGAAAAATGAATAGAGAGGATCTCATTGTGAAGTCCGATTAATGTTGGAGTTTAAGAGGTTTTGTAAGTTATTTTCCCCATGAAATAAGTATTCACCATAGGTAAAACTCTTATTTTCCTAAGAGAAAGGTGGATGGATCTTTTCTCCACCGTATCACATGTTGCTGGGGGATGTTCAGTTCCTTGTGTAGACACTTCTCTCAATAGAACGTGTCTGCTGTAAGCTCAGATCTCTATATGCTCATGAAATAAACACCCATAAACATATGAAAACAATGCACTGATTCGAAAGTTCAACTCCACATACTTTTATCCCAACCTCACTATAAGAGAAAGGACTGGGTTTGTTGGCTGGTTGACCTGGGAATAGCATCGAAAAGACATGCTTCTAGCCATAGGTGAGGTATATGACACATAAACATGGAAAATTGACGTCCTGGTTTTACCTCCAATCAGCACAATCACACTATCTGTGGCCTGAGAAGTAACGGATGGAAGCACACACCTTCTTATCTGGGGGATGAAAAAGCACACACGGACCAAAAAGTTACATTAGTCAAAGGGAGGATGTCTGTAATCCATTTTCCTATTTCCTCTTTTAATGTATGCATAGATAGGAATATATTTTCCTCCACTGTGGCCCATTGTTCATGGGTCTGGAGGCTTGCTGGTGGGGGAGTACCGGGGCAGAGTGTGGCCCTGTTGATGGATGCTGATGGTAGGGGTCTGATAAAGCAAGGCCCAGGGATAATATTACCCGGAGGTTGGTCCTGAGTGAGCGTAGCACGACCCTGCTTCTGCCTGCCTGTGTTTGTCATGCTGCAGCTCACCACCAGCGCTCTCCAGGCACCTGGTAATTAACTGGAATGTCAACATGAGATGAACTAGGTTGAAATAATTGCTTCTTTTATCTCCGAGTCATGATCATTATCTTTGTATTTTTCTTTTCCTGGCCGTCGCCTCTGCCACCCACCCACCCCCACCCACCCCTCCACCATTGTCTTATTTGCTCACAATTGATGACATCCTCTACTTACCTTTAAATTAGCCTGCCCCTAGGATAAAGTGCTCTGAATGGGCTTGCAGGCGAACTTCAATTTCAAGTAGCTGTGAGCAATTTGTGAATAAGCTCCTGACAGCTTGCTAATTCATTGGTTTAGTATCAATTGAATTCATGGTGGAACAGGGTAAAATCTGACATGAAATAAATGTATGTGGGAGGTAGATGTGTTATCAACCCATTGTCACCTGCTACTATATCTTACAATGCTTACTGTACTTCTCCAAACACATGGACAAAGCATTCAGCATGGGAAATATGTATCAAACAGAATAAGTGAGGCAATGTGTTAGGATAGACAACAGGGAGAGAGAGAGAGAGAGAGAGAGAGAGAGAGAGAGAGAGAGAGAGAGAGACTGGAGGAAGAGACTGGAGGGAGAGAAGAGTCTGAATGAAAGAACGAGGCAAAGAGAGAGAGAGAGAGAGAGAGAGAGAGAGAGAGAGAGAGAGAGAGAGAGAGAGAGTCCTCATGGGGGATGAAGAGGGCCTATAGGAGGCCATGCCTGGGGGTCATGCATGTAGGTGTACTGTGGATAGGGCAGACTCCTGGTTGACAGATCTGCAAGCATTTAAATAAAGGCGAACAGCATCCAGCATCCTAAATGACCTCCCACCAGGAGGAAACATGTCAAGACTCGTTAGCCAGAAAACCACTGCACCGATAGGCATTGATCTCGGTTGTCAAAATCGGTATCCATGTGTGTTTGTTATCAGGAATATGCATAAAGCCTCTCCCTTTAACATCTTTTATATTTTCCAATTCAGAGGAATCTATATTGCTGTGGCGCCCATATGATGCCTCTTTTCATTATTATTTTTTCCCCCCAGAATGCCGGGTTTCATTGTTTCGTTTTTTTGCACTAAAAAAACACAAATTAATTTGCTTTCATGTAACCATGGTATTGAGCAGGACAATCACAGAGAAACAGTCGCTGATAGATGTGTCCATCGCCCAGCCACTTCTCCCTCTCCCAAATGCATGGCCCATGTAACTATGACACCGAGCCGGCTGCAGAAAATCAATAGTCTGAAAAGGGCACGCACACACACGTGAATCTATGTCCACTCCGCACCTTGTGTGCCTTCACGGAGTGTCAGGAAATAGTTCCCCCGCAGGCAGAGCAATCCATCAACACAGGTCCTAGCCTTCAGACTAAACATACTCTCATTATAGTGGGTCAGGGCCTCCTGAGAGCTACTCCATACATGTTTACTATTACCAGACAAAAGGGGTAAACAAATGTGCTGCGGCAAACATTGTCATGTGTCCACTGCTTGGGTCTGGTGTGGACGCTGTCAAGGTCTTGAGAATAGTGTGTCATTAACAACAGTTTAGAACTAGTGAGCCCGGGTGACTGGACCGCTCATTAATAATATTCTATAGTCTGTGTATGTACCTCACTTTTGTTCTGTACCTCAGGCAGGCAGTCACCAGCATATTCATACAGTAAGTACTAGTTATAAGGTCACGTGCTGACTTGTGGTTGCCAGGCAGGTTTCCTTCACTATCTACCACAAACTGAAGCTGAAGAACTCTTGTCAGACAGAGGACACTGCTAGCTGTTTGATGCTAATGGCCTAGCCCCCTACCCCCGTCTCTATACACATGCAAAGGAAGGGGGAGAGGGACTTGGTACTGCTTGAGCGACGTGTGACAAACACAGTAGAGGGCGTGAAGTGTCCTGCGTTTGTATTCATGACCAGACCGTGCACTTTTTTAACAGTCTTGAAAGTGGCACACCTGGAAAATGGAGAAGCATCAGGTCAATTTCATTACAGTGTGTCGGCCCTCTCTTCCATCCAGATAGCGAAGCGTTCTGGAACCTAACCGATCTTTTCTTTATCCCAGTCCTCTTTCGGTCATGTTACATGATCTCTATTACTATACCACTGCCTTACTTTTATAAGCTACAAAGGGACTGCTTCTCAACTCTGATATATAAAGGTCTTACAGAAGCGTTGGAGTAACCACCTGGTACAAGTGACAAAGAAAAACAAGCTGTCAGTAAAGGTATGAACGATCATAGAGATCATAATTTGTGTTAGACTCCTGAATTATCAATGCAAACCCTTCGTGTCTAATCTGGAGTTAGCACCTGTGAGTATTCCCAGGAGAGTCCTCACTGGAGGACAGGATGTTATTGTCTAACAGCAGATCTAGCCAGCAGCCACTCAAACATGGTCGCTCATCAAACACCAGTGCCATTCCTGAGAGAACAAATTGCTTATACAGCTCTGCTTCCAAAACAACAGTGATAAAGCAGTAATCCCAACTGCTTGTCTCTGCATACCCCCAACAAGAGACAGTCGACTTCACACCTCTAACAGTGGCCATTAGTTACCCTCTCCTCCCTAGCTTACAGCCTATAGTTGCATTCCTAAGCAACGGCCAGGATGCAGGCCTGGTTGACTCATCTATGTGAATGAGGAGCCCCGCCCATCAACAGCTCACCATCAATGTGTTAAGTTTATGTCTCTCACTGTCCCACTTCTCTCTCAGTCAGGGATACTTCACTCAACATGCTAATTCATGTATGTAAAAAATACATATAAAAAAGACAAGCATGAATACAGTTGAATGCTACAAAGGTCTGTTGTGTATTTACTGTGTATTTACCACGCTGGGGTTACATTTGTTCCATTCAAGCACATCCTTATTTGGTGTACAGTACAGGGAAATATCACACATGACAAGCATGTATGAATATATATGTATACATATATACTGTATAGTCTATGTATATGAAACCCATCCTAGGATCTACAGTATTTGTCATTCTTGAGGTTTAGTGTTGAGTGTATGCTTGGGCATTTCTTTGAAGGCTAGCAGTACATCTGTTCATGTAAACAAACACACACTTCTGATTTGTATCCTTTTGATTGATTTATTTTTAAACCAACCCCTCAAAAAACGACCCAGAGGTACACAAGCTACAGATGGAATCAGCACCATGTTGGTATTTTAAATATAAATGAAATCTTCCAGTGTTGTGAATGCACTGTCGTAGTAAACAAAACAATCATTTGGTGTGGGACTACTTCACTCTGGAGCGCTGATTATCTGTTCTGTCCAGATTGTTCTGCCTCTGTTGCTAATGAGTTGCCGGGCCCTGAGGAAAGCAGAACAAGACATACACACAGACATACATACACTGAAAAACAACCAGAAACGATGTCGGACAGGTCTGATCAAATGTGATAGTCTGTTAATTAAGTTTCAGCACACACTATCTCACATCATCCCCCTACACTTGCATACACAGACACACACATATACACACTTAACACACACACACACACATACAACAAACATGTCAGTGGTAAATTGGGCACACTAAACAATATTGCTAGTGCCAGTGAGGGAGTGTGAGAGCCGAGAAAGCAGCCAATTCTGATCCGAATGCTGGGACCTAGGTTGTCTGTTTTATTAAAGTGGTAGAAGCTGGGGTCCGCTACACTAACCGGGCTGAGCATTTCCTGGAGAAAATGAAGCTGGTGAGAGCTCTCTTCTGTTTCTTTCTCTCGTTCTGTCTCTATCTCTGTATTTTAGTGTGTCACCACATGGGATTGAGTGGGGGCAGGGAAAGGAGGGGGCCAGTGGAAAGCAGAGAGGGGTAAATGATTGCCCTCTAGGGGACAAAAGAGAGCGAAAGAAAGCCTTATAAGAGGTGGATCTGGCACTTGGCCAAGAGGACTGATGCTGGGGTGGTCTTGAGAGGGAGGCTACACTGTTCCTTGACACAGCAGTCTTTGCTTATGTGTGTGTGGTTTGAGAAAAATATAGTTTGGTTTCCTTGCAAGATGCTCCATCTAGTCCTCTCAATTCCACACTAATCTGTATGCTATGTGCAGTGCAGACAATGTGTTTATCTAGAAAAAAATGAATTATGTCATTTCTCCTGAAAATATACAGTGATGAGGCGCCACCCTCTGTCTTTCTCTGTATCTGCGGGTGATACATCTACCTGTTTGGGCAGAGTAAACAATGCAAATCAATATTTTAGAGAGGTTTAGAGGGGCTAAGGCTTACTCCTGTCATGACTTCCCCCAATGATACACCCTTTCATCCCGACACTGTCAGTGTGCATTCAATATTCTTGTCTCGTACTCCATGTCCAGACAGCATTAAGTCTCCGCCCACATACACTGCCACCAATGAAATCAAGAGCAAGCGAAAGGGTTAACGGAATGTCTGGAGGCTGCTGGGCGGAGAGGAGTGCTGTGATTGGGTAATTAAAATGACGTAACCGATCTGAGCGACTCAAGAACTAGTTAAGAAGGCAGTTGGTAACTTTGGAGAGGTTGAATTGAATGAGCTAGAAGTGAAAAGAGTGACCAAAGCGAGCAACGCAGTAAGTGCCTGTGGGTAGTTACAACCCTGCAGTCGTTTTGAAACACGACGGAACATGGTGCAGCACACAGAACACAGCGAAACGGAGAGCAGCATGTCCCAGGAAGCTACTGACTCCGAGGAAAACGAACTGATGATGGCGTGCAGTCCGGTGCCGCTAAAACCAGACTGGTGCAAGACAGCAACCGGTCATATCAAGCGACCCATGAATGCATTCATGGTTTGGTCGAAAATTGAGAGGAGAAAGATCATGGAGCAGTCTCCGGACATGCACAACGCAGAAATTTCTAAGCGACTTGGAAAGCGGTGGAAAATGCTAAAGGACAGTGAAAAGATTCCCTTCATCAGGGAAGCCGAGAGACTCCGGCTAAAACACATGGCTGACTACCCTGACTACAAGTACCGACCCAAGAAAAAACCAAAGCTTGACAGTTCTACAAAACCAGCCGCACAGTCGCCAGAGAAGACCAGCATCAAAGCTGTTAAAGCTCCGGGAAAGAAATTCACTAAATTGAAAACTACCAAGGCAGTCACAACCAGACCGTCCCATGACCCTCGCTATGACTACGTTTTTACCAGCTTTAAGACCAGCAAGTCTATCAAAAGGGAATTTACTGACGACGAGGAAGATGACGACGACGATGAGGACTTCGAGGAAGAACTAGCCTCTCGGATTAAAGTGGAGGAGGACGAGGAACCGATCCCCTACAACATCGCCAAAGTGCCCGCCAGCCCCACGCTGAGCTCCACTGCTGAGTCGGAGGGCGCGAGCATGTACGAGGAGTCTAGGAATGCGAACGCTGCCCCCAACAGACTGTTCTACAATTTCAAGAACATTACTAAGCAGAGCACAAATTGTCCTGCTTCACTCTCACCAGCATCTTCATTCAGGTCAGTCTCCACCTCGTCCAGCTCCAGTGAGGATTCGGACGACTTACTGGTTGACTTCAGTTTAAACTTAGCATCCGGTGCTCATGCATCAGAGCTCGGGAACTCAAATTCAGGAAACCTGTCTCTTTCCTTGGTGGATAAAGACTTGGACTCTTTCAGCGAGGGCAGTCTCAGCTCTCACTTCGAATTCCCAGACTATTGCACCCCCGAGCTGAGCGAAATGATCGCAGGGGATTGGCTCGAGGCGAACTTTTCAGATTTGGTGTTCACGTACTAATTTCACGAAGGAGTCGCTGGTAACGAGGACAGTATGATCAGTTTGTTGCCAGCCCTGTGGCGGTTTCGGAGCGCAGGAGGAAGAGGCGCCACAAACTGAAACGAGACTCGTTACAATGTGGTACTTTTGCAAAAACAGTGACATATGTCACCATGACAGGGTTTTATGGATTTTCCTCGGGTCTGCAGTGAAACTGCTCAAATTAAGTGGACCACAATGAGTAGAATCTGAACTATGCATTCCCGTCCCACTTGTAACTACTTGGGTCTGACACACGGCTGGGCTGAATTTGGGCAAATCTGATAACACTGTTCAGGATGTAACTTTTCAACAAACAAAAGTTTTATGTGATTTCTGTATTCCACAATTGGTTATTTTGTTATCAGTTCCGATTCCGTCTTGGTATGGAAATGATAAGTAAGCTAAACCGCTATAGAACACAGGTATGGCAGGAAGCATTTTGATACATAACCAAACATACCTCATCTTTTTAAAAAAGTAAAATATTTTCAGGCATATTTTTGTACAGTAAAAGGGAATGTTCTTACTGTGCTTTCAGTGAGGTTTTCAGGCACTTCTACCCGGTTTCATTTACGTTTAGCATGCAAGGGTTAAATGATATCAACTTGCATCTAAATGCCTTGATTTATTTTAAGCAAGGGTATGTACAGAAGTAGATTCAATTTGGTGCGTCTAAGGAGTAAATTGGAATTGGGGAATATAGACCTCATTGCTGGTACTAGATTCAAGATTGTATATGTTCTGTAAAATAGTAAAGTTAGGAGTTTATGTATATTGGTGTGAATGGGTCCCAAATAGCAGGTGTGAAACTGGATCTTCTGTTCGCATTTTATCATCTTAATGGCACATGTTGTTTTCTTCATTATTTTGTGCAATATAGGCTACTCTTAAAATGGACCATCCGCGTTTTTTGTAGCAAATGAAATGCGTTTCTTGTCGTCATGCTGAAGTCTGTATCTTGACAAAACTGAATAAATCAGCTGGAACTGAAGCAACTGAATGAGCTTGTTTATTATGAAAGCACCACATGGGATGTGTATGACTACCTGGGTACAACTGATATACTGCTGTGGATGCTCAAGAAACACTGGGTTTGCTTTTGTATAGTGTCCTGACAGGGCTTTCACTGATAACATCCATGTAATCTAAAACCTTGGTCTACTAATGGGAACACTTTGGTTGAAACTGGCATACATTGCCTTGTCAAGACTCACTAAATATGCATTCTAGGTAATTTGCTCTTGCACAGCCATTTGAAATTGATAGATTTATCATATGTAAAGATATGTTTGCTGTTAGAAGTGAATCTAGGATACTTCATGGCCTTTTGAAGCTTCAAGTGCTCTTACTATGAGCTTAGCAATAAACTGCATGTAGTCATAGTGGTTTCAACCAGAGTTTATCATGAGGGGATGGCTTCCTTATTGCCAGTGTTGAATGTAGTCAACTTTCTACTAAGGCTTGAATGTCACCTTTAGAATCTAGAAGTCTCCCTTACACTTGGGTCACACCACATATCTCCCACCAGACCATATTGATGTACATTAACTTTGACAATCACCTCCCCAACAAAGATTTCAATAGCTCTATACAAACTTCTAGTTATTGAGCTGCTAACATTGTGGCTGCAGCCAACTTATGTGGCATTTAAAAGGATCAATGCAAACATCCAACTGTATTGACTTCACCAAGGCCCTTAGTCAAGACTCCCTCTTGATAGCATCACAAGAGCTACTGCACAGGCCTCTCCATGGGATAGCATGGGCTATGACAAGAAACAGATGATGCTATTGCTTTACATAGACTTGATACCTAATTTCTCAATTCCATAGATGTGTTCTCAAATAATAAATATAAAAGCATCGAATAGGGTCCAGGACAGCGGTCATAGACATATATCAATGCATGTGTGATGTTATGAACAAGTGCACACCAGTAGAAAGAATGAAGACAAGGGATGCAGACTGGGTCAGAGGTCATCTTCCTCCACACTGCTCCTCCACACTGCCTCCCTACTGGTTACGTAACAGGAGAAGCTGCCAGTCCTCATGTACGGTGATGACAAGGTCAACTTTATCTGTTGGGTAAAACAATAATAATGGAACTCTGTCCATAAACCCAATACATCGACTCTGCGCTAGAAAGGGAATGTAAATTGTGCCGCATGTGGGATGCATTGTAGGATTTGGTTACAAAATCCCTGTGAGATATTAAAAAGACGGAATCTCAATCCATTTTGACTTGAAGGGAAGTGGGGCAGAACGGCAGTACAGTTTCTGAGTCTGTATAGCCATGGATCAGCATTACCACACAATAACTGATTTTGCCGTTGGATTAGAATCCACTATGCTTTTCTAGTATTGACATCAGATGCTCTTCCTGTTTGAGAAGAAAAAAAAATGCTGGCAAGGAGAGCGCAGATCTAGTAACACGCAAAACTGAAAGGACGGCCTGAAATCATTAGCAAGCACAGCACACAGATAAACCTCAAGGCTGTTACACTCCTAATGTTGTTTAGAGAATCTACGCTTGGCTTGATTCCTATTTAGTGAGAGGGGCCGAGAGGGCTTGTTCAGCCTTGTTTGAAATTTATTGCATTACTGTGAATTGGGTTTATGTGATGTATTTATTTGCAATTTTACAGCTGTCTCTCCCACTCTGCAACACTTAGTTCTGCCCCGGTCCCTTTTGGGTGGTGATTGGTCCCACACATAACAACAGAGAAGTGACACTATTGAAAAAATAATTTGTTTAGGGGAAGAAAAACATCAAATTTACTGCTGGTGTGGCCACACTGCAGCAGATGCACAAGAAGAACACAGACTCATGGAGTGTGGTATGTCTGCTGATCGGTAACCTGGAAAGAACTTGTTTTGATCATGTCACTTAATCTGCCGTGACCGGATTGGAACAGATGCAAAAAGAATAGTGGCGTGAACTGGGATAAAGAGTTTACGTGTGTCTCCTCATCTATTATCTGTATGCTTTTCATAATCTGCTTCAGTAAAGCTCTTAACCAAGGCTCATTGATGTCTGACCCACAACCAACGCAAAGAACACATACTTTCTTGCTGTGCTGGGAGGCAAATATGTCAGACGGAGCAGGCCATTCTGGTTGTATAACAGCCCTCAGGAGCTGTGCTCACTCCTCTGCTGCATACGCTGATCTATAGGAAGGAAAGTCACTATCTGGACCTGTGCCAAGGTGCATGGGTTTGATTATACATTCCCTGCTCTATCCCTGGGTGTACAGTAAGTCAGTGTGGAGAAGGGAGGAACACCAGAGCACAGCTCTTTTTCATCACTTTTCCTCCCGTTTTAAATGTAAATAGGATTTTTCTTTCAACTGCAGTTCATTGCCCTAAATATGTCAATGCTTCTAATTACGAAAGTATGTTGATACTGTGTTGCCTGTGCTATTTCTTTTTCCTCCCTTGTACAATGCTAAAGACAACTGAATGGGTTAACCAAGAAAGGAGAGCACAGTTTTCTTTCATCTCACCTCCCTCCGTGGCCATCCTTGGAACAATTGCCAAAAGGGAATGCAATTTTGACTGGACCAGCAAACTCCCCATTCAAATTCATTTCGGTCTAATACTGGCCTAATTCCACTGTGTGCACATCGCACGGCAACCATTGTAATCCCCATTATAGGGCTCCCCCACTCCACCACTCTTTAGGTTGCCCAGGTTACCGACCCAGACCAACCGCTCCCTCGTCACATCAGCAGTCAGTGGCTCTAATTTGAAAGTCGATCTGCTGCCCGCCTCAGTGGATGATTAGCACAGGAAGCTGTGGGTGCCACAGAGGTTAATGATGATGAATGTAAGACCGGGGCCTTTGTGCCTTTTTGGGTCCTAGAAGTGGATTTAAACCGTCCCAAATGTGTCTCCCAGACTAAGATCCCATTTGGGATTCTCGATTAGTTTTTTGTCTGGATAGCTAGACCTTATTTAATTCATAATCTTATAATCTGTGTTTAATATCATAATCTCCTCAGGTTATATTGATGTCTCTGGCTTTATAACAAACACAGATATAATGTGGGGCCACAGTCTCATTTGAGATAAAACCCTTTTGGCTCTGTTCCAACGGGTGTCCTGCTTCCTGAGTTGAGTATAATGTACAGTAGAATAAAAATAAGTTCCTAGGTAAAAATATAGTACACCATCTGTAACTTGTATTCTCCCTGTACACATATTAGTGAAATGGCACAGTTAGCATTTTGTGTATTCTGAATCTACAAATATTCTGAAAGTAGGTCATTTTTAAAGAGATGAACGTTTGATGGTAAAACAAAACAAAAACACACTAATTGGATTACGATGTCCAGATTTGTACACATTCAAATGTTTTAATCCAGTCTCCTTCATTTAAGTTAATGCACATACTCACATAGGTCATGGGGAAATCAAAACCATAACCTCGACGTTGCCAACACTGGCCTCTGTACGTCACTTGCCATTTGTTTCATATGAGGTATGTTAAGGTTCTGTTTTTGCATAGTCTATCAAGCGGCACTAAGAGATCTGCAATAAGCTGATTTAACGGTGTCTGCTGGAGTTCATCCCACAGTTGGGAGTCTTCACCCCTTCAGCCCTCGACTTAACAGTAGACCGACTGTATCTGTGACATGGCTTTTATTGACTTCCTTGTGCTACCTCACACAGTTACCAACCTGACTAAAACAACCCAGGAAAGCTTCACCCACACTGTCTTACTGCAGAGGACACAAGCATCGAGTACATTCTTTTGGCCCTAACAGCTCTTCCACTTAGAGGTGGTCTGTGTGTGTGTGTGTGTGTGTGCGCGTGTGTGTGTGTCTGTGTGGGAGGTAGGTGGGAGGGCGGTTATGTGTTACCCGCACCGACTGAATTGTGATTGCATTGATCAAACCTAACTGGGTCTCGCCTCTGAAAATAAGCCTAAAATCTTGTTAGTGATTTATTGAGACACCTGGTCATTTGCAGGTGGACACACAACAAGATATTTCTGTAGCTCAGTGAAGGCTTCGAGCACATCAGTCAAATTTCAAAATGAGAGCAGAGGAGCGGCGCACCAGGGTGATCTGGAGGGATGTTGTTACCTTATAAGGAGCTGGTGAAAGGACAGAGCATTTAATTTCCAAAACCAAAGTAGCGTAAAATGGATTAATCATTAAAGCCCTCTCGTTATGAAGAGTTCTTAATTAGGAGTGGTAATTCAGCAATTCAGTAAACTGAGTGAGCTGGTTAGACACTGTAGCAGCCGTGTTCTGGGTGTGGAATACGTCTTGCTTTTACATAGGCGGCCAGTTGTAAGGCCAGGATGCAAACAAATCTCTGTACAAGGGCCTCTAATGGAGTCACGGTACACGTTCCTCATCCTTTAAGTATCGACCTCGGGCCCACTAATTGCCGAGCATTTAAAACAATTTAGGCCGGGGTGACAGAGGACGCCTCTCCCTCAATGATGAGCCCTGACGACTGAGAACCCAGACCTGCATTTACCCCGCTGCCTTTTACACAAAAGCTCGCTGTCGTCACTCACCCAGACACACTGTGTCATTAAACGAAGCAGAATTGACATACTCGGTTGCCGTTTTTTGTTTTGTTTTCTCGATCTTTTTCTCGCTCTTCTGACATGGTGTAATTGTGGAGGAAGTCCTATGTATAATGGACAGGTGAGTCAGACTCTCCTCCTGCACAATAGAGCAGACCAGGGAACCTTGAAACATAGGGGTGGACAGCAGCTCAGAGCAGTGACGTCGTGTTCTAGTCTGTTCTGTACCATGAAGGGTCAGAGGCACTGGAGGCAAAACAATCCCAAGATGCGCCGAGGGGCTGATGTTGCCTTCAAGGTGAACCAAATAGAAACGTTCCTCACGGTTGGTTTTGATAGACCATGAATAGTTTGGGATTGTTAAAAAACACTATGTCTCTATTTGGAACACCTTGAGAGAATATGCTGAGTGAGAAAAGGCTCAGTCCTGCGGGAGGCCTCCGAATGCCATGTGCGATGCCACCCAGCCAGTCGTCTGAGGAGAAAGTGCACTTTAGAGTCCAGGACGAGTCTTAATCTTTATTAACATGACACGGCTCACCTCACAACGCTGCAGAAATTGTAAATCAATGACTGTGCATCGCGTCTAACCTCGCCCTGGCGGCAGAAAGCCCAGACTTCACCCCCATTAAGTCACATTGTAGATGTGTTAAAATGCCTCCTAATGGCATGTCATGAGTAGTGAGGGAATCTAATAGGCTCAGGATTAATCTGATTCTTTTTCTTTTTTTCTCCTTCCAAGTGCACTTACGATAGACGCCGTCCGTTTCTTTCTATTTGAAGGTGCCCACATCAGGCCTCAGCGAGCGCTGTCAGTGTGTTTGGGCTTCTCTTCGGCGGGGATGTGAGCCCATGCATGTGACTCGCAGTAGCTGGCGATCATCCGGGAGGGCTTCTCCGGGGACTTTCCGCCGCCGAAGCTGTCTTTGTAACTTTATTTGGGGCAAAATACGCAGGTGCCTCTTAGTGCAAGGTCACTGTGCTCTCCCCTCTTTGAAAAGCCTCATCCATTATCGTCAAACGCGCCGAGCAGTTCAGAGGAAGCTCAGTTCAGAGCTGTGCTCCCCAACATTCTTGCAGAGGTCTGGCCCCACCCTGGACTCTCCTGAGGTGCGTGTCAGAGGATGTGTTAGGAACAGTTCCAGATGGGGGTGAAAAGGACACAGAGCTGTTCGGCCCCACTCTGTGTGCCTCGATGAAGTGCTCACAAGGCAGCCATTTTGTTACATGGAGTTACAAGGCTTCAATACTGCTTGTCATTAGTAACACATGTGTGATGTATGTTTTGTTTTATGAATGTGTATCATCCTTTTCCATCTGGAGGGCTCCTTTAAAGTGGATGCTCTGGGACGGCCATGTGCCAGATGACAAAAACATTCGTTTTTACATTTATGATACTCAATATGATCTTGTTTGAATCATTGCTCCATATGTGTTATGTTAGCACCATACCCAGTCCACTCTGTCGCATGTATTGTAGACTCATGACTTTAATTTGGTAACATGGACTCAACAACATTAAGATGGATTATATGACCAATGACGCAACGTCACATGTGTAGATGTAGATACAGATATAACAAACATAGAATGAAACACAATTAAAATCAAGCCAAATAAACGTCTGTTTCACTTATCTCAAGACCCTGATGTCCCTGGAAGTGTGGTCTTTCACAGCACTCACACCCTCTCATGTTGTGACTGCTGTGGCTGAACTCGTCGTTTCCTTCTGACATGATGACCAAATTGAATCATGCATGATCTATTGCGATACAACGTGAGTCAAAATGGCTGCAAGGCTGCTGTTGGCCACACTCATGGGAAGTGTTGGCACTGTTGTTATGATAGCCGGTGCAGCACCAACCAGATCTCACTGGTTTCCTGACGGCTCTTCCTGTTGAGTCTGTTTTGCTTTGGTGTCTGACCCCTCTCTCCGTTTCCCATACAGCTCAGCTGCATTGCTGCTCGCCAGGCTCTTCATGTCTCTGCCCTTAACACCCCCCCCTCCTACCTCAGCGCACACAAGCACTCACACACTCACACACTCACACACACCAAACAACTTGAGACACAAACACACGCACACTCCCACCTCTCACCCGCCACCCCCCCCGCCCTCCCCGTCCCCATCCCAGCTAGAAAGACAGATAAGCCAGGCTTTCTGTTACTTCCTGCTGATTCTCTGTGCAGATAAGACCAAGCTGCCCTGTGAGCAGTAAGCACACCGATGCAACGCCCTCTGTGGGAGCAGATCCCTGGGAGCCGCTGCTTCACTGCTCTGAAACTAGAGCAAACTGGTCACTATATAACTCATTTACTCTCACTGAATCCAGTTAATCCAAAAGGAAATTATAGGGATTTTTCATGCTTTTGCGTATACCTGAAAAACAATCTGCATATAGCCCTGAGTCCTGAGTGGGGAAATTGGAGTATAGATAATATAGAAGAAGCCATGGAGGGCTCTTAGTCCTGGAGAATGCAGCGGTGCTGTCACAGACGTTGGAAACAGGAGATCCAGTGCCTCCGGGGAACACAAAAGAGCAATTGGAAAACAGGAAAGGACCTTCCTTTTTTCACCCTCATGACAAATCAGAAGCTTCATTCGTGTTTTGATATGAACCATAATGTGTAAACACTACTCCTAGGAGGACAAGTGCCTTTCTGAGAATGCTTGACACTCATAGCATGAGGGAAGGGAAAAACATGCTGTCTAGTACAGAAAGGCTGTCGATAAACAATTGGTCTACTTTTTGCTAGCAAACTGATGGAAATAAGTGCAAAACACAACATGCTCCTTCAAAGCTCAATAGATTTCCAAAAGTTCTATTTCTGTATTTACGTCAGCACTAAGTACACGCAGTGTTTGTCAAACCTTCTTGAATTAGTTTTCTTTTTGTTGTAAGGAATGAACTGGGAAATTAACATTCTCAGTTCATGTGTTTTTTCTTTTGTTTATCTGACAGAGTAATTGGCCAGTCTATACTGTCCCCAGCTCTTCATAGCTTTCAAAACCATATTGGTGTGCTGCATCGATAAGATTGATTGGGCATATGTAGTCTAGTCCACTTTGTGGATTGCGTCTGAAAACTTGGTGGTGCTTTGACTAGTTTATTGAGTGGTTGCAGGGCTGCTAAAGAGGAGGTCCTGCAGTTTCCTCTCTGAGAGACCTTGGCTCATCTGGACTCCTGCTCTCCTTGTGGTCTGAGAGGACATTTAAAGAAACTCGTTTTTTCCTCTATTCCTCGGATCTTTTAATCGACTTTGCATCCATGCAAGTTTACACAACACACTGTTTTTCTGTATGGCCAAGCAGATTGTGTCATGCATACACATGCATAAAACATGGTTCCGGAGAGAATTTGAAAGGCCAATTTTTTTCATCATATTATTTTGAAGACATTTCCAGTTCCAGTGTTGTTTTCCATTGTTAGTGTATTCGTGGGAAAAACTGGGAAGGAAATCTGTATGTTGGCAAAGTGTGACAGCACACAATGGCTTAAACGTTAATTACATGTTGAAGCGTACATGCAGACACACTCTGTCACACACAAACTGCACAACACCAAGTCATTAAAACAGAAAACAGGGGGAGTATTCTCAAATTCAAGACACATTGAAAAGAGGAGGACTCAACAGCTGTCAGAATCCAGCCCCCATCTGTCACAGACTGGGTGCCTGTCAGACCAAAGCCCAGCCAATAGAAGAATTTTCAAAGCCAAAGGAGAACCAATTGCATGTCTTTTTTTGCAGGGGGGGGGTGTATCTAGAGCTAGCAGGGTTATCTCTCTCCCTGCTATAATTAAGCAGTGGAGACTGGGCCCCTCTCTCTCTCTCTCTCTCTCCCCCTCTCTCTTTCTCTCTCTCTCTCTCTTTTTCCTCATCTCAAGCTTCCATTTTTCCAGCTCATTTTTCCAATTAATGTCTGACCCTCACAATGCTCCTTATGTGTGAAACAACTAATTGGCTGGTTTAAAGTCCAATCTTCTGGAAGGAGCTGTCTGCCCCCACCCCCCAACAACAAATCATCATGTACGTTCAGAGCTAATGGCTGAAGGTTTTCCAGAGGTCTGACTAAGTGGCCTAACCACTCTCTCTCTACCACTCATAGCAGGAACTTATGCCAACAGATATAAGACTATTTTTGCCTCAAAGCTGCGTCAATCTCCAATCCAGCCTGCCTTATGTCATCGCTCCCCCCCATGCCCCTTTTGAACTGTGTTGGATCTGGGCCAAATGCAATGTTTACTCGTCTCATAGCCAGTAATTCAAACCAAATGGACAAATGTACACAAGAGGGTTTAAAGAGAACAAACCCTGTGGATAACTGACTATTCCATCTTCCTACTAAGAACACACTCGTTTTCTCATATGACATGTTATGAAATCAAACACAATGCGGGTGATTGTTGTGACAAGAAAAATGTAAAATCAGCAAAAACAACTTTATCTCTCATGTGATTTGTGAAGTATTTTCAGACCTTTAAGATATTTTCATGCTGGCCACAAACAAACATGATTTTACACAACGGGCAAGCTGAATACTTTCACTTGGTCATGTTTTGAATGAGCAGTTCTAGCAATGCTTCTAAGGTTAATTGGCAGCAATAACCTGACCTTGTGAGCTAGATTGAAATTTGAAGTGAATTCAGAGCAAGGTCGTGCCGCATCCTTTAGTCCTTTTGGGATTTAGGCATTTTACAAACAATGATGACAGGATTGTCGCAGCAGTAGGGTGTTGATGGTATTGGTCAACATGTTTTAGGATTATAGTTGTCTCATAAAAATGTTTGCCATTCAAACACAATATCCTCTTTGACAATAACTCATCCCACTACTCTACACCATTATGTCAATACATCACATGTTTGTATTATTTCTCCAAGAAGACCACCACAACATGGTGATACTTAAAATGTGTGTATTTGTGAAAGTGTGTGTAACGTGTGTGTGTGTGTGCGTGGTATGTGGATGCATTAGTGCACATGTTGATGTGTGTCCTGTACGTGTGTGTGTCACATGTGGGACTGTATGGGCAACACCACGTCACGTTGACGTCAGCTGTCGTGGATGTGAGAACACTCTGAGCGTGACTGTATATTTAACAACCCCGGCACTATCTCTCACTGTCATCAAATTTACTTTTCGAGAGGGGAAAAACAATAAACATAATCGAGGGGTGATTACAGGCCCCTTCGTGCTTTGGTTTACCAGCAGATGCTTGCCATTCCTAAACAATGTCTGATTTGGACCGGAGCTATCCATTTACAACAATCGCAGCCCCATTATGACAGCCATCCTAGGTGATATCAAAGCAGCAGGCAAGTTAAGGCCATGTGGGCTTGATGGCAAAATAAGATACTTTGCTGACATAATCTTGAAAACACATGAAAGGAATGTGCTGTATGTGTTTGATGGCCTCAGCTGGGGTGACCTCAGTGAACTGCAGGGGCCATCCCTGGCACTGGCCCAAACAGCCCACCAAGACTCCTCATTTGCTGTTTGTTTCATCTCCTCACAGGATCTACCATCTCCCATACCTTGTTGCCCTGGAGGAATGGTCTGATGATGACCCACTTGGTCAGCGATGAACAGTTTGGAACATTATCCTCGAGGCACCCAAAGGAATATCAAACTCCGACCTGTTCATACCGAGTTCACGGTCTGATTCCCCAAGCAGTGCAGTGAAGTTTGGAAGTTGTCGTTGTGTTTAGGACAGCGGGCTTCACCTCACAATTCCGTGCTGTTTGAAAGCCCCCCCCCCAAGCTTTTCCTCTGAGCTCCTGTCGTTTCTTGCTGGGACTCCTCCTTAAACTGAACAGCAGAGGCGACACCCACGCAGCATTTCGTTTTAAAGCAGATTAACCTCTGAAACACTGCAGCGCTGGCTGGGAGCTAGTCTTCAGCGACACCAAGACATGCTGACGGAGAACGCACTTTACAATGGATGTTAGAAGCATTAAAGGGAACAGTAATTAGTGTGACCGCATGCCCACAGACATTGCGAGGACAGCGCGTTAAATGAGCTCGACCGAAACCGTCGCTCTGAAAAAAGCTCCCTCTCCAGAATGGAGAAACAAGCTGAACCAAAACGTTCCCATGCCCCGCTATCTGAGCCAACCATGTTTGTGCTGAAGCTGCAGGTAAACTGGAATATGTATTTGGCCTGAGAATAAGACGATTGAACTTACAAAGACTTTGTAGGCAGTTCTCAACCCCTTAGACAGCATCATTGCCAGGGCATTGACGTATGGAGTCCATTTGAAAGTCTTGTTTCCAGCCTCAGTACCGCAGGAAGGGCCCTGGCTCTTAGCTGTTCCTCAGTTCCTGGTCGACTGAATCTGCAGCTTGTTCTCGTCCTCCGCATGTGTTGGGCTCTGGAATGACAGGCGGCGTGTGTGGAGGATGCCTTTGAGTTTGGTATGCCTTTTATCCACTGATTAACGTGGTTGCACTGTTTTTGTTTGGGGGGGGGGATCAAGGAAAAAATGAAAGAAAAAGGTCTTGCCATGCCAAAGCATGTATTTATAACGTGTCTCATAAAGCTTGTGGCTGTAGATAGACTGTAAAAGCCCTAGACGTCCCTAGCCACTGCTTCACTGAAAGAATTATGGGACTCTTAGTTTGGATAGGAGGTGCAACCAAACTAGGTTCCGCCTCAGTGGATACAAACTAAGACCAACAGAAAACGGAGATTGTCTGAGAAACTCACCACTCTCAACACGACACACTTACCCCTCCATCATTACCCTCCTTGCCCCTGAATTAACTGAGAGCCAGTCACTGAGAGAAATTTACACCAATCCATGATGGCCTCAAACTGGCACTGTCAGCTGGTGCTAGGGCAGGCATGGTGACAGAGACAGAGAGCAGAGCTTGGCCTGTTGGGCTGAGGAGGGGGGAGGAAGGCAGGAGGGAGGCAGGAGGAAGGAGGGCAGGCAGGAGGCAGACTAAGAGAGACGTGCCTACACTGTAAAAACTGAAATGTTACATTTGCTCAATTGGTTTGATGAAATTAATTGTTTTTTGAGTTGAATAGTGGGGTCCTTTGAGTAAACTACACCTGTATATTAAGGTGTTCGTTCAATTGATCCAGTTATTTAACTCAAATGGCTTCTACGCAATATACTTCACCAAATCATTTGCGTAAACTTAACCTATCCGGATTCACATTGTAGATGGACTTGTAACCGCCGCTTCTCCATGGCATCATGCAGACTATGACAGGATGGTGTGGGGGGTTGGAGAGAAGGGAAGTCTGGCATGTTGGCTGGCGGAGGGGGGAGGGGGGAGGGGGCGTCTGGCTCCCGACTCTCTACTTCACTCTGGCGTGTGGATGTGTCTGGCCTGCAGCGCTCAGCCCCTCTAATGATGTTGTAATTGTTCCAGAGGGCTCGACACTCAGCCCTATCAGCACAGGGCGAGGGAGGGGCAACAACAGTGCCACCTCCGTACAGCTAATCATGTAACAAGGTAGCTGAGCAGAGGCCGGGATCTAGCGAGCCTCCGTCAGAAGGCTCTTGTGTTTTACTAGGCCAGATTGATTGACAGACTCCCAGTCTGGCCTGGTATTGCAAAAGAGCATGTCACTTTGGCTGTGGAAGGTTACATGGATGACTTACGTCCGATTTCTACCCATGGCTCCATTTAGAAGACGTTTTTTTTCTCTCACCAAATCCTTTTATTCAGCTGAACATGTTCAAACTGATGCATGATGGCACCAGATACAGTGAGATTAGAAATCTGTAGATTTGCGTTCATCATCTCCCTCTCTCTCTCTAAAGTCTGCATCCGGGAAAATGCCTCGCCCCAATGCTTGTTTGCTTAGATTACCCATAATGCAATTGGATCTGGTGATTGGTGGATTGGATCCATGTGACGGTGTGCCCAGGGGTCAAGGGGTCAGGGGGTCAGAGAATGTGAGAGAAGCTTCTAAACCCAGGCTGTTTTCTCAACTGTTGGGAATTAGTATCTGCCCAGTTCATTTTCCGGAGACTAAACATGATTTCAGTCAGATTCCAATTACCGCCCCAAGCCTGTTGTAATCTAGATGTTTATGTTATTCTCTCACAATCAAGAGGCTGCTGAGCTCAACTGCTGCATTCTGTAAACTGGCTCTCTACCTTTAAAAGAATGCAAGGTCTAATCATCTGAGTTGGGAAGGGTTTGTTTGGCTTGTTAGTCTGTTGCATGTACCGAAATATATTTATTGCCAACATAACAGTTTGCACAAGTATTTAATGGAGTCTGTTAACCATAAATACCTTAAATGAATGCGTGCTGGTGTGTTGTCTGTGTGTGGAAGTAACTGTGAAAGGGTGTTCTCTCTCCTCCTTTCTTCCTACCTCTTCACTCTTTTCTCCTCTTTCCCTCTCTCCCTCCCTCCCTCTCTCCTCTCCAATCTCCTCCTTCTCCCTCTCCCCCTCTCCCCCTTCCCTCATCTCTCCTCTCCTTTCTCCCTCATGCTAACCGTGCCCTCTGCAGAAGCACTAACCACAGCTGATGATGTCAGCATGTTGGGGGCGTTATCAGAGCTGAGTCCCTGAGGGGGGCGTCGGATGGCAGCCCGGCGTTCTGCTCCAGGCCCCACCACAGAGCTAGGGGACTCATATCATGTACCCTCGCTGCTGTCACATCACACCTCCCCTCAGCCCACCACCTCCGTCTAGCTGTCTGTCTGTCTGTCTGTCTGTCTGTCTGTCTGTCTGTCTGTCTGTCTGTCTGTCTGTCTGTCTGTCTGTCTGTCTGTCTGTTTGTCTGTCTGTCTGTCTGTCTGTCTGTCTGTCTGTCTGTCTGTCTGTCTGTCTAGCTGTCTGTCTGTCTGTCTGTCTGTCTGTCTGTCTGTCTGTCTGTATGTATGTGTCTGTATGTGTCTGTCTGTCTGTCTGTCTGTCTGTCTGTCTGTCTGTCTGTCTGTCTGTCTGTTTGTCTGTCTGTCTGTCTGTCTGTCTGTCTGTCTGTCTGTCTGTCTGTCTGTCTGTCTGTCTGTCTGTCTGTATGTATGTGTCTGTATGTGTCTGTCTGTCTGTCTGTCTGTCTGTCTGTCTGCCAGCCTGTCTATCTGTCTGCCTGCCTGCCTTTCTGCTGTCTCTTTTACCGGTCTGTCTGCCTGCCTTTCGGCCTGTCTGCCTGTTTACCCGTCTGCCTGCCTGCTTGCTAGTCTGTTAGTTTCTTTCACCAACAAACAGAGACAGACAGAAGAGCATGTTTTAACGTCCCCATAATTCACCTGTCAGTGGTAATTTACTGTTACAGGCAATCATTGACTCATGTTTCAGTGTGATACATGGTTATGATCACCACACATTCCAAACATTCCTCTCATCTGTGTTTGGGTTTCCTTGGTTAGTACTGTCTAGATCCTGTGTGACTGCTTTAAAAACCTTCTTCAGTTGTCATTTGTGAAATACCAAAACCAGTCATGGCCCATATAACCTTTCACTAGACTTGACCTATCTTTCACACACACACTCTATGTCTCTCACTCTCCCTTTATCTCTCTCTCTCTCTCTCTCTCTCTCTCTCTCTCTCTCTCTCTCTCCACACACAGACACACACACTCTCATTCCCTCTCCTTTTCTCACTTCATGTCATGCTCTATCTATTTGTCTATCTGTCTGTCTGTCTGTCTCTGTCTACCCTCTCTCTCTATCTCTCTTTTTTCTCTCTCTCTCTCTGTGTCTCTCTCTCACTCACCTTCCTCTGCTGGCCTGCCAGTGATTCCTAGGCTTGTCTCAGCAGGGTGTAGGTGAGTGTGTTGAGGAGCCCACAGCTACAGTGCTCATTGTGTTTGCATGACAACTTACCACACACTGACTCAGTCTGACATGACGCACACAGACCAGTCAGGATACATCAGGCCTTCAGCATACTGTGTGTGTAGAGCCGCATGTCAAAAAAAGAAAAATGCTAACTCAGGGATACTTTCACTTAAAAAACAGACACTAACACACACCGTCGGAGTACGACTCTGATGCAACCCACGTTTTATTTCACATTTAACGAGATTGCGTTGTTTGGTAAACAGTGGTACTGCTTCTTGCAGGTTGGAGACACCCCCAGTGATTTCCTCTGCACAGGTCATCGCGTGAATTCTGCAGAGTCATCACCAGGGTGATTGGAAGGAGCAGTGGAGGAGAGGAGGGGGGGGGGCACTTTGCAGTACTGCAAAGCACTGTCTTTGATTAATCTCATCTCTCACTCGTCTTTCCACTCTGTTTCATTTCAACTCTCTCTCTCTCTATCTCTCTCTTTCTCTCTTTCTCTCTTTCTCTCATTCTCTCTCTCTCTCTCCCTCTCTCTCTCTCTCTCCGTCTCCTTCTCGACCTCTGCTCCATGCACGCTCTCCCTTCTCTACCTCTGAGGGGGATCTAAGAAGTGAACTTGACAGTTTTGCAAAGGATCAAATGAATCCTCAGAACTCCTCTGTGCCAGTGGGTCAGTCCCGGTAGCGCTGCAGCAGCTCAGAAGCATGATACAGGGAGGAACAAGCAAGCAGAAACACACAGACAAAACACCCGATCCCTCGCCCCGTCCCCGGGGCGCCACACCGGGGTGTGGGACCAGACAGGCTCAATTGACGGCTGACATGTCGCGCTGCTACCTGTGACAGTGTGCCACCTATATGCAATTTAACGGGTCTTATTTCAATGTTGTTCAAATAGATTGCAGGCCTCCCCGACAGTATTTGAGGTGTTTATACATTGATCTGTGTGTGTGTGTGTGCATTTGTGCATGCGTGTGTGCTGCGCACGCGCGCGTCTTCATTTTCATCATTCCGTCTCAGCGACACGGCTTGTCTCTCTCTCACAGCTTTAGAGTCACACCCGCCTGAGCGCCTCATGCCCAGGGAGAATATGCTCGTGTGATTGACACGCCAATATTCCTGGAGTATGTGATATTCTCTTTTTCGAAATCAGTTTAATAGCTTGGCCGTGACCTTCCATAGACTCCTTAAGGCCCCGATGACAGAAAGGTTATTTGGTCCGCTTCATAGCCCCGGCTGGAGACAGTGAGCCAGTGTTTTTAAGATTCTATAGTGACATCATAGGTCAATGACATAGCATTTCATGTTTCCCAATGAGGCTGAGTCTGCCACATCACTATTGATGGCCCTACTTAGCTGTACTGCTGTTAGAGGAGGGGTATCCGCTGCATGGCTAAATCAGCTCAGTAAAACACACAAACACACACAGACACACACACACACACACACCAGGAAAAGGGACTGGGGACGGATCAAACAAGATGTTTTCAGATGCAGTGTTGCAGTTAGTGTGATTGGAATGACTGGCTAGGTAAAACAAGTCATTTCATTGGTAGATTGTTTTTGACCTTCCAAATTTTCCATCGTCACTCTGTTGTTTCGTTTTGTTCCTCCTGAGAGGAAATCATGTGGTCTAAAGGCTTGCTGTGCATCTCCAGTCTGGATCTAGATCTTTTGGGGTTTATGGGGATGTAGTGCATGTGCAGCTCTCCGGATTGATTCTTCAGGTTTCAAAGACAGCACAGAGCTACCTCAGGTCAAACTAGATGAAAGCTTCGGTAGCGGCCCACAAACGGGCCGAGGAGAGACTTCTCCGTTCCTTATGATGGAGTCAAACACAAACGTGAACGTATTGAGTGGAAGGTGGGCGTAAAGCTACCCCCTCCTGGAGAAGAAGCAGAAAACAGAAAGGAAAGCTGCACAGTTGGTTCTGGTGGTCCGTCGAGGAAACTGAGTAACATAAAAGTGTAGGGCCGGACCCATTGGAGTGGTCCCTGCAGGGGCCTGTGGTGCCTCTCAGGCAAAGCAATTAATGAGATTTTGATTTAATGCCTGGTCCAAGATCAGTCGTCGCCCGCCCAGTCATTCCTTTGGTGCGGTTGTATTTTCAGACATGTTAATCATGGCTGCAGATGACTCCTCCATACATTTACTGCATGGCCCCCGTCTGGATGCAGTTTGATCCATTAATAACTTTCTGGGCCTCAGGGTTTTCTTAGCTCAAGAGACCTTGGATTTCACATACACACACATGCACGCACATAAACATATAGATATACACGTGCATAAGGTTATTTAAGTTTGTCTTTTTCATCTCCCTTTACCGTACAGGGTCTGCTGTTTGACATTGCTCACTGTATTTGTGAGATTAGGCTACTGTGTTTTCTTGACATCTTTTTATCTGCACTGTTCTCTTAGAGTTTCCTCTCCCTCATTTCTTGTCGCTTTGACTTTAGGGAGATTTTCCTCAAGTCATTCTGAAAATGATTGATGTTACAGGTATTGTGCACCAAAGGCTACTCTCTGACCGAGATGAATCAAAACACGTTTGCAACTGAATTCATAAGCTCGGATGAAGCGTTGGTTATATATTTTCCCACTCGTGGTCTCCTGTCAAATATCTGATTAAAGGAAAAGATGACTGGGAGAAGGGTCAGGGTAATTGCCATGTGGCTTTGTCACTCCTCACTCTCTGAGAGTCCGTCCGCGACTCCTAAACCAGAGTTTCCATGATTGTTTTCTGATTGAATGCATAAATGTGCATACATTGACAACATTTGGATAAATGCAATATGTCCACAGTGTGTTTCCTGACGCGTGTATCCTTTTGTCCTCGCCGTCATCCGTCCACCTCGGATTAAGACGCGTCCCTCAGGAATGCCGCGGTTAAGCATTCTGGAATGAGCTCGTATGCTTCAATCACAAGTGAAGCCACGAGGAGGGCACGCCAACACGGCCACCTCCATCACAGGGGTTCCGCCGAGCCAAATATTCCATCAGCGTGTGCGTGCGGGAGGGACGCGTGTCCCAGTGTGTTTATGTGATAATAACATCACTCCACCACAACAACAGCTGTTTGCTCACCTTGACTCTCCTGCGGGGGGCTCGCGGTTCACAGATGACCCGCCGGTGGCAGGAGGGTGGGGCTGGGAGCTCTGACTGACAGCCCCTGGTGCTTCATACAGCGTGGCGGTGACAGGATTTCAATCTGGCCCTGGTTTTTGTTTCACAGATTCAGATGAAGAACAGACCCTCTTAATTTATATGTGTCCTGAGTGTCTCCGAATAATTTGGGTGGGTTGGGGGGAAGGGAGTTGAATAAATGAATATAAATGGTGTTTTATATCTTGGCAATGTGGCGGGCAAAGCTTTTTTGACAACCTTGAGATAGAGTGTGGGCTGGGCAGGTTCCATGGGGGCTTTGTGCGGAGACACGTTTATAATTATAATCTATGATTCTATTCAAATGGCCTCTTTCAAAATTCCTCATCACCATAGAGAGCATTGTTGTTACTCGGAAAAAGGGGTTTGGACTGACTGAGTGTGACTTTGTCATGTGAATCTGTCCGGTGGGGCTCTCCCCGCAGGCTGTGTTACACCACCAACACACACCTCTCGCTGTGGCTCATACAGCCCTCGTAGCTGTGTGTGCCATGTTGATGTCCTGTTCATCTGACATTGTGTAGGAGCGTACAGGAAAGGTCTGACTTATGACGAGGTCAGTGAGAGAGGGAGAAAGAGAGAGAAAAAGGAGAAGCATAGAGCAGAACAAGGGAAGAGAAAGCGAGAAAGCTCCTGTCACCTTCCCAGGTCTGCTCATTGGGCCTCAGTGAAATCTTCATCAGAAACAAACAGTGGGGAAAAAAAAGAAAAACAAGCTGAGGTCAGACAGGGCCAAGCGGCTGCTTCCTGCCTCTGCCGCCTCCCCCCTCCCCCAGCCCTCGCTGCCTCCATCACCCCTCCCTCCCTCCATCACCCCTCCCTCCCTCCCTCCCTGTTTGTCCTGGTGGCTATGATCTGCATTCTGGAATTGTGTGTGTGGTGTAGGGGAGAGAGGGGGCCGAGAAGGGCTGTGCTGAGCTCCGGGTGTGTTTGGAGGGGGGGGGGAGCGGGGTGGACGAGGTCACTAGTGTCTCAGGACCGCTCCAGTGCACGCAACACAACAGGCCAGTGTGAGAGGACGCGATTAGGTGACCCTCCCCCACCCCCCCCAGCTCACCCCCCCCCCACGCTGATGTTTTTCTAAACACGGCCCAGGAATAGCACAAACGCGCTTGTGTGACAAGGCATTCAAATTGTTTCCAGCCTCACTACACCGGCTGCTCTCGCTGGTTAACGTTGCAGCCGGGCATTTGCCACTGTGGCGCGAACACAGGGCCTGCAACTGCTCCAGCAGGCAGGGAGTACCACGCAGCCCAGAGGCCTCAGAGCGGGGACACCCTCACCTCAGTTAACCACTGGTGGTGGACATTCCTCAACGCGCCTTTAATACACCTCTGGTTCCCTTAACATGGTTTGTGTTTATATGGCGGAGAATGTGTCCTTAAAACTGCCGGGGGCAAGATTCTCTGCAGGGCTCCATACTGGACCTCAGTCTGTTTAGATGTTTTTATGAGCTATTTCAGTAGGTTATTTACGGCCTCATATTACCATTCTCTTAATTGTTTATGATATGCTTTGAGCTTCGGAGAAATACATGCAGCCCAGCGACATCACTCACAGATGGTTTCTGCACATATTCGAGGCCTGAGAAAAGCGGTTAAAGCAGTGAGTGCATTCCGGGGCTTGGACAAGGACATCTGCCTTGTCTGGCAGAGTGCTATTCATTATTTCTCTCAGACATAAACATTATTGGATGAAAAGCAGGCTATTTAGTAATCTGGGCAAATCCAGTTATATTTCAGTATGCCTCATAAGGCCTGAATGTTGGCTCGAGTCTCGACCGTTAATCCCTCAATTTCCAAAGTCTCATTAATACTCTGTTGACAGACCAGAGGAAGCCCCCCATATATCTCTGAGGCGAACACGTTTATAAATGAGAGCCTTAAAGCCCCCCCCACCCCCCACCTCCTGTTGAAAAGTTCCCTGTTTTCTCCATTTACCATTGACTCTGCCTAGCCTCTCTCTCCAGGCCTCAGTCCTTTTCATTCTGCTGCTCGGCCCCATCTGTTAGCCGGCGCAGAGAGCTGGGTCATTAGCGATGTCTCAGCTTTTAGAGGAGGGGAAAGCGTCCACGTGAGCCGTAAAAAGTCCCATATGTGCCACAGGAGAGCAGGGACCATTTGCACTGAGCGCCTCTGCTGAGGGCTTTTCATTTGCTGTGTGTAGGGTTTAGCCTCTCTCCACCTCCTTTACTTTTTATATACATGTGGGAGTGGATGGATACACCAGGGCTGGATACAGTCATGACAGCATCTGCACACACACACACACACACGCACACATGTAATGACACACATCAAGTACACACAAAAGCACAAATACACATGCATAAGTGAACAGGCACACACACACATGCATTTGCACGGACTCAAATTGTGTGCAGACACAACGAGCAGCAATACACGTATGTATGAATGCACACACACACACACACATACATATTACTTAGCATGGCAGCAGCAGAGAGGCCACAAGAGAGGGCTGCCACAAGCCCTTCCCCTAGCTTGTCTCGCTGGTACAGCTAATGAATGGCTTTTTAAAGAGCCTAGTCAGCCCTGTCTTACCACAGATCATCTCCCCTCGTTCTGCAGGCTAATGGCACTCCCACTTTCCTCTACACTCCCTCACTTTAACTCTTGAACTGCTGAGTCACTGCAGTCAGGCGGGCATGCATGCCATGTCCCAGACCCGAGGATGTTTCACTGTGAAGACCAGCCAGAACTGGAGACCCGACGTGGAAGACCATGATGTTTATTCTATTCTACGCCTCACACCATCTGTAGGCCTGCCATCATTTCCCCTATAGCGGTGTACTTAACCTCAGCCAGCCAAGTGAAAAATGCCCTGCATGGCTCTAATGGGCCGTTATGCAAATGTTAACTTAACGTGCATTAGAATTTTTGAACACTGAGTCGTTGATCCTTTTGAACCATTTGAACTTTTCCCCTCTCTGGCCACTGACTATTACCCTTTCACTAAGAGGGTGCCCTGCTGTGGGCTGAGAGTCCAGGCACAGCTCCATCACTTATGCTAATAGCACCCAGAGCCGTCAACAGGGGCACAGCAGTATGACCACTGGAGATAACTGTGGACAAACACTGGGTTATTAGTATTATATGTGAGATGGCAGTGGGCTACTAGAAAGGTAGCAGGGGATCAAAGCAGGTCAGTAATGGTCAAACAGAAATAATGCTGTGGGCTAGCCATTGTCTAAAAGTCGGCGCTATAGGTGCGATAGTGGTATATTTAGAGTGGACTAGCAGTAAGCTACCAGTGGGCTACCACTGGGCTAGCAGTGGGCTACCAATGGACTAGCAGTGGGCTCCCACTGGACTAGCAGTGGGCTCCCACTGGACTAGCAGTGGGCTCCCACTGGACTAGCAGTGGGCCTCCCACTGGACTAGCAGTGGGCTACCACTGGACTAGCAGTGGCCTCCCACTGGACTAGCAGTGGGCTACCACTGGACTAGCGTGGGCTACCCTGACTAGCGTGGGCTACCACTGGGCTAGCAGTGGGCTACCACTGGACTAGCAGTGTTGCAGTGGTCCAGAGTCACCTGTATCTTGTATCGTCACCTGTATCGTCAGCATTGCTTCCTTCTGATCTATCCACTGATAGGTTGGATCTCAGGTCTTCTGACTTGACCACGACCACCATCTCCCATTAAAAGATAGGTTTTCCATGGTGTGGAGGGCTTTATACTGAGGAGTGAGCTGAACCTATTCAACTAGATAACACTAACCATGGGGTAACAGTCGGCTAATGGTAGAACAGCATAGGGCTAGCAGTAGGCTAATAGTGGGTTAATGTTACGTCAGCTACATTAACTTCACAAAACATTAGCCTCATCCCTATGGGCCTTGTTTTACAGGGTGGGTGTGATTTCCCAAACTACTTAATAGCCTGAGCGAAGGGGGAAATACCTTTAAAGTCTGTTAATATCAGTCATTGTAAGTCTGCTGCCATATATGTTCATTGTTTCCATAAACGGATGAAGAGATCACACATATTGATTCCACCATTTGGGCAAAAAACAAAAACAGACTCTGACAAGGCTTGCTCCAGAAAAAGAAAGAAAAGGCATATCCAAAATGTTCCTCAATTTCACTGTAATACTGTTCAAAAATCCCCAAATAACTCATTTGGCTGTAATGATCGCATGTACGTGCAACGGTATATATAAATAATATCAAAGGTATCTTGCTGATAGAGCACTCGTGCACATCAACAGGACGTGAGTCCCTAGGAGTGTGAAAGCTGATTCCGAGTTGCTTTCAAGAGAATCTCCATTGGTTGGAAAGCTGTGAGAAGCAGTAAAATGAACACATGGTGTATCTATCTATCTACCCAGACAGAGGACTTTAACTGTCCTCTGTCCCCTGAGTGCAGCGGCCGCTCGCTGAACCTCACAGATCTTATCTCGGCTGGTTCATTAACGCCTTTTTCATCATCCAGATCTCTATCTCTCTCCCTGTTTTTATCTATCTCTTTTTTTCTCTCTCTCTCTCTCTATTTCTGATTCATTGACCAATTTTTTTTCTCTCTGATGTTTAATAACTTTGTCTCAAGCCACTGCAAGGGTTAGGGTTAGGTGTGTGTGTGTGTTGCCCGCCTTGTGTGCATGTCTGTCTGTGTGTACCTGCTTGTGTATGTCTGCAAAGATGTTTATGCACGTTTTGTTGTGTGTGCCTGCTTGTATGTTTGTGTGTGTGTGTGTTTTCACTTGATGCAGCAGGGCAGCAGACAGTATGCGGACACACACTGGGGTGTTTCTCCCAGAAGGATTAATTCTATATTTCAGCAGCAGAGGCAGCCACAGACCCAGTAGATCCAACAATATTGTAGCTTTTCCTGACAGTCGTGGACATAAATAATGCATGAAGTGGAGCGATGCCCCTGTTTCCCGGGCTCTGTGTGATAATGAAAGGGACCCGGTGGGACCAGATATACCGGCGGTCAGTGAATCATGTACCACCCCACAGACAGACAACCCTGCATACGTAGGTAGGCCCCTATTGTTTTTATAGGTTGATTTGATCCCACCGTCGATTAAATATTAATCCAAAGCAGCCACTTGGAATGATCAGTGGCAGCCATGTTTGGACCCCTGTGATGGGGGGTTTTGGGAGGGGGGGGGGTGGGTGGTCCTTTATGCGCCTGGAGTATAAGAGTAGTTTGCGTGATTTTGTGAGCAACAGTTGCAGTTGCCGGGATTGTGGTTTCCAAGCGTGATTCATATCTATTCGGCCGACAGCCCGACCGCAGTTTACCCCTCGAGCACTTCAATCAGTCACCCATTCCAGCGGCGGTCTCTGCCTGGTGACCTGCAGGGAAAGGCCGCTTGAGTATGGAGCGTGATTGAGTGTTTCTTTCCTGGATTGAGGGGTAATGTCTGTGTTTTGTGTGTTAATCTCGGCATGTGTGAGGTACGTTTTTGTTATCACTCGTGCCGATTCCAGCCTCCCTTAGATTAAAGGGGGAGACCATTGTGTGGTGCAGCCCTACTCCCCCACCCCACCCCAGCCGCTCCACCTCCCTGTGTCACGGTGGGACTCTGAGGGGATCTGGTTGATTCCCTGCGTGGGTGTGAGCTCCACACTAGGCTGCTCCTGGTAATTAAACCTCGGGGGTGGCATGCAGGAGGTGGGTTAGAGCTTTTAACTACAAAACGTGTCCAATGACCCCCCCCATCCACCCCATCCACCCCATCCCCCACTGCCTACCTCCTCCTCCCCCCCCAAAAAAACACGCACTAGCTCTACCACTACCACCTCCAACACCCCCCCACCCCCTTCTTGTGGGAATTCAGTTTGGTCACACTCTGTTTGCTTGGAAAACAAGCCAGGATGTGGATGTGTGTGTGTGTGTGTAGGTGTATAAGTGTTTGTGTAGTTAGGATGTGTGTGTGTACTTGCAACCGTGTGTGTGATTGTGTTTGGTGAGAGGGGAGAGAGTGGGAGACAGAGAGAGAGAGCGTCAGGGGGAAACAGCGTGGTAAAGGAGGGTGATTCTTAAGAGGAGCCTAATGCAGAGACACAGCACTCCTATTCTCTTGCTCTTCCTGTCAAAGCTGAGAACAGGGACGATAATGGGCCTCGGGGCAAATGACTGAAAATAAACATGCAATAAACAAAACAGTCATGTTGCTAGTCTTATTCTTCTGTTACATCCTTGGCTGTTAAAACACCTACAAGCCTGTGAGAAATAATTTGTGTCTCAATGGACACAAGCTGCTGAAGTAAGATCAGCCACGGTCTTTTACTGTTACAAGGCTCAATGCCAGCCATGCATTTCTGCAATTATATAGAAATATTCTCAGTGCACTAGTTAGGAATTCCAGGGCGACAAGTACACAGCAAAGACATAAAGCAAGATAATTCACACCATAAACTAAACCAAAGACCTCTCTTTTTGCAGTGAGTCCATTTTTATGTGAGCTGGAAGCACCATGACCGTATCATTTTTCATTAGATATGTATGTCAGTCGGACGAAAATCCCCTCGATCGGCCACAGTACATTTTGTTTGTTATTCGTTAGATGGAGAACGGGGTTCAGCATGTCTTGGAAAGTGTGTCTGCCATGCATGCTAACTCACTCTCTCAGTCTCAAGTACTTGAACCCTGAATGGTTTTTAATGGATGCAATCTGGAAACCATTCACCCCACCGTCCTGGGTAGTACACGCATGCAATTACAGTGATGACCTGCTCAAGCAAGTTTATGTTCTGTATACTCTAAATATGGTAGCTGGCTTTTACAGTCTTGTTTCAGGCATCAATGATCCCATTTCCTTTCGGACAATGTTTATGGAACACATTCGTTCTCCTTGCAAGCCCATCTCCAGGCTTCCCAGGAAAGAGATATTCGTGGAAAAAAGTGCAGTTTGAACTCAGTTGCACTTCTCTTCCTTTAATTTATAACCGCAGTTTAATAGACGGTACTATCTGAGGACACAGTCGAGGTTTAGCTTGTGTAAAAGTCAGGAAGTGGCGACAGAAATCGATGGAAAAGTTATTATAACCGTTTGATGTTGACTTGTGCACCCCCCTCCCCCAGTCTAGGTGTTTATCTATTCTATTTCATGACATCTAAAATGCCACGATGATCATTTCCGGAGGGGATGTCGGATTGAGATTTCATCATGACTCCTAAGAGACGAATATTCAGGTCTCCTGAGTACACCGGTATTCTTTCACCGCTCGCCCTCGTGAGGGTTTTCTTCTTGCTTTTTGACACCTTCCTTTGACAGTGTAAGAGTAAAACTTGTTATTCTTTTGAGAAGAACTTCTGGAGAGTGAACAGGGGTGCTTGAAACAGAGGAAGCTCCCTGCGGTGTTATCTTTGGGACGAGGTTGTAGATAAGAGAACAGGTTGACTCTGTTCAGGGCGTTATTAAAAAGCTGTCCCTCCAAAGTCAACACGACCTTCCAACCAATACTGTAGCTTTCTTCCCATGTCTGCATGTGCATAAGGACTGACCTCCCCAGACAAGCAGCATGAGATGGTGGGGGTGGGGGGTGGGTAGGGGGGGGGCGCCAGCTGACTTGCGGGTGACACTGCACTCCCCTGGCTTGTCTGAGGCGTTCCCACCCACCTATGGCCTCCCTTGCCCTGGGCTACTCTTCTCTCTCTCTTCTCCTCTTTAGCCTCCCCTCGGTCCCTCTCTCTCTCAGCCCTGGCCTCCGCTCCTCTCTTCTCCATTCTGAACGACCAGTTCCCCCTCTCTCATTGTGTCTTTCATGCCTCAGTATTTCTATCACTGATATCGCCCCCCCCCTCACCAACCCCAACACCACTTGTGCCCGAAATGTATCCCCCACTACCCACCCATCTCCCAGCGAGCTACCAGGGATCTATCCGTCTTCCCTGCCTGTCTGCACACATTAGAGGGCGGGCGTTGTTTGGCGGCGTGCCCGGGTCCGCCTCGCGGCCTCTCTCACTCCCTGGCTGTCCTCTGGGCTCGCCACAGAGATGCAAATGACACGCGGAAGTGATAAAAGTTGCATGCAGGTCCCCCGAGCAATTAAATATTAACAGGCCTGGATTTATTTCCCATATTCAGAGCAGGCATGCCCATGGAAATTAGTCTCAGGTTACAGTTTGGGAAACATTCAGAAAGGCTCTCACTAGACAAAATCACAGACCTGCACTGGACCTTTTATTGTATCATTCATTAATGTAATCAATATTATTATTCCGCTCCAAGTTTGGGTCAGGTGAAGGAGTACTCTGAGATCATTCTGAAGCTAGAGGAGGTGGTCAGAAACCCCCTCACTCCTTATGTTCACATCCCTCCATATTTACACTCCCTCATGGCTGGGGCGTATGTGTTACAGTATTTATAACTGTTCTTGCAGTCTGCCATCTCCAAACTCCAGAACTAATGTCCTCTCACCGTCAATCATTGTGGGATTTCATTAGAGGATTGTTCTTTCTTTTCTCTCTCTCTCTCGACTCTCTCATCTGCTCTCTCTCTCTCATCTCTCTACCTCTCTCTCTCTCTCTCTCTCTCTCTCTCTCTCTCATCTCTCCCTCTCCCTCCTTCCTCTCTCTCTCTCTCTCTCTCTTTCTCTCGTGTGGGCGTTAGACTGTGCAGTCCATACCACATCCCTCTTCAGGCAGCTTTTTCAGAACCAGAAAGCCCTCTACGGAGTCTGCACTATGGCCAGCTGAAGAAAAGGAACGAGAAGAGAGTTAGTGAGAAACAGAGAGAGAGAGAGAGGGTGCCGGGGTCATTTGGCTTTCATTGACTTGCTAATGCAGCAGTGGGGGCAGCAGCCGCAGTGCTTCTGGCTGGGGCTCGGACAGCAGATGGGAGGCTGGGGCAGCCCTACTGGGCCCCTGAGTGGAGAGGGGAGCCAGGGGGAAGGAGAGGGGAGGAGTGGAAGAAAGAGGGGGGGATTGGAGGAGAGGGCCAGGCAGGGGGCAGGTGGTGTTAGAGGTTATGGAGGTGTGCGTGAGGGGCTGTAATGGAAAAGTGACCCATGCATGAGAATAACCCCAGGCCCAAGCAAGCACCCTGTGGAGATGCTGTCGTCCTGGGCTGTTGGAGGCCTGGGGTTGACATCAGCTGTAGAACAACAGAAAGCTTTATGGTTATATATGCCCTCAGGCCTGCAGTCAAGCAGGCCAGCAACCTCACCAAAGTTTTGAAAAAGGCTTGTGAAACAGGGAGACGTGTGGAAGCCTGTCTCACTCCATAGATTTTGGATGGTGATTTAGAAACCATTAACATGGATAGTATTCCCTGTGAAAGCCTCAGCCCAAGAAGCTGAACTGATTTCGTTTTTGAGAAATATGCAAATCTCTGTCGCACAAATGTCAATGTGTGTGTGTGTGTAGGTGGGCAAGTGTCTTTGAAATGACATTGTCCAGAGATCCAGAGGTAATGATCCCACGCCGGACCCGGGGTTACTGTCCCTCTCCTCTCCTACTCAACACCAGGATTTAGAGAGATGCGCGTACCTACCTTCCACTCCAATCAACATGCTGCAGCAAAGTGAATGTACAATAATATGAGCCATTCAGACCCTTTTTAAAAGGGCAGGAGGGTTTACGATGGTAACACCCGGGGACATGGCAGTTGGATTGTCCTATTTGTTCCCCTCCTGGCCAGTGTGTTTGTTATGGTCCCCATGTCATGCTGTTCCTTCATTTCTGTCATTATATTTCCATGAGCACAGCAGCAGCCATAAAGTTTATTGCAAATTGACAAATTCTTGCTGGGGTAGAAGGTACCAGAATCCCAAAGTGATCAGGGCGAGGAGGTGCTGTGTAGAAAAACACAGCTCATTTCCAGGGACGAGTGTGAATTAATACGGAGGAAACAGCATGTCTCATCTCATTCCAGCCACGGCCGAAAACCCCCTGACCAGGGTGATAAGATAACGTGGGTGGGAGGGAGGGGTGGGGGATTGGGGGGAGTGTTGAGGGTGGGCGGGGAGAGGGAGGTTTGAAGAGGAGGGGGGGGGAGAGCTAAACCACGGATGTGCAGAGAAGCGTGGGTCGGGGTGGGGGGGTGAGATGAATGGGAAGTCCCTGAGCGAGACCCAGGAGCGGCTGCCACTGCTTATTGCACATTTCTCACCGACGCCGCGGCCCTGTCCGGACCTGATAAAGTGCAGAGGGCCCAGGAAGCGCCCCGGATTGGGGAGAAGGGAACCTCTGGTCACCTCTAGACGCCCCCCAGCCCACCACACACATGTGTGCACAACCCCCCCCTCCCACCTCAGTTTG
The DNA here is from genome assembly GCA_903064625.1 of Mallotus villosus. Lineage (NCBI taxonomy): Eukaryota > Metazoa > Chordata > Actinopteri > Osmeriformes > Salangidae > Mallotus > Mallotus villosus. Next base: position 89,383 of record CAEFZP010005723.1, read on the forward strand.
TTAAATCTCCCTCGCAGATGCTGGCTGACCCCCGTGATACCTGCTGTGGGCCTGGAATATAGAAAGCGGTCTGGAGGCTCAGGGTAAATAAATACATTCATGAGGCTGCTCCTCACCCCCCCCACCACCACACACACCTCAAACACACACACACACACCCTAAACACACACACACACCTAATCTGAGCACGACTGGCCTCTTGCTCGTCTCCTGTGCCAATCTAAGGCCAATGATAGTGCTGTTTACTTCCCCATTACTACCTTTAATTAGACCATTCTCTGAGATAAAGGCTCAATTTGATTTAATTGGCCTACTCTGTTTTTATAGGTTAAAAACATTTTAATTTTATTACAGTTTTTTTAAGAGCTTGAGCTATCTTGTAATAACTCCAGCCAGCATAATGGCACTGGAGCAGTAACCCAGGGCAGTCAAGACACTGATAGAAACACCCAGACGCATCCATCCCAGCCCTGGCTGGGCAAATCCCTTTTTCTTTATAAGAGGTAGCTTGTCAATACCCCTACTATGACAACCATTACAATCTGTTGACCTTATGAATCAGTCAGTCAAAGTAATTTATTTGTGCTACTGTCATGTTGGCTGAAGAGGCCCCACTTGTGTTGTGATTTGTCTGGCCGGGTATAAAAGATGGCCCTTTGACATGGTGCGAGGCTCAAGGCTGGCCAGCTCCCTCAGGGTCTGTACAGCAAAGAAGAGAAAACGTCCCGCTGAAGCCGGGCGCAGACTCATAAATCGAGGCGAGACACGGCTTTGTTTGAATGAGTTTGTCATTGATTAATCGAAGCCTCTGGAGGTTGCGCCATAACTCAAGGAAGTAGCTGTTCCTGCCATGGTCCATCCCAGGTGAACAGGGGGCTTTTCGCCCGCACCATCAACGCAGCTCATCTAACCTTCCATAGAGCCTTCCAAAGATTGAACGGATGGAAAAATAAGAAACGTGGAACACACAAACAGATTTTTTGATGCGTCTTTGCTGTTGCGACATCGATTTTTCAATATCAGCTAGTCTATTTTGTGCTTGTGTAATATCCTATCCTAATATCTAATTATTATGCAACTACACACCAGTTTCCATGTTTGTGTATTGCACAACCCTGTGCAATACACAGTATTGCTAATTGTATGTGCCCCAAAAATACATTTCTCTAATGATCTGCTTTTTCAACCTGTCTCGGTAATGGGAAATGACCATAAGTGGCAGCGTCTACTCTGCTAGAGACGAGAGAGCGGGAGAGATAGAGAGACATAGAGAGAGATGGAAAGAGAGGGACAATAAACTAGTTCCTCAAGTACTTAGTATCATGTATTAATAAACCTGGACTGGTTGCTCTGGTCTGTCCAGCCTGGCCTCCTAGCTTTAAACCCATGGTTATAACTCTGACCACGACATGTCCAAGAGTGCCCTTCTGATTTCCCAACAACTTATGATCTGTCTGTGCACGAAAGTTGATCTAGCTTGATCCAACTGGATCTAGCTGGATCTAGGATCTACACAATCTAATGGTAAGCTCTAGTTCGTACAGTGGGGTGATTTGTTAGGCTATAACATACCTCCCCTTCCTCTGGAACAGTCGATTAAGTGAAGCAGGGAGGGAGGATGGAAAAACAGTCGTGCTTTTCAAGGTCAGCTTGTTTTGTGCAGATACATGCTTAAGCTTTCAAGATGTACTCCAAAAGCAGCAGCTGGGAGGCCGAAACAAGCCGACCCTCAGACAGAACGCTCCTGTTCCAGTCTGCCTGCTGGTTCTGCAAGTGGGCATCTTTGATAAGGCAGGCTCTGTTGAAATGCTGAAATAAAAATCCCTACCTTGTCTCAGTGTGCTTACGAACGACTGATAGCTTACAACAAAAAATTATCCTAATTGGCAAAAGCTGTCATGAGGCAAATCCCCCCTGACTCGATATATACAGTCTCGCGGGGAACAGTTGTCTCCATCCATCCCAGACGTCATGTTCTTCTGCCTTCAAAATGGCTGCCCCCACTCTCGAGTCAACTTCCATTTCACAGGAGACAAGGACACACACTATTCTTAATTGGGGACTCACCCTTGTTTGCTCTGTCTCCATCCTTAAATACCCCCATCCACCACCCCCCCACCCCCCCTCCACCCCCACCCCACCGCGTCCAGTGCTAAGGTCACTGTCTATAATAAAAGTCAAGGAGTCTGAGGTTAAGCTGGAGGAAGGTCACGTTCGCATGTCTCTCAGGCACTTAGCATGTGGCGTGGATATTGCATGTCACCATCTCAAATGGGATGTCGTTTTTCACGTGGCGTTTTCTACTTTGCCTTTGACGTGCGTGCCCTGTTCATATCCGTCCGTGTAAATCACTTTTCTCTTTGTGAGTGAAGCCCCCGGTGTGTTCTAGTCACTGTGTGAATGATCAGCCGTAACTTCCATTCCATCAGAAAATAACAAATAGTCAAAGGTATTGTAATGCATGGTCACCAAACACTGGCTTTCCTGAAAGATATACAACACACCGTGACATTGTGTTCAAAATTCAGCGAGGATTAAATTGATTCATTGCATGTGTTTGTTATCAGAGCATCTGATGGCAAACAGACTGCATCGAGATATCCTGTTGCTGTTACAGCAGAGCAGCATTCTGACCTGCTCTCTGTTTACCCAGCTGGGTCTCAATCAGAATGATCAGCATGATTATCGTAATTAACATCGCTTACCTTGGGCTTTTTATACAAACCCAGAGAGATGAGTCACAAGCACCTCAAGGTTCTCTCTCTCTCTCTCTCTCTCACACACACACTCTCTCTCCCTCTTCTCTCCCTCTGACTGTATTGCCCATCCAGACAAGTCTAGGTAAAGCCTGAACACGTACTTTGTCCATTCTCCAGGGTTTTAGGTTTTCAAGCTTATCTTTTTTGAGTTACCCAGCCTGAAATACTGAAGTTTACAAGTGGACCTACACCAGATCTTACACACAGTACTTTTTATGGTTTGTCACCTTACACAACATTTACAGTAAACAAGCGATAGATACCAGTACCTCTTCAATACCTCTTGATGTCTGTTGCCATTAAAACATTGAGCAGTAGAGTATTAGGTAAATGCTGAGAACCTTTACATGCAGGGGAAACGCATGTTCGCTCAGGGCCACGATTGCATCAACAATGCCAGTCCACTCCCCCTAGTTTCCTCTCCTCTCCCTCCTCCCACTTCTATCCTTCCTCCCCCCCATCTCCCCCTCCCCCTCTCCCACCTTCTTTCACCATCCCCCCCCAACCCATCATCCACCCTGGGCATGCAGCTCTCATTACCCCCGCAAAATCCAAATGCAATCTCGGCTTTCATTTATTGTGAAAAGAGCACCTCCAGAAAGCATGTCATTATTTCTCCCTCTCCCCAGCAGATCAAAGCTGACACGACTGATTACAGAGTGCCAGTCCTCTTTTGAAGAGATGTTCCACACTTATCAGGCTGCAGACGGCGCAAACAGGACTGTGTACAAAATCGTCCCGTGATGACACTCTGGGAGCACGAGGGGTGAGGGATGGGGTGGAGGGGGGAAGAGGGATGTGGGGGGGGGGCACAACCCCTATTTCTGTGGAAAGCCTGGAAAATGTACCTGCATTAAAGCTTCCTCACCTCCACTCCTCCAGCCTGCTGTCTGTCCCTCCTCCCATCCCCCCTCCTCCCCCATCCCCCGCTCCCGGCGTTCTCACTCAGCCTCTCGTGAGCCCGTCTGGCTGCCTGCAGGGACCAGTAGTCCACGCAACCCGCCCTGGTCCCAGAACCTGACCCAACAGGTCGCTCAGGGGAGAGCACACCCCCTCCCCCCCCCTCAGACCACGTCTGCCTTTCATTCTCTCACCTCAATAAACATGTGGCACCAAGGATGACTGTTACCAGCGTGATTACGGTGTTCGGAGGAAAGGACTGCAACGGCGTAGTGATAACAAACAGCTGAGCAACTGCTCATTTCGAGATTTCCTTTTCTTTCAAGAACTTTGCCGCCGCCGTGACCTTTTGTTGGTTTAATCAGTGGAAGTGTAATGATGACTAGATGTTTCCAGTACTTGCTGTAGGTTAGGTCATGCCCTGCCAAAATGTACACATTGCTGTCTGGTCATGCACCCTTTTTTATCTAAGCATACAAACATAACCAAACACTGCCCTGTTTTTTTTTAAACCTTGTTTTTCCTACATTTATCACAGAGACAATGTACAGGGCTTAATTGGCATCTGCAGCGGAGGTCTTTTGAGCCCTTGGCTCGCCACTCAAGGCACCTCTTAAGTTGGGATGCTTTCAGGGGTGCAGGCCACGCTGTCCTGAGCGAGGGCCTCCATTGGCGGTTGCTAAGAAACAGGCTTGTGATTAACAAAGCTGCTGGAGATGGCTCTGTGGAGGGAGCTAGCGCTAATTGACAGCGGTCTGCCCTCGGGGTCTTGTTATAACCCAGAGACACTTGGAATGGGAGGAGAGGGAGGCCAGTGTGTGTGTGTGTGAGTGCGTTTGTGTGTGTGTATGACAGTGTGTGTGTGTGTGTGTGTGTGTGTGTGTGTGCAGGCAGAGTGGATCAGTTGGAGTGGACAATGGTGAGGGGTTGGGGGCGGAGGGGGGGGTGTGAGAGTGGCTGTGTAGCAGAGATGGGGTCGGAGGCAGGGGTGGTGTTAGGGGTGGGGGTGCTGTGGGAAGCCTGCTGTGCTTTCTGATGGAGTCTTGTTCTACTTCTCAGCCGGTCAGTGACTCACTGAGAGCAGCCCCGTCTGGAGCATCTCCTCCTGCTCCTCTGACCTCTCGTCTGGTCTGGCAGCCTGGCACCTCCCCCCGCCCCCTCGTCCTCCTACAGCTCGCCCACCTGCAACATACACACACAAACTAGACCTTTTTTTGTGGACGTGCAAAAAAGTATCTCATAAATTCGTCCTGCCTGCTCAGAAAAAAAGGAGTGTGAGAGTGAGAGGGGCACAGAGGCCATGCAGGGGTGAGAATATGTTACGTCATGTTCCATCGAGGGGAGGGATCCAGGGTTGATGTTTTGGCTTTGAGTTCGTCCTGATTGGTGTGAATAAGGGTGGTGTGTACGTGTGTGTGTTTGTGTCGAGGAAGGAGGGGGTTTCTAATCCACAAGCATACGAGGTCCTGGGGGGACTGGAGCTGCTGCAGTGTGATACATGGCTGGCTGCGGGATTCTAAATAGGGCAGTCTGGCAAATGATCCTGTCACACAAACAGAAACACTTGACGGACAATTCCTGGGGCTTGACCTAGATCTGGTTCCTGCTCAGCAAGTTCTCTGGCCGTGTGGCTGCATGAAGTATAGACAGACACACAACAGACACACTTAATCTGACACCATTGATTTGAGAGTTTTACAATGTAAACCTAAAAAGGCACAAACAGTAATGTAGTGGATGTGCTACAGCAGTTGTTTATTATTCTGCACTTTGTGTAGTTGTAAGTCCAATCGAATCACATTAGTAACCAGCAACAATTTATGACGTGTGTGTCTCGATGTGCTTTTTAATCACTGTGAACTGCATTTGTAAATGGTGTTTGGGGACATGCTAGACCAATTAGTCTTTAATTAATATGACCCATTTGCTGAGGCAATATATTAAGATTGGTAACAAGGAGCCATTTTAGGGCTCTGTAATAAAATTCCTGCATCATCATTCCCAAATACTTTGGAGTGACTTGTGTAAATGACCCCATTTAAAAACTGTTGTCACATTTATAATCGAAGGGAAATGACATTTCTGTGTTGTAGCTGTTTCCTGATAAAAAAAAACATTACATTTCCACTGCAATTATCAGCGTATTACTGCTGAATGTATGCTAAAGGGATTATGTCTCGTCCCTAAGCCTCTGGGACTAGTGAGGGACCGCCACACCCCGCTTCCAGCTTGTCATTTCTGTGTGTTGACGCTGACTTTGACATTGTCATGTACGCTAAACTTGCCCTGCATACAAATGCCGCTCCCCCTCCCCAAATCACTCACCTACCCTCAATAACACAGAGGACCCTGCCCCACCCCACATACATCCCAGGTCATTTCAAATGATAATGATTGCTGCTCTGCATTAAAAAGTGCAGGGGATAAGACTTGTGGATGGGATCATCAGTCCACTGCCTCCCACCCTCACCTCTCTCCACCTAGTTATAATTACAATGGGAAGAGAACAGAGAAGCACTCTCAGAGAATACATTATCAGCTGGATGATTTAAATCAAGGACAACAGAGGAGCGCAGACATTTTAAAGACTCATTTCCGACCATATTAATTGGCCCAGCGGACAATTACTGATCTGAGACCCTGCTAAATATACCCGAGTGATCTCGCCTAGCAGGTGAGACACTCTGTACTGATCTGAGACCTGCTGCTAAATATACCTGAGTGATCTGTCCTCGCAGGTGAGACTATGTTTTGTGTCAAGAACAAATGCCTGTCACAATCACACACACACGTGCACACAAAGACATACACAGAGACACACATGCACATACACACAAAGCCAGTTACACTTTTCACTTGTTTCAAATGCCTGGATATCATGTAGGCCTAGAGTTACTTGTTTTGGAAAAGATAATCATTCACATATAGTCCATGATATCAAAGAAGGATGACTAGCTTTTCTTTTGCCACGGTTCCTAGCATTGGAAACTCTGGCATAATTACAAAGGAGCTAATAAAAAAACGGATCAAAGGCATTTACAAAGTAATCACCAGGCCTCTCATTTACTGTATCTGAACAGTTTTCCTCATGACAGTGAGGACTGTATGGTGCCCTGTAAGATTTGATACACGTCAGATCTTATATAACCCGGAATGTCCACTGAGTAGATTCAACCCAGTTCCTCAACTACTCAGCAAAGTGAGGTCACCATGAGTACTTTAATCTGTACTTTCCATGGACCCACAGTGCCGTACCCTGCAGTGTGACCACTAGAATATGCAGCTCTGACTGCATGATTGAGAGCAGATACACAGGAATACTGCAGCTCCACTCTTGCCAATGTCAGCAGCAGAGTCTGTGCAGTCAGGTCAGGAGGTAGGAGGGGAAGGTTGCATGTATCCCCCAGGATCCCAAATGAAGCTGAACAGGTCTTTGATTAGCTCTTCTCCCTCCATCCAGCTGGCTTGATTGCGGGGCCTGACTCGAGACTTAGAGACTTTGCTCCGGGTTTCTGGTTTGAGCTCACTCCTAGGCATCCGCCGGGAGGGGGAATGGAACCCTGGCCAATCACGAGGCCCACTCACATCAGTCCAATTCCAATGGCAAGCGGACAAAAATCCGAAATGATGCGTACAGGGGCCCGTGGTGCTGGATCAACAGTGGGGAGGTAAAGGGGAGGAAACTGAGTAATTCATGGCACATGTGGTGTAGATTCAGATCGTCAGCCGTACAGTTACATATATCATTTTCTTTGGATGCGCTCTAAAAGGGGGTAGGTGGTTGGAAGAGGGGGTGGAGGGGGGGGGTGGATGGACACGTATCCCCAAGGCGTAGTTGAGGCGGTGTAAGCTAAAACTAAGCTACATCTGTTGCATTAGGGAGGGGTGAGGAGCTCCACACAGACGCAACTGCGGCCTCCTCTAGTCTCTCGTCTTAGATTTATCATCGAGAGCGTAGAGAGCTCTGTGAGCTATGCTAGCGATAGCAGATGATAGCTACTAGCGCTACTCTCGATCTATCTCGCGATCTCTAGTCTACTCTCTGCGTCTCTCTCTCTAGACTCTCGATCGTAGTCTCTCTCTCTGATATCTCTCTCTCTCTGCTCTCTCTGCTATCTCTCTCTCTCTCTCGCTCTCTCTCTCTCTCTTCTCTCTCTCTCTCTCTCTCTCTCTCTCTCTCTCTCTGTCTCTCTCTCTGTCTCTCTCTCTCTCTACCCCTTTCAGCCACCCCTCCCCCAACCACCCACCCACCCCTCCTCTCTCTTTCTCTCTTCCTTCCTCTGGGTTGTCATGACTGTCAGACACAGGCGGGGAAAAGCACTGCAAAATCCATTGTTGTAAGTCACATCTGTGCATAATTCTCTGGCTGGCTTTTATGGCCTCCATGTCTCAGAGCAGAGCAGCAGGGCTTCTCAGAGGTTGGTGTGGTGGCCAGCCTTTACGGCCTGTCTGCTCACAAGTGTCTCTGTGATTTTGCTCTCCCGCGGTGTGAAATGATCCCTCTCACATTTTTTTTCTCCTTCTCCTCGTGCCACTGCTTGAAAGCAGCTCGTGTTGCCAAGAGGCTGCAACAATAGCTGAGCCGTTGAAAGCAGAACAGCCCTTGTCCCGACTAATGTTACACACAGGCAGATCCAGCAGTCTTGTCGACTCGTGTTAGCTTTGGCAGACTACCCGAGCAGGGGGACAGGGCTGGTGTCGAGCAGGAGACCTCTTTCTCTCTCTTTCTCTCTCTTTTGCCTCTCTTTCCCTCACTGTCTCGGTGTCTCTCTCCCCAGGAGGCCTCTCTCTCTCTCTTCCTTTATCCTCTCTAGGAGCCATTGCCTTCCCTTCTCTGGAAGACCTTTCTTTCTTTCCTCCCTCTCTCTTGGCCTCTTTCTTTCTGTTTCCCTCTCAGTCAGGTGTCCAGTGCTACAGCTCCTCTGTCTGTCTGTCACCTGACTCAGGAGCAGTGAGACCTTATCTGTGTGATCCTTTCAAAATGAGTTTGTGAAGAGACAGTTATAACTCTACATTTACATGCAATGGCAATTTGTCACCCCTCATAAAGGTTCCTTGATGCATATTCACACTGGGAGGAAGCGCATGTACTTTCAATTCTGGGTGAAATGATGACTTTGGAAGGAATCTCTATTGCTAAGTGCTTGAATCTGTCCATACGCCATCAATAAACTGTCAGATACTTGGTCAAATGAATCGAGAGTGTCACGAGCTAAGACAGATGGGAGGATGGATGAGTTGTGATGAAAGTGTCAGGTCCATTATCACGTGCATGATGTAGTGTTCTCTTACTTCTCTTGTCCCTCTAGTGGATCTTTGGGCAGAGGGGAAAAGCTGGCGCCGCGAGGCGGATGATCGCAGCTCGATGACTCGACAGACCTACCCCACCCGAGGAGTGAGTGTCAGTCTACCAGTCACTGGTCGTCATAGCACCCCCACCATGTCTCCCGTCTGCCACCTGGATCCCATGTTACTGTCTAGCCCTCCGGATATGACACGAACCTAGCCCTGGGGGGGCTGCGCTACTTCATACCAGCACTCCCTCCTCCTTACAGACGCCAGTTCTCTCTTCCCTGGTGATGTCGCCATGGCGATACTTAGCAGCGAGGCACAATTAAACTGTTAAATGTTAACTGTCATGAAAAGATAATGAGACACTCAGAGCAAATAATGGCATTGCTTATTGAGAGAAAGTTTTATGTGTGTGTGTGTGTGTGTTTGTGTGTGCCCTCGTCTAACATGCCTTGTTACAGTGATGACACACCTTTCTGTGTTGGGCTCATGCTGATCTCTTCCCTGTCACGTCTCCCACTCCTAATTAGTCTGTACTGGATAGAGAGGGACGACGCACACAAAGTGCTGGTGATTCATGAACCAGAACCGTAGGTGGCGGGGGGCCGGAGGGACGGGGGGGGCGGGGGGCCATGGGGGGTGAGGTTATGGCATTGATTTCACATCAGCACGATTCCATTTGTCTCCTACACACCTCTGTGCCTGCCCCCTCTCCGTCCCCCTGGTGCTCCGGTGTCAGAGTGCAAACTGCGTCCACTCCTCATCACCGCTCCCTGGAGCTGCTCACTCCTAACGCTATCCCAGAATCCCTTGGGATCCAGGAAATCATGCCAAACACTCTCAATCACACTCAGGTAATTGGCACATACAGGGACTAAAAACAGATCTCAGCTTACAGCTGGTATACAAAGCTCAGGTGTGGAGTCGGCAGTTGGTGCGTTCCAGTCTACGGACGGTCTAGGGCTAGTGTACCAGCATAGAAGTCCTTGATAGCTTTGTAGGAAATAGACATTGAGTTAGACAATTACTCTTGGAGGGAGGAGGTGATTCATGGCTGAGTGTTTGAAGGTAACAGATGGGTTTTTCTGCCCAGGTGCGCCAGATCTGTCTCCTCAAACCCCTGTCCTCCTCTCAGCCATTTATAACCAGCTTCTCAGATATACTGATGCATTACTTGTTAGCGTTCGCCGGGCCCAGATTAATTATTCCAGTGGGCAGGGCAATCTGTATCTGTCTCTCTGTGTATGTCACTGCATGCTCGCTCGCCCAGCTTCAGCCCCTCCGGCTCTCCCTTTCTTTATCTTTCTCTCTTTCTTCCCCCTCTCTCTTTCTCTCGTTGCGTGTGCAGAAGCGCGCACCAGCTCCCAAACACACACACACACCTGCTTCATGGTTTTCCTGTGTAAACTGCATGAGAAAGGTTACGTCTTACGGATCTATTGGGGTAGACTTCTAACCCGGGACTTGTGATCAGTGTGTGTTTTAATGTGGTACTACAGAGAAACAGAAAGAGAGAAAAGTAGTGCGTCTGTTTGAAGCTGTTGTCTTTCATCTCAGGGCTGCAGTGTTTCCAAGGTTAGAGAGCGATAACATGAACAGCCTGAAGCCGTGATAGCACACTGCCCTGGACATGCAGACTACACAAAAATGCAGCCAAACAACTCAAGGGCATTATGTGTGCTCACTCCATAACTAGCGAAGAACAACCAGGGGACTGCACACTCAGATTGAAGAGGCAAGTTCACACAGGCCCCTGACAGCATTTATGTGATCTACACCGCCATTATTGTCTGTTGCCAGATCAACTTCCATACTCTTTCAAATCTGTGTCGGTCGGTCAGCTGTGTGCCTGCTGGCCTGTGTTCTTCCCCTCTGTCTCTCTCTATCGCTCTCTATTTTCCGTCTTAGTCTTTCTATCATTCGCTCCGTCTGTCTTTCTCTCTTTCTCTCTCCTCCCTCCAGCCCTCCCTCCCTCACTCCCTCCCTCCCTCCCTCCCTCCCTCCCCTCCCTCCCCTCGCTCCCTCCTCTCCCTCTCCCACTCTCCCTCGCTCTGTCGTGTCTTTGATGTGGAGAGAGACATTAGAGAGTCCATTACAGAGGCGGAGCCTTCCTTCAGAAAGCAGATCTGTCTGGCTTTGAGCTCGTGGCCAGGGCTAGCGGGTTAGGGTACTCAGCCTGGCCATACACAGGGGCGCCTCCTCTGTCCTCCTCTCTGTCCTCTCTCTGTCTCCCCATCTCTGTCTCGCCGCTATCCTCAGCCCCTTGCACCTCTCAGAGTGGTCTTGGAACAAAGGAGTGGGGTGGTGGTTGTGTTTGTGAGTGTGTATGTGTTGCGCGTGGGTGACTGTTGGCCTGTGCAGGGATACATCGTGTGGTGCCCCCTGTCGCGTGCCCATTGTGGCCCTGTTGTGGGGGTGGAGGGGTGCACTGTACGCCGGGTGCATTTCATGACTTGGATGGTGGTAGGGGTGTGAAAGCAGCACAAGCAGCACAGCACAGCAGGGGTGAGGACCTGAAAGCAGCACTGAAGCAGCACATCTCCGGGGCTTTTGTTGTGAATGAGAGACGTGCGATCACCCACTGCTCCCGCTGGGGCCCCCTTCTTCGCCTATACCCACCTCCACTCATGGGGCTCCCCCGGCCCCTCCACCCTCCCTTCCCCCCTGACCCCCCCCCCCTCAGTTTAGTCCCGGGTGCCCGCTCCCCCCGGCCCCTGCGCGGACTGGTGGATTTGCGTTTCGGAGAAGCCAACAGAAAAACGAACCGAAAGAAAACCCTTATCTCTGTCAGTTTCCATGTGGTCGGCACCCTTTTACAAAACAATGTGTGCCCATCTATTACCACATATGAGCCGAGAAGAAGAAGAAGAGACGGCAAACAGTGCGACTAGGGACTCCCCGCCGTAGCAAAAAGAAATGGGGGGGGAAGCCAGCCGCCAGAGTGAGCAGGAGGAAGAAGAGAGGGAGGACAGAGACACGACAAACGGGAGAGAGACGCGAGCCCAAAAGCCGAGACGAAGTAGACGCGGCGAAAGGAAAGCTTTGAGCAAGAGAGAGCGCGTCTTAAATATCTAGCGAGCCCTAAGGTATCTCTCGCTATCTGAGCTACCTAGCTAGACAAGCGATACATCTAGCTCCCTCTCGCTAGGCTGCACCGGTTCTTCGCTCTCTTTATAGTATAGAACATATATTAATAACTCTCTGCCACCCTAGATTCTCTTCCACATCTCACATCATTGAGAAAAACATAGCTTTCTGACCATGGACTGGTGTAGACACCACCCGTACATCAGTACTCTTGATGTGGCTTTGATTTCAACAGAGACCGAGCTATCAACGCAACGCAATGTGTTAAAGACCTACCCTTAACGGGCACAAGGAGTAACAGTGAGCATGTGGCAGTCTTGCAAACACGCTAACCGAAAACATTAGCGTGTTTGAAATACACCACTTGACTCAAGTGATCGTCTCTGAGCTGCACGACACTGTTGTCAGAATTTGGGCTAGACACCTGGCAGCTTAATGGAGTGTGTGTGTGTATCTTCTGCAGCGGTCACCTGTGAAATTTTCTTCCCCTGCATCGACCTGGTATCCTTGGTGATCAAGCCGTGG